>CAUYUJ010004947.1:392500-420000 GCA_963575745.1 Prorocentrum cordatum | reverse complement strand
CCCTTCGGGGGAGGAAGGAGCACGACGCGGACGAGCAGACCAAACCCAGAGGAGAAGATCGAGCGGCCAAGGGCGAGCCCGCTTGCTGCAAGCATGGGTGCCTGGAGCTGACTGGGGAGAGGAGGTCGGGGGGCGGATGGGCGGGCAGGCCGGAGGAGGAGGAGGAGGAAGAGGAGGAGGAGGAGGAGGAGGAGGAGGGCGCCCCACCCTGGTCGCCTCCTGGCTGGTCTGGCTGCGGCCTGTGGGGTCGAAGAGAGCGAGGATGCCCAGCAGGCCCCGTGCGCCCGTCGCGATCTGGCGTCCCGACCAGTGGCCAAAGGCACTGGCGGCGTGGGGTGACGGTCCGGCTGGGCTCTCCGGCCTGTCCCACTGGCGGGGTCGTTCCTGCTCCTGGCGCCCCCCCCCCCTGGCCGCTGTCCTGGTTTGGCTGCGGCCCGCGGGGAGGAGGGCGACGAAGACAAGTGGCACCCCCAGACCGTCCCAACTCTTTCCGGCGGCCCCGCCAGTGGCCCGACGCCCTGGCGGCGGGGGCCACAAAGTTCGCCCCGTGTTTTTGCCCGTCCCGTGGTCGGGGCTCTTCCGCAGCCCCTGCGGGGGCCATCTCAGCCGCAGCCCGAGGTGGCGGCGGCGTCCCGCCGGGCTGCCATCGCGTGAGGGGGGAGGGGAAGGAGGTCCACCGCGACGGGATGAGCGGAGACGAGGGTACGGCGCTCGCCCCTCGGCCAGGGGATGGCCCTTGACCTCCTCCTTGAACCAAGATGCGGCTTGAGCCAAAAAGGGCAACGCTCCTCCACCTCCACCTGTCCTGCTTCTCCTGCTGCAGCTGATCCTCCTCTTCCCCATGATCACCACGATCACCATCATTATTAGAATCGCCACCGCCACCACCATCATTTTCGTTATCGCCATCACCACCACCATCATCATCAGCAACATCATCATCGTCGTCTCGTCGTCGCCATCCTGCCTCCCTCGCCCTCCGCATCAACATCTGCCTCCTTCTTCTCTCCCTCCCTCTCGCTCGTCGTCCTTGCCACTTGGCGGGTTCTGGGACCCCTGAAGCAAAACACCCTGCCATCTCTCGGCGGCGCACAGATAGCTTCCGCCAACTTCCGCCGGCAAAGCCGCCCCCGTTTTCCTTCCGCAGGCTTCCGCCGGCATTCCGCAGAGGAAGAGATGGCAGCTCACATTCGGTCCTCGAGGGCGAAGACCTTCCTGGAGCGCGCCACGTCTTGCCATCCTCCCCCTCCGCCCCCTCCATTTACCAGCCTCGAACGTATCCCTATCCCTAAGATTGGTACGCCAGAAGGCGATGACAATCTTAGGGATTCGCCCTCAAAAAATAAGGGAATCCCTAAGATTGGCATCGTGATGAGGACGTGCCCAGCATAGGGATAGGGGTATGTCCCAGGCTGGTAATCCATCCCTGGCGCACCACGAGATCACCTTGGCGACGCGCGCCGCAGCTGCCCTTTTGCAGCACTCTTTCAACGGCGACGCCGCGCGAGTCTATCCTGGCGCGTCTGAACATCCGCGCACACTCGTGCGCACATAACGGGCCATCCGCAGCCGATAGCGCTTCTCGGTTGTTCACAGATGTGGTCTCGAGGGACGGGGTTCTAGGGAAAGGATAACGATCCTGAGCTGAGGCCACTCCTCCTGAGGGCCCCATCCCTCAGGACCCCATCTTTGAACCCCCGAGCTTCGTGCCATGCCTAAAATGGAAGATGGGGTGGGACCAGCTCGAGGGTAAACATCGACCTGTAGTCTGACTACCTACCAGACCACCCCAACCCAACCCGAAGACACGAATTTGACCAGAATTTCGGGTTGGGGGGGGGGGGGGTACGGGGACCATGTGTTGTTTAGATGTGCCCCGATCCCCCCCCACTGGAAATGGAGGGCAAATTGAAGCCTTCGGCCGAAGCTTCGGGTTGGGTTGGGGCGGTTTGGCGGGTGGTGATCATCGGCGATCCGTCGCGCCGACGGCTCGGCGACTGGCCCTTGAAGGCGAAAATCGCACACTCCCGGGCGGGGGGGGGCCGTCGGGCCCCCGCGTCCTGCGACGCCTGGGCGAGAAGGGGTCGACACGTCCTGCAGGGAAAACTAACCCGGGTAACGCCTGAATGGTGAAGGGGAACTGGGACACACGAGTACATACACACACACACACATAAAAAATATCCACCCTATTTTCCCACATTCTCTGGGTTTTTGTCTTCCCCCCCCCCACTTCCCACATTTTCGCATGTTTTCCTGGGGATCGACGATTCATTGTGTCTGTGTTTTTTCCCCTCCTGAAATGGGGTAATGCGGGATGGCGATGCATAACAAAAATGGGAGGGAACGATTCACAAACATAGTTGTCTGCGATTTCTGCACACATGTTCTGACTGGAGGAGAACGATTTAAAACATAGTTTTCCAGCCCGCGGCCGGCTTTTTCTAATCGTCATCCCGGGCGCCGCCGCGTGAACACGACCCCCGGTCATTTATTAATCGTCATCCTTCATTAACCCGGGTAACACCTGAATGGGGTAACAGACCCACCATGGGAGTCAGACGGATACACTGCAACGGATGGAACAAACAACTGCAGGGCAGGTGTGCTGCAACGCGAAGAACTGCCCTACATCGCTTCTACAACCAATTGTGGAACAACTGGCAACGAGCCCAACAGGCCAGGCAGCAGAAGGCCCAACACATAAAGTTGCAGCGCAGTAGCCGAAACTTTCGAACGCAGACAACATGTGGCAAGTGCTGCTTTCAACGCGAAAACGAAAAACACGGCTCTTCATCAAAATACGTGTGTGTTGCCATGTATCGGCGTTTCCTCTTACCCCGTGTGCTGTTGCCCCGTCTCCGCTTCCCATCCTCGTCGTCTGGCTTCCGGGTCATAATTCGCGCCTCCCTCGGCCGTCCGGGACCGATCCCGACACACCCAGAACGCTCGCGATGCGCAACTTCTGGAAAGCACCCTGGGACTGGACAACCGAAAAGAACCGACAAAAACATCCGCAAACCTCGAACCCGAACCGTCCCCTCCAGGGCAGGCTAAGTCCAGGCGGAGGAAGCCCAGACGGAGGCCGAGCTCTCCATTCGGACTTACTCCGTACGGACTTGGCATCCTTCCAAGAGAGGCGAAGGTCCAGACGGAGCGAGCCCGGACGGAGGCCGAGCACTCCGTACGGTCTTACTCCGTATGGACTTAGCGTCCTCCGATACCCCCACCCAACCCAGACCTCCGACGGTGTGAGTTTTGCATAACGTCGACCACCAGCAGTCTCGACCCATTGCCCGGGACCGGTTTGTCACCCCGCGTCGTTGTTTTACGGTCCCGAGGCCCGGTGACGGTCCCCAGAGGCCGGAAATACAAAGAAAAGCCTCCCGTCGTGAGTTCTGTCATGGCTCGAAAGTGGTCTGTGCGAGGCGGGCGGGGACGTATCCCTACCCACCGCCTGTGGAACCGACGCCATCTGGGCTCCCAGCGGGCGGTAGATATCATGGACATGTATTCCTATTCATATATTTTCATCGGGCCAGGGACCCCGGAAAACGCTCGCCCCCCCCCCCCACGAATTTGGCCCTCTCCGAGCCTTTCGGGCCACCCCCCAGACGACCTGGGAGGACCTCACGCGAGCCCGAAGACGGCCCCAAAGGGCCCCCGACGTTCCGGCGCGCTCCCGAAACAACCCCAGAGAGCCCCAAGACGGTCGACAACGACCCCAAAGGAGCCGTCATACCCTCAAAGATCGCTCCAAAATGTCCCAAGAGGCCTCTGGGAGCACCCCCAAGAGGGCCCCAAGAGGCCAAATTCATTGATTTTCCGTTGGTTTGTGGGGTATTTGGGAGTTCTCCCTTTTCGGCTTCCCGACGCTCCAAGACGGCCCACGAGGCCCCCAAGATCGCCTTAAGATGGCCCGACAGACCTCCAAGAGGGCCCCAAACCGGCCCAAGAGCGCCCCGAGACAGTCCTGACAGGGCCCCAGGAGGCCCCCCAGAGGCCCCGAAAATGCCCCAAAAGGCCCCCAAGAGGCCCTCAGGAAGCCCCAAGAGGTCCCCAAGAGTACCAAAAAGATCCCGCAGGAACCCCACAGAAGTTCGAGATCGCTCCAAAACGCCCCAAGAGGCCTTCCAGAGCAGTCCCAAGAGGGCCCCAAGAGGCAAAATGAATCGATTCTCCGTTGGCTTCTTGGGGATTTTTCAGTTCTCCCCTTTGCGGCTTCCCGACGCTCCACGACGGCCCACGAGGCCCCCCAAATCGCCCTGAGACGGCCCGACAGACATCCAAGAGGGCCACCACCGGCTCAAAAGGGCCCCAAACCGGCCCAAGAGCGTCCCGAGAAAGTCCCGACAGGGCCCCCAGGAGGCCCCAGGAGATTCTCAAGAGGCCCCGAAGAGGCCCCCAGAGGCCCCCAAGAGGCCCTCAGGAAGCGCCAAGAAGCCCCAAAAGTCCCAAAAGATCCCGCAAGGACCCCACAGAAGTTCGAGAACGCCCGAACAGGCTCACAAGACAGACCCAAAACGGGCCAGGAGCCCGAACATGACCCCAAGACAGCCCAACAGAGAGAATACGCGCCCCAAGACCGGCCAAAGCCATAACGGGACTGCACCACGTCCCACAGAGGCCCTCAGAAGGTTCCTGCAGGCTCCAATCAATTTCACGTGACGTTAACACTCTGAACGCGAGGCCTCCCAAGAGCGTGCGGCGGCGCAGAACAATGTCAGCGTCGAGCCCCGCTGCGACACGGCCCCGACGCCCCACAAGGCCCTTACACGGCTTCTCCATAGTCCCAAGGACACGGTCTTTGGTAAGCCCAAGTTGCCGTTCCACATTCTGCCGTGCCCTCCATGCCGTCTCCTACCCAAGCCTTTCGGCACTCGTGAGCCCTTCACTGCGCTTCTGGCCCCCCCGCTGTGGCCACGACCGCGCACATGCATGTAGACATGCATCTGTGAACACGTGGATCTGCCAAACGCGATATGATATACATACATGCGCAATCCAGGGTCTATATATATATATATATATATGTGTGTGCACGTGCATCGCTACATCCACACACGTATACATGCATACATATATATACACACACATGCGTACACATACATACGTGTGCATGCATACATACATACATACATACATACATACATACATACACATACATACATAGATAGATAGATAGATACATACATACATACATACATACACTCCTATAGGTCTATATAGGTATTGCGTGCATGCACGTGCGCGTGTATGAAATGTATACACATATCGAAGGACCAAGGTGCATGGCGCGAAGCGCCACTGCACCCGTGAATATATATATATATATATATGTATGCATACATACATACATGAGTATATCTATGTATGTTCACACATGTCTATACACATGGGGCTGGAATATATCCATCTCCACTGCGTGCCGAGGTCCCCGAAGATAGATCCTGGATCGGCGAGGGGGGAAATGAGAAGGAGAAGGCCTTCTCAGAAAGCTTGGAATTCCACTGGACTTCTGATAACTTTTCTCAGCCTTCCCCGAAGACACATAACACTTCTCAGAAGGCCTGAGGGCCACTGAGAAGTCCCGCCGCCTTCTGAGAAGGCCTTCTCCTTCTCACTTTCCCCCCTCGCTCGCCGCCGACAAAAGGTACCGATACCGCTACTCCCCGGACCTCTCCTGGGGTGCATTCTGAACAAAATTTCGAAGCGAATGAAGCGGTGGCGAGAAGGGCCTCCCAGGAGGAAGGCCCCCAAAGGAAAAAACGAGGATGGGTAGCGGTATGGGCATCTGTCCCTCTACTGAGATCCCCCAGACGATGGTTATGCATGAATCTCCGTCTTGGAGTCTGTCGGAATGCCACGCTGCGCGCCCACCTGCGACCACCCCGTGATCCACCCGCGACCCACCCGCGACCCACCCCGCGACCCACCCTGGACCCCCCCGCGACCCACCCCGCGACCCGCGACCCAACCCGCGACACACCTGCGACTCATACTTCGCCCACCTCCTCACCCTGATCCGCAACTGCGGGGTGCTACGTCATCCCCGGCTCGGAGTCAGTCGGAATCTTGGAGCTTCGCCCCCGAAGTTGGCGGCGCGCGCTGGGGGGTCGGGGTAGGGGGAAAGCTTCGTAGAAGGAGACTGCTTCTCGGAAGGCGCCGGCCTTACATGTATAGACAAGGCCCGCGCCCGCTTGAGAAACACGGGTGCTGCCACGAAGCCTTCCCCCTCTCCCCCTGTCCCCGCCCCCATACACCAGCCGACATGATGTTTTCAATCCGCGGCCACTGAGGTCCCGACCCTTTTCGCAGGCAGTGGTTTTTCCTCCTAATTTTTTGGGGGTGGCCCCCGGGCCCGATAATGGACCCCGGAGGCCGACATCCAGGAAAAAAAACCAGGCTGAGAAACTACTCCGACGGAAGGACCCCGCATGACAATCTGTTTAGCTTGCCCTGAGCCCTTTCCTCTTCGCCCCGGCAGACACCCTCCTCTCGCTCTCTGCTGTGCCCTCTCCTCCTCCTCCTCCTCCTCCTCCTCCTCCACCTCCTCCTCCTCCTCCTCCTCCTCCTCCTCCTCCTCCTCCTCCTCCTCCTCCTCCTCCATTTATCCGCCTCCTTAATCGCCCACTCCCAACCCCTTCCCCGTCCTCATCCTCCCCCTGTTTCTTCTCCACGTGCCCCCCCCTGCCCACCTGGCCGGGGCAAGCAGCGCGATTTTCCTCGGCGCAGTCGCCGCCTCAGCCAGCGCACGCGCGCGTTCGCCGACGGCTGGTTCGCGAAACCTTCGGGGCAGTTCCGCGGGCCATGCCTCTGGGACAGCCCCGCGGGCCGCTGGGGCGCGGGGGCAGGCCGTCGGGGCAACCCCGCGGGCCAGACCGTTGGGGCAACCCCGCGGGCCTCTAGCTGCGCGCCGCAGCGCTCAGGCGGGAGGCAGCGCGAAGCCAAGTTCCGCGGCGGGCTGTTCGGCCTCATACCTAGAGGTTTTCGCTTTCTCCTCGAACTTCTTGAACGCCTCCCGCAAGGGCGCCGGCGGCCCGCGCCCCAGGAACTCGCGCGAGGGCGGCCGCACGATCAACGTGTTCCGCACGCGCGCGGCGCGGGAGAGCATGACGTAGAGCCGCAGCCGCCACTGCTCGTCCGACATGCCCGCGCGACCAGCGTCCTCGCCCCTCGCGCAGTCGACGGCGACGCCCTTGCGCAGCGTCTGGCCCTGCGACAGCGTGAAGGTCAGGCAGGGCGCGCGCGCCAGGGTGAACGGTGAACCCCGAGCGGCGCGCAACGTGCGCCCCCGAGCCCTGCCACGTGAACTCCTGCTCGCCGGGCCTGAACGTGAGCTCCTCGCCCGCGCGTCGGCCTCGCCGCGTTCGACGGCGCCTTCGGCGCCCTGCAGCAGCAGACCGGCGACCTCTTTGTAGATCGGGGACTCGTTGAAGCCGTGGACCTGCAGCCAGATTCCCGGCGGTAGGTAGCGGGGGCGAAGGAGCGGACCCGTCGCGCACTCCTCGTAGTCCCGCTCGTCGTGCGCGTGAAACTCGAAGGACACACTGGTGGCCCATTGCTCCAGCGCGAGCCCCAACTTCTTCGTCCACTCCTCCTGCGTGGCCGTGAACCGAAACTCCATGCCGACGTGTGCCAGTAAGACGCAATGGGTGTCCCCCGTTTTGTGCATGTTCGGGACGTTCAGGAGGCGTCGGCTCGCGTCTGGATCGCCTTGAATCGCGCCGCGCTCGTCTACGGCCTGCAGGGAAACGAGGGGGACGCCGAGGCGCTGTGCGTCGCGACGAGCGCGCGTGTTGATCCACCTCGCGAGCGTCTCCCAATAGATGCCCATGCCGTAGCCGAGCCGAAAGTTGTCGTGCTGGTGCCGAAGTTCCAAAACGCCGCGGTTGTCCGAAGCCACCGACTTCCCCCAGGCGGACTGGACATCCGGTGGGAAGTGGGGAATGGCGGGGGGGACGGAGGACAGCGAAACGATTTCCGTTGATCCACGTCCTCCTCCTCCTCCTCCTCCTCCTCCTCCTCCTCCTCCTCCCCCTCCTTCTCCGAAGGCCTAGGGGCTGTACCCGCTCGGATTACCAACGTGATCAGCGAGCCCTATAGGGAGGGGGCTCCCGCTTGAGACGTCCTCACAATTCACTCACAGACGAGGCTCCCGCTTGATACTTCCTCCAAATTCAAACCTGAGAAGCCCAAGGGTGACGACAGATACAAGAATTGAATGACCCGCAAGGATTACCAAAATGAAATGCGGGACCCATACGGACGGGGCTCCCGCCTGAGATTTCCTCACAATTCAATCACAGACGACGCTCCCGCCTGATACTTTCTCCATATTTAGACCTGAGGAACCCAAAAATGGGGACATATACAAGAACTTGATGACCCGCATCGGATTGCCAACGTGATCCGCGGAACCCATGGGGACGGGGCTCCCGCCAAAGATTTGGACGCCCGAAATGGGTACGGAAAGAATGGGTACAATGCCCAACAACACATGTTGTCCCAAACCAACAGCGGCCGCTGTTGGGCAGGCGGTTTTCTGTTTCAAATGCACACAAGCCGCGGCGGCACCGACAGCGTGCCCTGTTTCAAAATGAGCAAGAACTGCGGTTGGGCATTGTCCCCATTCTTTCCGTACCCATTTCGGGCGTCCAAATAAGACTTCCTCGCGATTCTTTCACAGACGAGGCTCCCGCCTGATACTTCCTCCATATTCAAGCCTGAGGAGCCCAAAAGTGACGACAATTACAAGAATTTGAGGACCCGCATCGGATTGCCAACATGATCCGCGGAGCCCATAGGGAGGGGGCTCCCACCTGAGACTTCCTCGCACTTTACTCACGCACGAAGTTCCCGCCTGATATTTCCTCCGCATTGAAGCCTGAAGAGCCCCAAAGTGACGACGGTTTCAGGAATCGGATGACCCGCATCGGATTACCAACGTGATCCGCAGGGCCCATAGGGACGGGGCTCCCGCCTGAGACTTCCTCGCAATTCACTCAGCTCCCGCCTGACATTTCCTCCATATTCAAGCCTGAGGAGCCCCAAAAAGTGACGACAATTACAAGAATTTGATGACCCGCATCGGATTGCCAACATGATCCGTGGAGCCCATAAGGAGGGGGTTCCTGCCTGAGACTTCCTCACAGTTCACTCTCACACGAAGCTCCCGCCTGATACGTCCTCCATGTTCAGTCCTGAGGACCCCAATAGTGACGACAGTTCCAGGAATCGGATGACCCGCATCGGATTACCAGCATGATCCTTGGGACCCATAGGGACAGGGCTCCCGCCGGAGACTTCCCCGCAATTCACTCACAGACGAGGCTCCCGCCGGATACTTCCTCCATATTCAAGCCTGAGGAGCCCAAAAGTGACGACAGTGAGTGAGTGAATGAGTGGGTGAGTGATGACGATTATGATGACGATGAGAAGTGAGTGTGTAAGTGCGCGGTTGAATGAATGTGAGTATAATCGAATGTGTGATTGATGATGATGATGCTGATGATGAGTGGATGAAGGAGTGAGTGAGGGTGAGCGATGAGGAGGGAGAGAGGGGGGGGTCAGAACTGCGCGGGGTGTCCAGAGAAACAAGAACCCCACTCAGGATGTGGGGACAAAAACAAACATGCGACGTCCTGATTTTCTCAATTCGGTGTCCCCGGAAGCCCCGACCCTTTCCCCGGGACGGGCGTTTCATCCCGAGCCGTTATTTGACGGTCCCGGGGCCCGGCGAGGGCCTCTAGAGGTCGAAAACGGCAAAAAAAAACGTCCTGATGTTTTAGCCACGAGATCATGTCTGGGAACCCAGACATCCGGCTGCTCCAATTTTTTCGATGCGTGGGCCTTGGCGGTCTGGGCCACTTCGTCAGGACCGGTTCTTCGTCCTGAGTCGTCTTTTGGCGCTCCCGAGGCCCGGCGAGGGCCCCCAGAGGCCGAAGACGGCCAAAATCCCGCCGCTTCATTTTTTGGGGAGCGTCAATCTTGCAACGTTACCCCCTCTTCGGCTTCCTCCTGGTCCCGTTCTGAGTTGCGGTGGCAGGCCTGCTACTGCTAGGTAACTTAGGCCCTCGCGCGGCCCGCTCGGACCTTGGCTCGCCGTCGGCGCGCTCGCCTTCGGCCGGCAACAAAGAAAAATTGGAGCGTCGGATCTCTTGACGACCTACCAGACCACCCCAACCCAACCCGAAGACCCGAATTTCGGGTGGGGGGGGGGTAAGGGTTCCACACGTGCACACGTGTTTTTTCAATGTTTCCCGAACCCCCCCCCACTGGAAATCGAGGGTAAATCTGAGCCTTCGGGTTGGGTTGGGGTGGTTTGGTGGGTGGTGATCTCTGGGATCCTATCCTCGAATCTCCGGCTCGGCGTGTTGGCCCCCGCGGGCCGCGCGAGCCCGCGGCGGGGCGGGCCGCGCGCGCCCTGGGGCGCGGCAGGCGCCGGCGCGGAGCCCTCCGCGTGAGGGGGCCGCCGGCCGCACGCACCCGGGGGGGTGCCCTGCAGGGCCGCAGGCCCCCTCGGGCTAATGGCTGGGGCGCTGGCCCCTGCGGAGCCCCAAGGGAGGAGCGAGGCGCCTTCTTAGAGAGCAGGGAGTCCACCCCGAGAATCACCACCCCGACATGCGAAGCCGTGTGGTAAACGCGCCCAGGGGAGAACTCAAGCAGGGCAGGGCTGTTAAGTAAACGCCCAGGGCAGTTTGGTAAACGCCACATGTCGGGTCCGGGTGGCTTTTCCTCACTTGACTTCTTCCCATACATTAAACTTCGGTTTCCCATCGACAGCCTGAAGAATCTGAAGAAGACCGCCGGCAAACCGTGAAACAGCTCAAGGAGCACGCAGCCCCTCGCTAACACGAAAGGTTACTGTTTCAGCGCCCCGACTGTACGGCAAAATGCGTCGGGAGGTGTTTCGCTATTTTTGGCCCCATACCGGTACCTTTTCCTGGTTTTCTTTTTTGGGAGGCCTCCTGGGAGGCCCTCGTAGCTACCGTTGGATTCGCCTCGAAATTCTAATTAGAATGCACCCCAGAAGAGGTCTGGGGAGCAGCAGTATCGGTACCTTATGGTTTTCCCAGTACCGATCGTCGGGGACCTTGCCACGCGGTGGATATGGATATATTCCAACCCCAGGGGGCCCGAATATAGCCCATATCGGCAGCTGGCTGGGTCCCATGGCGTCCGTTCCACGGGCGTTGGGTATGGATACATTCCCACCTCTCCCCGGGTCATGACACAAAGAACGACGGGAAAATGGTCGAACTTTTCGGCTCCGGGGGCCGTCGCGGGGCCTCGGGGCTGTCAGACAACGATTCAGGGTGAAGAACCGGTCCCAGAGAATGCTCGAAGCCTCCGCAGGTCGACGTTGCGAACGAATCATGCCGTTGGGGGTCTGGGCCTGGGTCACGCGGGCCCGGCGGGGTCAGTCGGGGCCGTCCTGGAACAGCGCCCGCATCACGTGGCCCCAGTCCTGGAGCATCGCTTGACCGCTCCCGATCCGCACTGACATGGCCTTGGCCACACTGGCCGACTTACCCTCCCGGAGGTGGGGATAACCGCGGGAGGTCTTTCATGCTGCACCCCCTCCCTTCCCCCCCCCGAAACTCTGGTCTCGCAATGGGTGTGGGAATCGGCGGCCGAATTATTTGCCAAGCATTGTTCGCGATGTTGGCTGTTGTTAAAGGAATATTTCCACTTGAAAGTAAAATCCCTTAGGTTACCTGCTGAAGAGAGAATTCCCGTGCGCGTTCGCACGAGGCTTGCAATACGATGCAGTACCCTTCGTCCTCCCTCCTCCTTCTCTCTCCTCCTCCTCCTTCCGCCCTAATCCTGTTTCTGCGTATGGAACTGCTTATCCATCTTACTCCTCATGTCCTCGTCCTTATGAAGCGGTCGGTGCATCAGCAGTACCATTAATGGTTTTAGGTCGTACTAGTCGCAGCCGTAGTAGTAGTAGTAGTAGTAGTAGTAGTAGTAGTAGTAGTAGTAGTAGTAGTAATAGTAGTAGTAGTAGTAGTAGTAGTAGTAGTAGTAGTAGCAACAGTAGCAGTAGTGAGAGTAGTAGTAATAGCGATGGTAATAATAATCGTAAAATCAGTAGAGGTAGTAGTAGTAGTAGTAGTAGTAGTAGTAGTAGTAGTAGTAGTAGTAGTAGTAGTTGTGGAAGCAGTAATAGCAGTAGTAGTAGTAGTAGTGGTAGCAGCAGTAGTAGTAGTAGTAGTAGTAGTAGTACTAGTAGTAGTAGTGGTGGCAGTGAGCGTGGCATTAATAGTAGCAGTCGTAGTTGTAGTAGTTGTAGTAGTAGTAGTAGTAGTTGTTGTAATCGTAGTGGTGGTAGTAGTAGTAGTAGTAGTCGTAGTAGTAGTAGTAGTAGTAGTAGTAGTAGTAGTGGTAGTAGTAGTAGTGATACTGGTAGTAGTAGTAGTAGTAGTAGTCGTAGTAGTAGTAGTAGTAGTAGTAGTAGTAGTAGTAGTAGTAGTAGTAGTAGTGGTAGTAGTAGTAGTAGTAGTGGTAATAGTAGTAGTCGTCGTAATAGTAGAAGTAGTAGTAGTAGTAGTAGTAGTAGTAGTAGTAGTAGTAGTAGTAGTGGTAGTGGTAGTAGCTTCGATAGTCGTAGTAGTAAAACTAGTAAGAATACTAGTCGTTACTACCAATAGTCGTAGTCGTAGTCGTAGTCGCAGTATCAGTAGTAGTAGTCGTAGTCGTAGTAGTAGTTGTAGTAGTAGTAGTAGTAGTAGTAGTAGTAGTAGTAATAGTAGTAGTAGTAGTAGTCGTAGTAGTGATAGTCGTAGCAGTAGTAGTAGTAGTAGTAGTAGCAGTAGTAGTAGTAGTAGTAGTAGTAGTAGTGGTGGTAGTAGTGGCGGTGGTAGTGATAGCGCTAAAAATAGCAATCGTAACCGTTGTGGTGGTATTAGTAATGCTAATAATGGTAGTCGTACAACTGGTAGTAGCAGTATGAGTAGTTGAAGCAGTAGCAGTAGTAGTAACAGCAGTGATCGCAGTAGTAAGAATAATAAGACTTGTAGTAGTGGCCTTAGTAATAATAACAGTGGTAGTCGTAGATGTAGTCGTAGTAGTAGCCGTAATGCAAAATAATAATAAGGTCACAATTCATCTCTTGTCTGGCCACGCACCACCTTCGGGCACTCTAGATTGGAAAACCACGTTGCTGGATCCATATGGGACAATTACGGAAAACGCCAGTTTCACACCCCACCTTGTCGGCAGTAACATTAAGCTTTTAATGAGGAGGACAACACAATGACAATTTCACACTTCATCTCTGCGTCGCAGCATTTATAACATGATTCCAATCGAATTGCAAAGGGTTCTTGGGGTAACTTTTTTCCCATTGCCCACCAAGACGGCCAAAACTCTGGCCGACGCCCTTACGGCACTCACAGGATTCCTCAAGAGTCTGAAGGATCCTGAGGCACTCCGGTGGGCCATTGCGGGTTTAGATGGATGCTGGAAGATACTCAGGGGTGCTGCAGGTCTAGAAGGAATCCGAAGGATCCCTAAGAGGCCCTCTCAATCAAGAATCTGGCAAGTGGTAAGAATCTGGGAAGTTGTGGGATCCGAAGGAATCCATGCGATTCCCTAGGAGGCCCTCCTTGGAATGTCGGAATCTGTCTGATCTTTTTGAAGTCCGAAGGTTCCCCGAAAAGGCCGCCCTCTCAGTCTGGCAATTGGATGGGTCCAGAATTCCCCAGCTTCCTTAGGAGGCCTTCCAAGGAATCTGGGTACTGGTGGGGTCCTTAGAAATTCCTGGGGCTCCTCAGGAGACACTGTCAGTAGTTTCGCAATTGGTAGAATCCGTAGGAACCCTTAGGATTCCCTAGGCGGCCGTCCTGTTGCACACCCCACCATCGTGTAGTTTACTTCTGTACTGTGCGTGTAGCCGTTTTATTGAAACCATAAACTAGGTTGGCACCTTCACACCTCACGTCCGTGTCGTCCAAGAACTCTATGGTATTCTTATTGTAATCGGATTTCATCGTATTCGATGTGGATTAGTTTTCTCCTGTATTCATGTTAAATTCGAATTATACTGCTTCCGTGTCCCATCCACATTCTAATGTATTCGTATTGGTCTCAAACCCTAATGTGTTCGTATTGTCTTCGGTTTTTGCTGTATTCGCATCGTGTTCGAATTCTGATGTATTCGTATTGCGCTTGTAGCGTATGCCAGTTCTACTGTCTGCGAGAAACCGAACCCGAAGCCGGGCCGACCCCCTACCCTACCCATTCATTATGAGGTGCCACGAAGGTGAGGTGTGATCCGAGTAGTGGTAGTGGTAGTAGTAGTAGTAGTAGTCGTAGTAGTAGTAGTAATAATAATAATACTAATAGTAGTAGTAGTAAGCGTAATCGTCGTCGTAGTGGTAGTCGTAGTAGTCGTAGTAGTAGTAGTAGTAGTAGTAGTAGTAGTAGTCGTAGTAGTCGTAGTAGTAGTAGTAGTCGTAGTCGTAGTAGTAGTAGTAGTAGTAGTAGTAGTAGCAGTAGAGTAGCCGACGTAGTAGTCGTCATGGTAATCGGCAAACTAGTACTCATGACGGTGATAGTAGCAGTAGTAGCCGTACAAGTGGTAGTAGTAGTGATAATAGTAGAAGTACTGGTGGTACAGGTAGTAGTAGTAGTAGTAGTAGTAGTAGTAGTAGTTGTAGTAGTAGTAGTAGTAGTAGTGGTAGTAGTAGTTTTTGTAGTAGTAGTATTAGTAGTAGTAGTAGTAGGGGTCGTACTAGCAGTAGTAGTAATAGTAGTGGTAGTAGTACTAGTAGTAGTAGTAGTAGTAGTAGTAGTAGTAGTAGTAGTAGTAGTAGTGGTAGTGGTAGTGGTAGTGGTAGTCGTAGTAGTACTAGTAGTAGTAGTAGTAGTAGTAGTAGTAGTAGTAGTAGTAATAGAAGTAGTAGTAGTAGTAGTAGTAGTAGTAGTAGAAGTAGTAGTAGTAGTAGTAGTAGTAGTAGTAGTAGTAGTAGTAGTAGTACTAGTAGTAGTAGTCGTCGTAGTGGTCGTAATATAATAAGACGAGAAGTATCGGCAGAAATAAGAACAGAAGCATTGACCGTACTAGCAGTAGTAGTAGTAGTAGTAGTAGTGATTGGAGGCGTGGCCGTGGTAGTCGTAAAAAATGGTAGTTGTGGTAGTTGTGACAATAGTGGTAGTAGTCGTAGTGATACCCAGAGTCGTAGTCGCAGTGGTAGTAGTAGTAGTAGTCGTAGTACTAGTCGCAGTAGTAGCAGTAATAGTCGTAGTGGCAGTAGTAGTAGTAGTAGTAGTAGTAGTAGTGGTGGTAGTAGTAGTAGTAGTGGTAGTATGAATAAGAATAATAATAATCGTAATAATAAAAATCGCCGTAGTAGTAGCAGCAGTAATCGTCGTAGTGGTTGCAGTAGTAGTGGCCGTCATCGTCCTGGTATTTCTGGTGGCAGAAGTCGCGGTCGTGGTCGTAGTGGCGGTGGTGATCGCAGCAACGGTAATCACATAGTCGTGGTTGTAGTACCCGCAGTCAAGAATAGCAGTAGTAATCTCAGCGGTAGCACGGATCGTAGTAGTAGTGGTAGTAGTGGTGGTGGTAGTAGTAGTAGTAGCAGCAGTACTAGTAGTAGTAGTAGTAATGGTGGGGAGATTAGGTGTAGTAGACGTACAAATAGCAATAGTAATCGTGAAATGATACTAACGTAACAACAGCAAAAAAAGTTGTATGACTGAAAACTGTACTATTATAAACAATAGTGGTGGCAATTGTACTAAGAGTGGTCATAGGCATGATCAGGGTCGCGATATTAATCGTGATGTAGAAGCCGTAGTGGCAATAATAATAGCAATCGTACTCGTGCTCGCAATCGTACTAGCGATCATGTTAATAATACGCTTTCGTGCTTGCAGCAGTGGTCGTACTTGTAGAAGTCCTAGAAAAAGTAGAAAGTCGCAGCCGTAACCGCAATCGTAACCATATGAACAGACGTGGTGGTAGCGATCGTAATGGTAACCTCGAGATCATAGGCGGCGTGGTCGGAATCGTCGTTGTACCCGTAGTCGTCGTCACAATAATGGTGGTAGTAGTAGTAGTAGTAGTAGTAGTAGTAGTAGTAGCAGTAGCAGTAGCAGTAGCAGTAGCAGTAGTAGTAGTAGTAGTAGTAGTAGTAGTAGTGGTGGTAGTAGTAGTAATAATAATCATGTTATCGGTCGTAATGGTAGTAGTCGTAGTAGTAGTAGTACCAGTAGTAGTAGTAGAAGTAGTAGTGGCAGTAGTAAAAATAGCAGCAGCAGCAGTAGTACTAGCAATACTGGCAGCCGAAGTAGTGACAGTAGCAGCGGCCGCAATTATAATCGCATTAATAATAGTCGTAATAGTAGTAGTAGTAGTAGTGGTAGTAGTAGTAGTAGTAGTAGTAGTAATAGTAGTAATAGCAGTAGTAGTGGGAGCCGTGGTAGTGATAAAACTTGTAATAGTCGCAGTAGTGGTAGAAGGAAACGCAGTAGTAGCAACACAAGTAGGTAGTAGTAGTAGTAGTGGTGATAGTGGCAGTAGTCGTAACAGTGGTAAGTATAATACGAGGGGTCGTGGAAAGATTTGAAATAGTCGTAGATATATTAGCACTAGTAGTAGTAGTGGTAGTAGTAGTAGTAGTAGTAGTAGTATGAGTAGTAGTAGTAGTAGTAGTAGTAGTGGTATAGTAGTAGTAGTAGTAGTAGTAGCAGTAGTAGCAGTAGCACGACTAGTAGCACTAGTGGTAGCACTCGTGGTAGTAGAACGAATAAAAGTACTAGTAGTAGTAGTAGTAGTAGTAGTTGTAGTAGTAGTAGCAGTAGTAGTAGTAGTAGTCGTAGTAGTAGTAGTAATAGTAAGAGTCACACTAGTAGGAGCAGTCGTAGTAGCAGTAATAATACTTGCCATACCAGTCCTAATAATAGTAGTAGTAAACTACTCGTACTAGACACAACGATAATAAAAGGAACAATCGTGGTGGTAGTAATGGTAGTAGGAGCAGTCGTAGTCGTAATCGCAAACGTAGTAGGAATGATAGTCGTAGTAATAGGTAGAACGAGTAGTAGTAGTCGTAGTAGTAGTAGTAGTAATAATCGTAGTCGTACGACTACTACCACTCGTAATGGTCGTCGCCGTCGCCCCAGTAATCGCTCAACTAATAACAGTCGTACTCGTGGCAACAGTGGTAATCATAGGAGGCGAAGTAATAACAGTAAAAGGAGAAGTAATAACAGTACTACTACTACTACTACTACTACTACAATTACTAGTCGTAGTAGTAGCAGTAGACGTAGCAGTCAGAGTAGTGGTCGTGATCGTAGTGGTCGTAAGGATGGTGGTAGTAGAAGGCGTAATCGCATTAGGTTTCGCAGTAATAGTGGTAGTGGCAGCAGTAGTAGTAGTAGTAGTAGTAGTAGTAGTAGTAGTAGTAGCAGTAGTAGCAGTAGTAGTAGCAGTAGTAGTAGTAGTAGTGGTAGTAGTAGTAGTAGTAGTCGTAGTAGTAGTAGCAGTAGCAATAGCAGTAGTAGTAGAAATATTTGATCGTCGTAATACTAATGGTATTTCTATTCGTAGAAGTGGATGTATACGTAGTATGAATACCAGTAGTAGTAGTAGACATGGTAGTGGTAGTGGTAGCAGTAGTAGTAGTAGTAGTAGTAGTAGTAGTCGTAGTATTGATAGTAGTAGTCGTAGTAAGAGTAAGAGTAAGAGTAAGAGAAAGAGTAAGAGTATCACTCGGGGCAGTAGTAGCACAAGTCATCGGAAGTCGTAGTACGACTAGTCGCAGGCGGTGGTGGTAGTAGCCACGATAGTAGTGGCAGTGGGGAGGGTACTCGTAGTAGTAGAAGTGGTAGTCGTAGCCGTTACAATGGTTATCGTCGTTGTAGTGGTCGTAGCAATGCTGGTCGTAGTAGTGGTCGAAGTAGCCGTAGTATCAGTAAGGCAACGATGAAGCAATAGTAGTAAGTGGAGCAGCCATAGTCGTAGTAGCCGTGGGCCTTGTAATACGAGCGCTTGTAGTCGTAATCGTAGTCGTCGTAGCCGCGTTAATGATCGTAGCCGCAGAAAAGAACAACAACAGAAAATCAGAGTCGGCATAGTAAAAGTCGTCGTCGTACTCGTAGCCGTGGTCGTTGTAGTAGTAGTGGTAGCAGAAGAATTACGAATAGCAACAGAAGTCGTCATAAGAATCGCCGCCGCCGTGGTAGTAGTAGTAGTAGTAATAGCAGCAGTTGTTCTAGCAATAGTAGTGGTAGTCGCAACCGTAAGCGTAATAGTAGAAGTCGTAGCCATAATAAAACCCTAGTGGGACCCGTAGTACTGGTAGAAGTAGTGATCGTATTAGTAGTAACCCTTATAATTGCAGTAGTACGAATGGCGAAGGAAATCACAAGAATAGCCGTCGTCGCTTCAATAGTCGCTATACGAATCGGAGCACGAGTAATACACATAGTAATCGTAATAATTGTAGTAGTGGTAATAGAACTAGAAGCACGAATAAAAGTAGTCGTAGAAGTCGTCGTAGTAGTAGTCGTAGCAGTGGTAATACTAGTGCTAGTACGAATAAAAAGAAACACACTACTAGTCATGGTAGCAGCAGTAGGCGTTGTAACAATGAAGGCCATACTTACAATAGTCGTAATGATATGATTGGCAGTCGTCAGGGTATATTAAGCATGGTACTGGTAGTAGTTGCAGAAGTAGCCGTGGTAGTAGTAGTAGTAGTAGTAGTAGCAACAAGAATAGCGACAGTCGTCGTCATAATACTAGCCGCCGTCGTCGCCGCAGTAACGGTAGTATCAGCCGTATGTGTGCGACTGATGGTAGTAGAACCAATACTACGAGTAGTAGCAGGAGTCGTAGTAGTAATCATACGACTAGTAGTTTTTTTTGAAAAAAAAAAAAAAAAAAAAACGAATAGTAATAATAGCATGAGTGGTCGTAGCAAAAGTAGTCGTAGTCACCGTCGTAGTCGTAGTCGTACCCGTAGTAATAGCAGCAACAGTCGTAGTCGCCGACGTAATCGTAGTAGTCGTAGTAGTAGTAGTAGTCGTTGTCGTCGTCGTCGTCGTCGACGTCGTCGTCGTAGTAGCAGTAGTAGTGGTAGTAGTAGTGGTAGTAGTAGTAGTAGTAGTAGTAGAAATATAATAATAGTAGTAGTAGTAGTAGTAGTAGTAGTAGTAGTAGTAGTAGAAGCAGCAGTAGTAGTAGTAGTCGTAGTAGTAGTAGTAGTAGTAGTATTAGTAGTAGTAGTAATAGTAGTAGTAGTAGTAGTAGTAGTAGTAGTCGTCGTCGTCGTCGTAGTAGTAGTAGTAATAATATAGTAGTAGCAGTGGTAGTAACAGTATCAAACCAGTAACAGTATCAATAGTAAGAATAGCAGCACTATTGTCGGACTCGATTGAACAGGACACGCGAGAGGACACAATACCTTCCGAGGGCCACAGCGCTATAGGAATGCAGAAAGCATGGGTCGCGAGGCACAGGACATAAGGGTACCCTTGATTTGGCAGGGTCGATCTACTAATCTGGGCCGACTGTAGTACTATTTAATAGTGACAGTAGTAGTAGTCGTAGTAGTAGTAGTAGTAGTAGTAGTAGTAGTCGTCGTCGTCGTCGTCGTCGTCGTCGTCGTCGTCGTCGTCGTCGTCGTCGTCGTCGTCGTCGTCGTCGTCGTCGTCGTCGTCGTCGTCGCCGTCGTCTGCGTCGTCGTCGTCGACGTCGTCGTCGTCGTCGTCTTAGTCGATGAAGTAATTGCAGTAGCAGAAATCGTAACAGTAGTACTAACAATAATGATGATATGACGAAGACCGCGGCAACGACGACGACGACGACGACGGCGGAATAATCATCGCTGGGGGCTGGCAACCATCAACTAGTTCTGGGAACGAAATACCCGTGCGAAGGACCAAATCGTATGCAGGTGTGGATACCGTCGTTGCGAACATTGCTCCCAGTGGATTTCCTCATGGAGCCTTGGGTGGATCTGCCCCTAGGACGAAACGCGTGAAATATGTTAGGGGATGTGCGAGGGGGACACATGCAAACAGTGGCAGTGGGACATTGTGTGGGGCTCCCTATGGGGCCATGAAGCGTGGAAGGGGTGTGCCGAAATTGGTGGCGGGGGCACAAGTGGGCGGTACCCCCACGGGGGCACTCAACGAATAACGGGTGTGCCGTGGTGGGTGGCGGAGGCACGTGCGGAAAGCGCAGCTTGCGCCTTCAATGGAGCTCCTTTGGGGGCCACGAGGCGTGCGAAAGGTGTGCCGACATGGGTGGCGGGGTCGCATGCAGACGGCACCACGTGGGGCCTTGGGTGGAGCTCCCTATGGGGCCACGAAGCGTGCGAAGGGTGTGCCGACATGTGTAGCGGGGGGCCATGCGGACGGCACCATGAGCGCCTTGGGTGGGCTGCCTGTGGGGCCACCAAACTTGCGAGAGGTGTGCCGAAATTGGCGGCGGGGGCGCATGCGGGCGGCACCATTGGGTACTTGGGTGGAGCTCCATCTGGGGCCACGAAACGTGCGAAGGGTGTGCCGAATTAAATGGCGGGGGCGCACGCGTTCGGCACAAGTTTCGCCTTGGGTGGAGCTCCCTATGGTGCAAATAAGCGCTCGAAGGGTGGAAGTCCCTAGGGGGCAACGAAACGTGTGAGGGGTCTGTCGACATGCGCGGCGGAGACGCATGCGGGCAGCACCATTTGAGCCTTGGGTGGGGTTCCCTGTGGGGCAACGAAACGTGCGAGAGTTGTGCCGGAATGGGTGGCGGGAGCGCATGCGGGCTGCACCATTTGGGCAATGGGTGGGGCTCCCTGTGCTCCGCCGAAATTGGTGGCGGGGATGCATGCGGGCGGCACCATTTGGGCCTTGGCTGGGGCTCCCTATAGGGCCACGAAGCGCGTGAGGGGTGTGCCGAAATGGATGGTGGGGACGCATGCGGGAGGCACCATGTGGGCCTTGGGTGGAGCTCCCAATGGGGGCCAGGCAACGTGTGAGGGGTGTGCCGACGTGGGTGGCGGGGACGCATGCGGGCGGCACCATGTGGACTCCCTGTGGGGCAACGAAACATATGGGATGTTTGCTGACATGGGTGGCAGGGGCGCATGCGGGCGGCACCATTGGAGCGTTGGGTGGAGCTCTATATGGGGCCACGAAACGTGTGAGGCGTGTGCCGAAATGAATGGCGGTGGCGAATGCGGGCGGCACCAGTGTGGCCTTGGGTGGAGCTCCCTCTGGGGCCACGAAACGTGTGAGGGGTGTGCCGACATGGATAGCAAGGGACGCATGCGGGCGGCACCATTTGGGTTTTCGTTGGGGCTCGCCGTGGGGCAACGAAACGTATGGGGGTGTGCCGAAAAGGGGGCGGGAACCAATGCGGGCAACACCATTTGGGCCTTAGGTGGGGCTCCCCCTGGGGCCACGAAACGTGTAAGGGGGGTGCCAAAATGGATGGCGGGGGCGAATGCGGGCGGCACCATTGTTGC
The DNA here is from genome assembly GCA_963575745.1 of Prorocentrum cordatum. Lineage (NCBI taxonomy): Eukaryota > Dinophyceae > Prorocentrales > Prorocentraceae > Prorocentrum > Prorocentrum cordatum. Next base: position 398,524 of record CAUYUJ010004947.1, on the reverse strand, counting down.
CTTGAGTGGGGTTCCCTCTGGGGCCACGAAAGATGTGATGGGGTATTCCGGCGTGGGTTGCGGGGGCGCATGCGGGCGGCACCGTTTGGGCATGCGGTGGAGCTCCCTGTTCGGACAACGAAACGTATGGGGTGTGCGCCGAAATTGTTGACATGTGTGGAAGGCAGAGGCAGGAATGGCAGGAGGAATGAAAGGGGGGAAGGAGGAGGAGGAGGAGGAGGAGGAGGAGGAGGAGGAGGAGAAGGAGGAACGCGGGGCGCTGTCTGGGAGAAGGGAGGAGCAGACGAGGAGGACAGGAAAGGAACGTGGGGCGCTCTCTTCAAAACGAGGACCCATTATTGGGGGGGCAAAGACCTCTCGCGGTTATCCGATCCCAGATGGGATGGACCCCAGGGCGCCACAGGCCCCCCTTCCCAGATGGGACCACGGAGGAACGACGACGACGACGATGGCGACGACGACGACGAAGACGACGACGACGAAAACGGCGACGAAGAAGACGACGACGACGACGACTACGACGACGAAGACGACGCCGCAGCACCAACCCACACCTACACGGGGCCCGGCAGGGATGACGATGACGACGACGACGACGACGACGGCGACGACGACGACGCCGCCGCCGACGATGACAACCACGACGACGACGACGATGGCGACGACGACGACGACGACGACGACGACGACGACGACGGCGGCGACGACGACGACTACGACAACGACAACGACAACGACGACGACGATGACGACGACGACGCCGCCGCCGCAGCCGCCGACACCGCAGCACCAGCCACACCCACACAGGGGGGCGGGGGCACCAGAACCCCCCTCCACCACGCCACGCCCACAGGGCCACGGCCACAGGAGGGGGCCATCGCCTTCGAAAGAGGCCTTCGCAGGGCTCCCCCGTCCAGCCGGAGGGGGGGGGGGGCGGGCAGATTCCACCAGCATTGGGGGGGGGCGGCACCCTGGATCATGTATGATCGAGGGTTCCCCCCCCTCCCCCCCTCAATGCATGTGGGATCGAGCCCCCCCGCCCCCCGCTGGATGGGTACGCCCGTGAGCCTCGCGAAGGCCTCGCGAATGGGACCGTTCCCCCCCCCCCTGTGCGGCAGCGTCGGCGTCGGCATCGGCGTCGGCATCGGCGTCGGCGCCGGCGTCGGCGTCGGCGTCGGCATCGGCGTCGGCGTCGGCGTCGGCGTCGGCGTCGGCGTCGGCGTCGGCGGCGTTGGCGTCGGCGGCGTTGGCGTTGGCGTTGTCGTTGTCGTCGTCGTCGTCATCGTCGTCGTCGTCGTCGTCGTCGTCGGTGGCGGCAGCGTCGGCGTCGGCGTCGGCGTCGGTGGCGGCAGCGTCGGCGTCGGCGTCGGCGTCGGCAACGGCGTCGGCGTCGGCTCGGCGTCGGCGTCGGCGCCGGCGTCGTCGTCGTCGGCGTCGTCGTCGTCGGAGTCGGAGTCGACGTCGGCGCCCCCCCCCATCCCATTTGGGATTGGGGGGGGGCCCGTGGCGCCCTGGGGCCCATCCCATCCGGGGAGGGGGGGGGGGCCTGTGAGTCCTCGACCCGGGATCATGTATGCTGTTCCCTGTGGGCTTCGCGGGACCTCTCCTCACCTGGGCGGGCGACCTCGTGGGCCTGAGGTCCACTGGCCCAGTTGGGATGGGGATCGGTTTGACGGTGCTGAGTCGTCCTCCAGAGTGTGCTCGACCATGTGCCCCCAAGTGTTGTCCTCTGGCAGGGGCGCCTGCCGCTTCTTGATGGCGTCGAACGCCTTGTTGATCTCGGCCATCTTGTCGTCGCAACGCTTGCCACAGTTCGGGTTGTGGTCTGGGTGCCACTCTTTGCTGAGCCTTTGGTAGGCAACTCATGGGATCCTCCCAAACAGCTTCGCTGGCTCTTGCGAACCGACGCAAACCGACGCCAGTCGACGCTACGTCGAAGCCAATCGCCGCTCACTCGGCGCGTTCCCATCGACTACCACACGCTGGCGCACGCGAACGCAATCTACGGGCGGACTTTTCCGAGGACACACGGGGCTCCCATCATTTGCCACCGAACGAGCCTGCGGTAGGCACTCTTTACGTCGGTCATCGCACCGCCCCGCGGCAGTTCCAGGACCTTGTACGGGTTGACCTGCGTCTGCGCACTCAGGCGGTCAATATCCACGACACCGACTCGCTGGAGCAGCCACGGCGTGTAGCAGAAGCCACCGACGAGTGACGCGACTACTGCGAGAAGCATCAGCGGCAACCGGCCGCACAACAGCCAGCGCGTGCCGTCCTTCTCGGCATTTTGCGCGGCGTACTTGGAGTTGAAGCCCCGCACGTAGAGCGGCATCAAGAAAAGGTCAGATAGCCAACCGATGCCGAGTAGGTTCGCGGTCCAGATGCCGAAGAGCCCGTGCACCACTCGCCCGAGGTAGAAATGGTGCGCGTTGCTCACGGGCCCGCCTATCAGCCACAGCAGGTAGCAAGTACTCAGGCGCTTTCGCTTCTGCAGCTGCCACGGTTGAGCGGTGGGCTCAATGGCTGCTGGCGCCGCCGCATTCTGCCGCCGTCCACAGAAGCCGCACCACCTGCAGAACTTCACCTGCAGCCACAACAGGCAGACGTGCACGACGAAAACCACGAAGGAACGGACATCCTGGGTCGCCCCCCCGTAGAACGCGCACACGATCAGGATGACCGCCCACGCGAGCTGCCCCTTTTCGGGTGGAACTGCAAACGGAGTACGCAAAAGTGCTTCTCAACAATCACCCTGCGTCTGCCAGATCATAAACAAACTACTGCCGAAGGCCCCGCCACTCACACCCGCGCTGCTGCAACTCAGGCGCCCTCGTTTGGTCGACCAAGGGGCTCAGGACCCCTCGGGCCCTCCCCCTTCTTCTGACACCGGCTTCGCGCTGCGGGCCGTTTCTCGGGGGCCCCGAAGCCCGAAACTGGCCTCCGGAGGCAAAACTCAGCAGCACTGGCCGCCCTCACGTTTTGCAAGACCACTCAAAAGGCTTGGGTTGCCATCCGCCTGGCCTTACTGATCGTGATGGTCACCATGCCGCCCTTGGCCAGAGGGTGGCGCGCCCGCCCCTCACCTCTACGCAAGCATCCTGGGGAACCAGCGGTATGTCCCGGAGAGCCCTGCTGATGCTGGAGCCGAAAGCACTGCGCACGGAGGAGGAGCAGCAGCAGCAGCAGTGGCAGCAGGAGCCGACCTGGAAAGAACAGGGAGGATGATACAGTCGGCCTTGATTAGACAGGACACGCGAGAGGACACAAGACCCTTCCGAAGGCCACGTTGCCATGGGGGTGTAGGAGGCATGGGTCGCGAGGCGCAGGACACAATGGTACCTAAGGGTACCCTTGCTTTGGCAGGGTCGACCTACGTATCAGGGCCGGCTGTAGGAGAGAGCGGGACCGGCAGCCGCAGCCGCAGCAGCAGCAGGCGGGCCCAGGGGGCCAGGGAGAGACAAAAGTCCCGCCGGCCCTCCGGGCGCAGGTGGCTCAGGCGCGCCTGCTCGCCCCCAACCCCCCCCGCTTCCCCTCCGCGGTTGGGGTCTGCTCCTCCCCCCACATACACCACGGCGCAGCTGGGCGGAGCCTCTCGGACGCGAGGAGTTTTGGGGGGGGACTTCCTCGAACCCGTGGTGTACACGTTCCTGGCCCCCCAGAGGCCAGGAAGAGGCCCAGGATAGAAGAATCAGAAATGAGAGGATCTTGGCCCCCCAGAAAATCGAAGAACCTTCGAAGCATTAAAAATGAACGTGTAGCTTTTCTGGAGCACTCGTGGAGCCCTGTCGGGGCTCGGTGGGTGGGTGGGTGGCGCGTGTGGGACTCGTTCGGGCTCTGCTGCGGTTTCTTGGAGCCCGCGGAGCCCTCCTGGGGCCATCCTGCGACCAGCGTGGCGTCCAACACGAGCGGTCCTCTTGGCCTCTTCGCGATGAAGGCTTCCCTTGGACGCCCTCTGGGGGGCGCTTTTGGGGGGCCTCGATGGGGGGCCTCTGGTCCCGCCTTGGGCCCTTCCCGGGCCCCTGCGAGGCCTCTCTTGGGCGATCTTGGAGCCAGAGTGGCGCCTCGGACGCCAGAGCGACGAGGCCAGAATCATCATTGAAGGGGCCCTGGGACACACAAATGAATACAAACAAATAACAGGATTCCCCATATTTTCCTATTTTCTAGGTTTTGTCTTCCCCCCCCCCACTTCCCATATTTTCACAGATTCTCCTGCACACGCGCTGCATCCAGGACAACAGGCATCACGGGGAGGTCGACCCGGAGATATCCCTTGGGGACCTCCAGGGGCGCGCAGCAGAGGGTCCAGAAGCGTGGCAAGACGGGGGGCACCAAAAGGCGCCGATGCAGCTGCTCCCTGGACCTCTCCCAGGGTGCGTCCCGACAAGGATCTCGAGGCGAATCTGGCGGTGGCAACGAGGGCCTCCCAGGAGGTCCAGAAGAGGCCAGCGTGTGGGAAGGGGTCGCAGTACCCAGACCCCCGACGTAATGATTTTTTCATTACGTCGACCCCCAGAGGTCCCGACCCATTCCCCATGACCGGCTTGGCATCCTGAGCCGTTTTTTGACCCTCCCGAGGCCCGGTGAGGGCCCCCGGAGGCCGAAAATTAGGAAAAACCTCCCGTCATGACTTTTCCATTACTCGAGGGGGTCTGGGTATGGGTCTCTTTTCCTCCTCCGACTCCCTGGGAGGGCCCGAGGCCACTTCGGGCCGTCCTTGTGGCAGGACAGCGTCTTGGACCGTGCCGCGCGGGGCAGCGCCCGGGGAGGGGGCGGGGGGCCCCTGGGCTCGGGCAGCTCCCCGGCCGAGGGGCGGCACACCCGCTCGGGGTGGCACTCGAGGGCGGGGCCGCGGGAGGGGCAGGGGAGGGCCCTCCCTCTCCGCTCCGTCTCCCACTCCCTCTCCTCGGCTCCTCGGCTCCTCGGCTCCTCGGCTCCTCGGCTCCTCGGCTCCTCCTCCTCCTCCTCCTCCTCCTCCTCCTCCTCCTCCTCCTCATACTGCTACTCCTCCTCATACTGCTACTCTTCCCTCCCCTTGGCATGGAAGCGCAAGTCCCCGCGAGAAGACTCGCCGCGTGCAATGAGATGCCACAGCAACCGCAGCTCCATGTGTTTGCCCCCGCTTGTCCTGTCTAACGACTCATCCCCCTTGCGGGATCCATGGCGAAGTCTCCAAGTGCTACCTTCGCGCCCCCGTGGGTGACCTGGAGGTCGCACACGCAAATGTCCGCGGGCACGCCCGGCGGGGTGCAGGCCTCGTACTTCCGGTACCTGGTGATCTGGCTCACCTGCTGGAAGGTCACCCGGCTCGCGTGGCCCACCTCGAACGAAGCACCGAACAGGCGTGGCGGGTCCCCCTCCCGGGTGGAGAAGCGCATGGTGAACTGCCCTGCGCCGTCGCTCGCGACGTACTCGAGGGTCCCGAGGGCGAGTCGCGCGCACAGGCCCCCGGGGTCCAGCACCGACAAAGTCTCCCGCCACGAGTCCAGCAGGATCGCCAGGGAGTTCAGCCTGGAGAGCTCGCACACCATCTGCCTTCTCGAGGAGCACGCCAGGGCTGAACCTAAACGGTGTTTCCCGTCTTCGCTTTGTTTCGGTCTCCCTCGTTTCTAGCTTCCCTCCACCTCTACCGCAAAACGAGGTCGAAACGAAAACGGCCCACGAGATCGCCCAAACACCGTTCAGGTCTAGCCCTGGAGCACAGAGCTGCACAAGCATCAATTGCAGGAGGTGCGCGCGGATCTCCTGGGTCTGCGCTGGCCCCCCCTTCCGGGCGCGCGGGGCGCGCCCGTGGCGGCGCTCGAGGCGCACCCTGGGTTAGGTCGGGCATGTCCCCCTACAGGGGCACTTCGGACAACAAATACAAAATCATACCCCCCAAATGCCCCCAAGATGAGCAACAATAGTCACACCATCGCCCCCAGACTATTTTTTCACTATTTTTGACCCCTCCTCCTGCAGTGGGACAGGCCCGACTTACCCCCTGGGGGGACCTGGCGCAGATCCAAGAAGCCCGCGCGC
>CAUYUJ010004947.1:340000-382500 GCA_963575745.1 Prorocentrum cordatum | reverse complement strand
CACGAGGAGGAGGATCACGAGGAGGACGAGGAAGAGGAGGAGAAGGAGAAGAGGAGGAGGAGGAGGCGGCGGAGGAGGAGGAGGATAAGGAGGAGGAGGAGGAGAGGCGGAGGAGGAGCAGCAATGAGCGGCCCGCGAACACGCCGCCCGCCGGCCGGGCCAGCTCCGCGGGCGCCAACCCCGGCGGAGCCCTCCGCCCCCGGCGCGGCAAGCTGCGGCGGCCGCTCCCGCGGGGCGTCACGCGGCTCCGCTCGGGCCGCGCCCGGCGCCGGGCCGTCGCTGTCGCCGTCGCCGTCGCCGTCGCCGTCGCCGTCGCCGTCGCCGTCGCCGTCGCCGTCGCCGTCGTCGTCGTCGCCGTCGTCGTCGTCGTCGTCGTCGTCGTCGTCGTCGTCGTCGTGGGATCCGGAGCCCACCTGGGCGGAAAGCGCGTCGGCGGCGCGCGCGTGCGGGGGCGGCGGGAGAGAAGGGGGGGTCCTCTGAGAAGGCGGGGGGGAGGGGCCCCCCCGGCCTTCTTGGACCCACCCCCCACCGGTTTCCTAGAAGCCCCGCCCTCGCGCCACCCCCGCGCGCGCGCCGCCTAGAAGGGGCCGCGACAACCCTGACGTCCAACGTCTCGAACACAGCAAGACGGGGAATTCTTTGCCGTGTTCGGCCTCCGGGGGCCCCCGCCTGGCACAAGGGCCGTCAATTTGGACGCCCGACTTGGGTACGGAAAGAATGGGTACAATGCCCAACAACAAATGTTGTCCCAAACCAGCAGCGGCCGCTGTTGGGCAGGCGGCCTCCTGTCTGGGCACACGCCGCGGCGGCGTGGACAGCGACTCCTGTCCAAAATGAACAGGAACTGCTGTTGGACATTGTACCCATTCTTTCCGTGCCCATTTCGTTCGTGCAGAGTCAGTCAATAGGGGGCCGCATGCGAACCCTACCCCTACCCCCCAAGATTTCTGAGGGGGAGGGTGGGATTCACTTCGTTCGGGAGCTCGCGAGCGAAGTGAACCCCACCCTCCCTTTCAGAAATCGTGGGGGTAGGGGTAGGGTTCGCATGTGGCCCCCATCAGTCGCAGCGCTGGTGGTGGTTGCGCAGCGGAGTCGGAGCCCACCCAGGGTGGTTGCATGGCAAGCGGGCAGGGGGCAGAGGGGGACGCCCGCGGAAAGGAGATATAGATAAAGAGAGAGAGAGAGAGAGAGCGAGGAGCGGCGCACGCGGGTCATGCAGGTCTTCGTGGGCCGTCGCGGCGTCAGGATTCGGGCGGGAGTCGAGCGAGGCAAGCAGCCGCTCCGAGCAATGATCAAAACATCGGGAGTCTGGGAAGGGCCCGAGCCATTGTTTGAGAGGGCCAGCCGGACAGAATCCTCAGATGTGGTCGATCGTCCTCAAAGCGTGCGCTGTTGGCGCCAATGCGCGCTTGTCCAAACAGGCCTTTCCATACGACGCGGGCGGCGTCATGAGACCTGACACAAGCCGCGAGCTATCGGTAGAGCTGAACGGAGTAACGAGCACACGTAAAAAAACGCGCGGGGCGTGCCGGGGGCGTCGTTGGAAGTGCCGCCAAGGGCCAAACCACGATCCAATACGTGAATCCAAGCGGAGATCCGACAGCTTATGTGCATGCCGTTTTTTCTTCGAAAGGAGGTGGGCGAGATAACGCAGATTTAAGGCGATTGTAAGATTGGCTCAGGATGCGTTCCAGCATTTCCAGTATCTAGCGGCCCTCGTTGTTGCAGCGTGTGAGAATCAGGGAATCTGGGTCATCCTTGAAACCTTGGCAATCATTGAACGTACCGTTATCATTTCGACCTCTTGATGGTGTGAAGCTTGGGCGCACACTCTCTGATTTGCGGGCAAAGGCGGGCCGAAGCAGGTGCAGGCGCCGGTCGGGCTACGGGCGGGGCGCGCCGAAAGCGAATCGCAGCACGGCGGAACGCGGGGAAAGCAGGGGGGAGGAGAAGACGGAACCGCTCAGATCGTGCAGGCCGTGGCGGGCGCGCGGGCGGAGTGGAGGAGGGCGCCCGAGCGCGGCTGCGTCGCGAGCAGCGGGCGGCCGAGGCCAGAGGGCCGTGGAGCAGAAGAACGTTGGGCCAACCCACGCCCTGAAACTCATCGAGCTTGGGAGCGCGGCTGAGGTGGTGGCGCCGTGTGGGCCCTGCTGGCCCAGCTCCCGCAGGACAGCGGAGGTCCCCACGCTTTTGGGGTCGGGCGCCGTCGCTTTACAAGGGCCCAGGCACGCACACTTTTGAATAGAGGCAAGTCCGAGGAGCCCCCACAACTTTCCATCTGTTCTCGAGTGTCGTCTTCTCCTCCACTTCCCATAGATTACAATGTTTCTTGGGTGTGACGATCATTTGTGTCTGTGTCTTGTTCTCCCTCCTGAGGCTTGGGCTACCCGCTCGTCGCACATCGCTCGTCCTCCTTATCGCTGCCGCGGCGTCCTCGCATTGGCGGCCTTCTAGCGGGCATCCTTCGGCTCTCTTGATCTCTAATATCTTGATTCTTCGGTTCTCAAGTTTCATGTTTTTCCCAAACCGCTAGTGATGTCGGGTCCTCGTTTCGCTCCCCCAGTGCCCCGCGTCCTCCTCTCGCCTCACCTCCTCCTCCCCCTCCCTCTCCCCGTCCCCCTCCTCCTCCTCCTCCTCCTCCTCCTCCTCCTTCTCCTCCTTCCTGCAGCTTGTCCCCGCATTTTCATTTAATACGCCCCTCACATGTTTGTACGGACTCAGTGGGGGGTTCGCGCGACGGCGCCACACCCACGTCGGTACACCCCTCAAAAGCGTCATGGCCCCATAGGGAGCTCCACAACAAGCCCCGGCAACATGGTTCGCATAGCGGCACCAATTTCGGCACAACCCTCTTATGGATCGTGCCCCATGGGGGGGCTCCACCTACGGCCCCTGCGGAATAGATAGCATGTCGCCCCCCCACCAAGTTCGGCACATCCCTCACATGTATCGTTCGCAGGAGGAGATTCATCACCGACGTCGCATGCAACTGCTGAGGGTTGGGCACCTCGCTACGCGAATCCGCTGCCAGTGCCGCGACAGTGCCCTACGGCGCCCTCACCCAGGCCTGGGATGTGGGATGGGGCCCGCCCCCTTAGGAGGCCGTGCTGCTCGACGCCGCCTCCGCCTGCTGCTGCTTCAGCGTCTTCAGCTGGAGCTGCAGGAGACGATCAGGCCAGGCGAAGGGGGGGAATGCAAAAGGGGGGTTCTGAGAATCAGCTCGCGTAGCTGATTTTCCCGGCGCCTCCCGGCGCCGGAGGCGAAAACCAGCTGCATGCAGCAGATTTCGCAAACCCCCCTTTTCCCAATCCCCCCTTTCGTCCGGCCCGAGAGAAGAAAGGCTGGTCAGGGCCACGCTGGACCAGGACATCTCACATCCCTCGAAACCAATTTTCCCAAAGTGCGCCACGAGAAGAACTGCATGCACCGCCGCACTCCTGGAAGAAACTCAGACGCAGGCCCCAAAAGCCTGCAGAACCCCCGTAAACCTGGACAGAGAACCGACTCTTGCAGCGCAGCAGAAAACGAAAAACTGCACTGGACGACCAAACCTGACTTTGCAGGAAAAGGTGTCGTTTCCCCGACTTGCCAATGTCCTGGTTAGTCTGTGTCCTGGTCTCCGGGGGCCTGAGCTGGCATAGACACAAAGTCTCTTCAGGACCACGCGGATTCCTCGGATCGGCGCTGGCCCCTCCCGGCGGCGCCCCCCGCACCGATCCAAGAAATCCGCGCGGACCTTCGATGTTCGTGCCGATCGGGGCTTGCTTGGTGGCGCGGCAACAGACGGGAAGGGGTTCGGAGCCACTTTCGCCCGCAACCCTCGATCCCCCCACTCTTGACCCCGCAGGGGGGGAGGGAAGAAAGGTCCACCTTTCATGCACCTTCGGGCCCCCTTTCTGGCCCCTTTCAGCCTATCATGCAACCCTCGACCCCCCCCCCAATTTGACGGGTTCTGGAGAGCCTGAACCCGAAACAACTGCCATCTCTTGGAGGATACCTTCTTACTTCCGCGGCCTTCCGCCGGTCTTCCGCCGCCTCTCGGGCCGGGCGAAAGGGGGGGATAGCAAAGCGAGGGGTTCAGAATCAGCTCACGTAGCTGATTTTCCCGGCGCCTCCCGGCGCCGGAGGCGGCCATGTATCGAGGAATGGGCCCCTCGGTGGGGCCGAAACCAGCTGCATGCAGCAGATTTCGTAACCCCCCCTTTCCCACTCCCCCCCTTTCGCCCGGCCCCCCCTTCCCCAGGGACCCCAAACTGGGAACTTGAGCCCCCCCCCGCCTCGCACGACCCCCGGCCGAGAGCTCACCCAGGGGGGGGGGGGGCCCCGCCCTCCCCCTGGGGCGGGTCCGGCTCTCCCCGGGCTCCTCCTGCGGCCTCAAACTGGGTAGTCGAAGCCAATCTGGCGCCAATCTGGCCCCCCCCTTTCGTCCTGCCCGAGCCTCCCGCCGACGGAGCCGCCCCCGTTTCACTCCCGCCGGCTTCTGCCGACCCTCCGCCGCCCTCCGCCGAGGAAGAGACGGCGGCTCCTTCGGTCCTCGAGGGCGAGGCCCGCTCCGGAACGCCTCCCCGATCGTCCCCCCGTCGCGAAACGCCCGAGCGAGGAGGAGGAGGAGGAGGAGGAGGAGGAGGAGGACGAGGAGGAGGAGGAGGAGGAGGAGGGAGGAGGAGGAGGAGGAGGAGGAGGAGGAGGAGGAGGAGGAGGAGGAGGAGGAGGAGGAGGAGGAGGAGGAGGAGGAGGAGGAGGAGGAGGAGGAGGAGGAGGAAGGAGGAGAAAGGATGTTTCTTCTTCGAGCCCCGACCTGGCCAGCGACTCCCCCGACGTCGACGGCCCCCGACGAGTCCAGGTAGCAGAGCGCCAGGAACGCGGACAGCAGCAGCGCGAGTAGGGCGTTCCGCTGGGGGGCGGCCTCCTCCCACTGCAGCCGCCTCTCCAGGGGTTGCCGAGAAGGTGTCCCTGGCCCAAGTTGGCCCCAGCTCTTCGCTTTCTCTCTTTCTCTCTCTCTCTCTCTCTCTCTTTCTCTTTTTTTTTTTTCTCTCTCTCTCTCTCTCTCTTTTAGTTGTGACGTCGGAACCCCGCCCACACCAACCATCGATCCTGCTGAACCGATGAGAGCCAGGGGTAGGGTTCTCGCCATCGCTCGGACGTCCATTCCCTGTGTTTTTTTGTCGGTTTCGTGCGCGGTTTTTCCGCCAAATGATCAAGGATGCTCCTCGATGGTCCTCGCCGAAGGAAAATGCACACGTCCGAGCGATGCCAAGGGTTCGGATTTCGCCACGTGCTCGACGAACTTCAGAACACTCCCCCCGCCGCTCATCGGTCGCCCAGATCGTCGATCGGCGAGGGTACGGCTCAGATCTCGCCGCCCTGTCTTGGGGCCCCTGGCGCCCTCGGGGCCTGTTGAGGGAGCTCCCTGGAGGCCGTGAGGGTCTCCTTGGAAATCCTTGCGACACCTCGGGAGGAGGAGGAGGAGGAGGAGGAGGAGGAGGAGGAGGAGGAGGAGGAGAAGGAGGAGGAGGAGGACGAGGAGGAAGGGGAGGAGGAGGAGGAGGAGGAGGAGGAGGAGGAGGCCCCATCGACCATCCCTTTCCAGCAACGCCCCGCCTCTTGGCGTAGAACGCCGCCGTGTCGGTTGCTCAGCTGCCCCTGTAGGGCTCCCAGCGCCACGGCTGCATGAAGTATACGAGATCCGCCACCGAGCAGTGCCCTCAGATGCCTTCTGGTTTTCTGCGTTGAGTGCTGCACATATCTGTTCTTTTCGGGGCCCGGGGCCCCCATGGCCAGAACTCCGGGGGTCTGGCGCATGACATTCCCTGCGAAGTCCCGAATCGGTGAACAAACACATGAGGCTTTTCAGTATTGCCTTGGGCCCCGAAGGGAAGGTTCCCCCAAGGATTGCCCTCACCACCCCCAACGTGCCCCCGAGAGCTCCACAGAAGCGCTCAAGAGGCCCCAAGAGGCCCCCAAGAGACCTCCAGGGGTCCCGCCGAAAAGCCCCCACTGGCCCCAAGATTACCCTCCAGTGGCCTCCAAGAGGCCTCCGAGAGGCACCCCACGAGACCCCGACAGGCATCCAAGATGCCTCTGGCCCACGGTGGCGAGATGGGCCGCAGGCCGCTCGATCCGCCGCCCCCTGTCGATTCATCGCAGGGGTGCCTGGCGTGCTGAATTATTTCGGTTTTGGTTATGGTTCTTTTTCCAAAAGAATGCCCTGGGGCTTCGGCCCGTCCCGCCGGGTTACCGGGAATGACCTCAATCCAGAAAAAATCCTCCATGCCGGCTGAAGATGGCGCCAAGATAGCCACGTTGGCCCAAGATGGCCTCCAAGCTGGTTCAAGATGGCCTCCAAGTCCGCCCAAGATGGTCCACGACGGTCTCCAAGACGGCCCAAGAGAGTCCACGACGGCGCAAGACGGCCCAAAAGGCCCCCCAGAGGCCTCCAGACGGCCCAAGAGGCCTTCAAGAGGTCCTCCAGGAGGGCCCGAAGAGGCCAAAATCATTTATTTTCCTTAGGTTTTTGAAGGATTTTGGCATTCGCTTCTTGTCGGCTTTCCGACGACCCAAGACGGCCCAAGCGGCCCCCAAGATCGCCCCCACAGCGCCCAAAAGGCCTCCAAGATGGCCTGAGGACTTCCCAAGAGGCCCCCAAGACGGCCCCAAGAGGGCACAAAGACGACCCAAGAGCCCTCCAAGACGCCCAAGATGGTCTCTAAGACGGCCCTGGAGCACCCCAAGAGGGCCCCAAGTCGGCCCAGAAGGGCCCCCAAACGGCTTCCGACGGCGTCAGACGGGCCAGGAGCCCAACAAGATGGCCGAAGTTGGCTCGAAGCTGGCCCAAGACGGCCCAAGACGGCCTCCAAGAGGGCCTGCAGGAAGGCCAGACAAAAAGCCAAAAACATTGATTTCCCATAGGTTTTTGAAAGATTTTGAGATTTGCTTCGTTTCGGCCTTCCGACGGCGCGATACGGCCCAAGAGCCCCCAAAGATCGCCCCCACAGCGCCCAAGAGGCCTCCAAGATGGCCCCAGAACGTCCCAAGAGGCCCCCAAGACGGCCCCAAGAGGGCACAAAGACGACCCAAGAGCCCTCCAAGACGCCCAAGATGGCCTCTACGTCTACGACGGCCCTGGAGCACCCCAAGTGGGCCCCAAGTCGGCCCAGAAGGGCCCCCAAACGGCTTCCGACGGCGTCACACGGGCCAGGAGCCCAACAAGATGGCCGAAGTTGGCTCGAAGCTGGCCCAAGACGGCCCAAGAGTCCTCCAAGAGGGTCTACAGGAGGGCCAGAAAAAGCAAAAAACAAAAAATCATGTTCCTTACGTTTTGAAAATCTTTTACGTTTGCTTCGCTTCGGCCTTCCCGACGGCCAGATACGGCCCAAGAGCCCGCAAAGATCGCCCAAGATGGCCTCCAAGACGGCGTTGGAGCATTCCACGAGGGCCCCAAGTCGGCTCAGAGAGGCCCCCCAAACGACTTCCGACGGCTTCGGACGGGCCAGGGGCCCACCAAGACGGCCGAAGATGGCACTAAGCTGGCCCAAGACGGCCCAAGAGGTCTCCAAGGCCCGAAAAGGCCAAAATCACTGATTTCCCATAAGTTCCTGAAGCATTGCGGCATTTGCTTTTTTTCTGCCTCCGGAAGGCCCGACACGGCCCAAGTGCCCCCAAAGATCGCCCAAGAGGCCCAAGACGGCCCCAAGAGGCCCCCAAGGCGGGCCAAGAGGCCTCCAAGACGCTCAAGATGATCTCCAAGACGTCCTCCAAGAAGGCCCGCAAGGGTCAAAATGGCCTCCAGGCGGCCAAGATGACCTTCAAGATGCCCACGTGTTCCCCGAAGGCTTTCCAAACCGATTTGGGGAACACATGGTCCGATAGCTTGGCAGGTCTGGCCTCAACGTTCGTCCACATAGGCGCTTCCAAAAAGGCAGGGGGCGGCGGTGATTCGCAGTAGGCGTCTTCGATAATTTTTCTGGGGACGCTGCCGCCCGGCGCACGCCGCAACTCTTCCGGGCCCGCGCCCTCCGGCGCACGCACGGCCGCCGAGGAAGCTCCTGGCAGAATCACTCGGCATGGCGTCGGGCCAACGAGCCGCATCGGTCATCACGAGAAAACGAATCGAACCGGAGATTGTTTCATCATTTCCAATTCGTTACCCGAGGGTGGGGGCCCGGGTAACGGTAACGCTTAGGCAGAGGTGCGCTGCGATCGTCAAAGTATGCGCGCGAGCATCAGCATGTGTGTGAGTGTGGGGGGTCCAAGCTGCCCCCCCTACGTGCGATCGCTACTGTTTGTTACCCGTGGGGGGGGGGGAATCTGGCCCAGGTGACAAACGTCACGCGCCAGAGGATAGCAGTCAATCTGGCGCGCCCTTCCTCCTGCTGCCAAGAGGAAGGCAGCCCCGATCTCCCACTTCGCGGGCGAGCGCGCGGACAACTGACTGAAGCACTGCCCTCGGCGCCGCCCCGGAGGCTGTAGAAATTGAATATCGCAAACAACGAGCTTCTGAAATATCTCAGATCCTCCATTCGCCCAATCGAAGGATTGCAAAAAAACCAAGGATTGCAACAAAAAACCTTCGAAGGGTTTTTTCCCAATCCTTCGAACGATTGCAAACCAAGCATTGCAAAACAAAACCAAGGTTTTTGTTGCAGTCCTTCGAAGGGTTTTTTTGCAATCCTTCGAACCAAAAGCTTATGCGCGTGGGCGGCCACCTGCCGCGCTGCAAAACAACGAGCTTCTGAAATATCGCAGAAATAGAATAGAAATGTAATAGAATATCGCAAACAACGAGCTTCTGAAATATCTCAGATCCTCCATTCGTCCAATCTTGAATCAAAAGTTTATGCGCGTGGGCGGCCACCTGCCGCGCTGCAAAAAACACACAGGGCGTGGCAGGGGGCGCGGCAGCAGACGGGCCGAACGGTGCGCCGCCGCGCCGCGCAGGCCGTCGGGCCGCGCGGGGGCCCGCCGAGCATCGGGAGGCTGCCGCGGCGCCTGCCGCGCCTCGTGCAGCGCGCGAGGGCGCCGAAGGAAGAGGGTTTGCAAAAAAAACCCAGGATTGCAAAAAAAACAGGATTGAGGGATTGCAAAAAAACCCAGGATTGCCAAAAAAAAACCAGGAATGCAAAAAAAAACAGGATTGAAGGATTGCAAAAACACCTAGGATTGCAAAAAAAACCAGGATTGCAAAACAAAAAAAACCCTGTTTTTTTTTGCAATCCTGGTTTTTTGTTGCAATCCTTCGATCCTGGTTTTTTTTGCAATCCTTCGTTCATGCAGCGCGAGGGCGCCGAAGGAAGAGGGCCGTGCCGCGGAGGGTGCTCCGTGGAAGGCCGCCCAGCCGCGCGACGAACGGCAACGGGCCCGCCGCAAAGGAAGACATGCCAGCCCTGCGCCGCGGCTCGCGCGGCCGCCGGCGCGGCGCACCGCGCAGAGAGGAGGGCGCTGGCGCGCGACCGCGCGCGGGAAGCTCACGGCGCGAACGTCGGCAGTCGACCCCGCTCGCTTCTGTCCCTCAGGTGGGGTCGGGCACGCAGATGATGGGCCTGTCTTCCACCACCACCACCATACATTGGAGGGGGAGGGGGCCCTCCTCCTCCTCCTCCTCCTCCTCCTGCTCCTCCTCCTCCTCCTCCTCCTCCTGCTCCTCTTCCTCCTCCTGCTCCTCTTCGTTCTCCTCCTCCTCTTCGTTCTCCTCCTCCTCCTCCTCCACCTCCTTCCCCCCTCCACCTTACAGTGGTGGTGGTTGTGGCGGAAAGCAGGCCCCTCCGCAGAGGGCACCGAGACGTCAGCCCCACGCGTGGCCCCGAGGAGCAAACAACAAGAACACACAGCAGACGCGCATGCGACTCTTTCTCGGAGGTCGGCGGGCCCGGGGGGGCGGCGCGGGAGGCGCCGCCGCGGTGGTCCGGCGCCGATCCCGGAGGTCCGCGCGGACCTCCGCCGGGTTCTGTTTATTGCGAAGGCCTCACGGCCAGTGCCGCCGACCCTGAATGGCGACGACGACGACGACGACGACGACGAGCGCTCTTGGGGGCCTCTTGGGGGTAGTTTGTGGGCCTCTTGGGAAGCTCTCAGGGACCGCTTGGAAGCCTCGTGGGGGCCTCTTGGGGCTTCCTGGGGGTCGGACCTCCGCCGGGTTCTGTTTATTTCGAGTAGGGCGTCGACTACCGTCGGGGCGTTGACCTAAGGAACCCTGAATCAGGAACGAGGCCCCTTTTTCCCATAAGTTGAGCTGCGAAACACCTGAGGAACACCTGAGGCAAGCTGCGAAACACGTAAGGAACGCGGAGCCCCTCCCCAACCAAAAGGGTTCCTTCTTCAGGGCCCCGACTGTACAGAATTGATTCGCCCCAGACTTGATTTTTCTAGTCGAGTCCACGGGCAATTCGTAGAACTTACGAATGGCTGACGTGTTTTTGTTGAAGAGTCGATGTGAACATCAAGTTTGGGGTAAATTGATTCTGTGGTCGATCCCCAAGTCGGTTATTGTAGTTTGTCGTAGTCGATGGCCAGTGCCATCCTGGACCCTGGCGTGGTCTCAGTGCGTACGTACGCCCTCCTGGCCGAGGCCAGGACTGGTCGGGGCACGGTGGTTCTGCGGATCGGAGGGTCGCGCCGCATCGCCGATGCATCGGCACCGTCGGAACGGATCGTATCGGGTTCTGGCCGCGCTTTCCCTACTGGCACAACGAGACCTAACAAGAGCAGACGGAGCAAATGAGGAAACAGTGCAACGGGACAAAACAACATGGCTGGAATCTACGTTGGCTGGAGGGCTCTTGGAAAGCCATCCGGGCACTAAAGACTACACCTTCGAAGACGCCAATTGCAATGAAAAACAAAGACGGCGACGCCGTGGAGAGCAACGTAGTGGAATATCAGCTTTCCAGATAAGCTGCCTGGTGGGACAGACTCCCTGGGACACGCTTTACGCATCAACATGGCGGATTTTTCTATTGACGAGTTGATGCGCGCATAAAACGCACTGCCAGTATCAAAAGCAGCGGGCGCAGATGGTACATCTCCAGAGTTTTGGAAATTCCGATCTGCGTCAGAAGACGCATGCGGATCTTCGTTTGATCTTTGCACAGAGGGGCAAAAACGTACACCCACGGAGTGGAAAACAGCGAAAGTGGTACTCCGATTAAAAAATGGAGACGCTAGCTTGCCAGAAAACTGCCGACCAATATCGGTATTGACCATTGCCTACAGAGTATTGGCCTGGATGCTGGAAAAAAAATCACAATGGCGGGGCGGAAGACCGCATCAGATCTACACGATTCGACTTCAGACCAACGCGGGGCACAATACACGCAATCACGATAGCACGCCGAACATTCGATGCTGCATAAACTGCAGAGGAGCCTGCTGTTCTTGCTATATTATTGGGTTGAGCAAAGGAATTCGACCTGATCAAGCACAAGTCTATGTTCTCAGCGCTCACCAGATGTTGAATTCCACCTGAAATGATGAATATGACCAAAACAATACATGACGACAGGGTCTTTTATTTGAAAGACTCCGGGGGGACTCGACAATAAGAACGCAGAGGGCAGGCATTGCGCAAGAACGCCCGCTGTCGCCGCACCTGTTCATCATAGTGCAAACGGTCATGATGTTCGACGTCGATAACATGTACAAGTCTATGGCGAATGATTTCGAGGAGCCGGGCTACGTAGTATGTGGCGATTTGCTGCATGTGGGCGACATTGTTCGTCTGAGTGCACGCTCGGTGAGATTACGAACTGTACTTGGTTTGAATATTCAAGAAGCCGAAAAGTACGGGCTCCAACTCAATTGGACGAAGACAGTTATGATGATAATACGCAACGATGGCCTTGTGTTGTCACCGGATGGGCATATATTGCAAGCTGTGGAACAAGCTGTATGCCTGGGTGGTCTACAGAGCACGACCGTGAACATCACGCCAGAAATGAACTGGCGAAGTGGGGAAGCAAATAGGGAATTCAACATGTTGGGCAAATGCTGGACCCATGCGAACATTACAAAGCGAAGAAAATTGGAACTGATTAGGGCCATTATACTACTGGAACCGGAATGCTTAATCGAAGCAGGCCGTAACACATTGGACAGTTTACAAGAAGCTTTTTTTACGACTGATATTGAAGATCCCGCTTGCGTGCATATCACAAGTATAATTGATGAGGTAAGGACACGTGCAGGCGCAAATTGTATTTTGAAATAACACCTCTTCCCGAAGGTCAAATCCTGCGTGACCTCGTGTGTGAGCCCGGGGAACGCACCAAGTCAGTGACACCGCAAGCGCAAACGCGGACGCCCGAAGTTACAGTAGGCAACAAGCGTTTTGCCATATGCATTCTGATTGTCACTGTTTTTGTTCTCCTCCCTCCTCGCGCCCTCGCCCACCTCGCCCCCCTCTTCCTTGCAGTCTCCTAAGCGTAGTGATGCGAGTCAGTTATCCTGCCTACGCACCTCTTGGGCGCCTGGCTTCCTTGCTTGCTTGCTCCGCGCCGCACCGCATAGCCAATGCATCGAAGATGCGGCGCGACTCCGACCTCGTCTGCTCGGGCCCAACTCGGGCGGCCCAGAACGGCACTTCAACTTCAAGGGGGTCCCGAACATGTGAACATGTCGACGACACCGACCACTTGGACGGCCGACGACACCCCCCTTTGCCACAACAGATCCCCGTGTACCGCTGTCCCCCCCCCGCCCTCTTCCCAGCACTGTCTGGACCGTGTACGGGGCGCTGGGGCCCCGCTGATGGCCTCAAGTGGCCCCAACATGTCTCCCAGCTAGTCCAAAACGGCCCCGAGAAGGCATAGGAATGCCTGCCTCCGTGTAAACAAACCCACAAGGAGCTGCCGCCTCAGGGATGAGTCGCCGAAGTGCGCTGGCCATTCAAAGTGATCAGGCTGAATGTGCTAGCGGCTGTCATGGACGAGGCGCTGCAGACCGCTAGCAGCAGAGGAAAGAGGCCAAGACACCTCAAGATGACCCAACGAGTCCACAGGAGGCCTACAGGATGGCTCCACGAGAGGCCCCCATGGAGCCCCACGGCCCCCGAGCACGGTGCAGCGGATGTGTGCGGAGGCGCAGATGGATCGAACCAGGCCGAGCAGGGCAAGACCGATATCTCGAGCAACGGCCAAGCCGCGGATTCGTTTTGCTTCGGTGGCGTTTATGCGAGGCGGGGGCATATCCACATCTACCGCCTGGGAATCCCAAGGGCACTGTGGGTATGGATGCATTTTGGCCCCAGGGTGCCCGCATGTATCCATATCAACCGCCTGCCGAGGTCCCCGAAGATCGGTCCTTTAGGCGGTGGTCATGATCGCATCCCCGCCTCGGAGGTGTTGGTGCCCCTGAACACCGAAGTGGAAGGATCCTGCGACGTAGTGCACTTGTCCAAAACAGGGTGCCCAGAAGTCTCGACCTAAGACGAAGGCTGGATGAGGACACCTCCGGATGAAGATTCATCGGGAACCGCTGAAAGCCGGCGGGTCTGGGTGATGCATCGAGCGCCGCGGCCGTGTCAGCTCCGGATTCGCTCTGAGAGCGCTCCGGAACACGCTGGAGCGATTTGTCCTCATCCTATAGGCCCGTCTCACGGCCCCTTCCCAGAGCCTCGGCACCACGTTTTTCATGCCAGATCGGGCGCGCGCGCTGGCATGGCCAGTGGTGGGCCCGCGGGTGCCAAGATCCACGGGCCTCAATTACGCGATGCGGCGCGCCGGCTTCATATGGAAACGGGACCCGTTCCTAATCCACGCCCCTCAATGCATGCATTCGAGTCCTCGACGAGATTTGAAGCGAAGGCAGAATCGAGACAACGTCGGGCCGATGCAAGCCGGAGACATCGGGTTTGAAGGATGCACCGAGCGCCGCGGCCGTTTCAGAGCGCTCTGGATTGGGCGTCTCTTAATGAGGGGGCGATTATTTGGACGCCCGAAATGGGCACGGAAAGAATGGGTACAATGCCCAACAGGAAATGTTGTCCCGAACCAACAGCGGCCGCTGTTGGGCGGGCGGCCTTCTGTCTCGAATGGACACAGGCCGCGGCGGCGTGGACAGCGAGTCCTGTTCAAAATGAACAGGATCCGCTGTTGGGCATTGTACGCATCCTTTCCGTGCCCATGTCGTTCGTGCAGAGATTCTTGGGGGGGAGGAGGGTGCACCTCCCGGGCCCTGTGGAGGCCCCCTTTGGAGCCCCGAGGGGCCCCCGTGCAGGGTGCCCGAGCAGAGCCCCTTTTTCCTGCGGCCCCCGCTGCGCCCTCAGGTATCGGCCCCCCTGTTGCGCGACGCCCAGCCATTGAGCAGGGACCGACCGTCCCGGCAATCCTATCGTCCTACCACGAAATTGTCTTAGACCCCCAAACTGTTCTAAGAACAACAGCAATGCTCTTAGAGCATTCACCCGACGTGTGAAACCAAGACAGTCCCCGCCAGAAATGCTCCAAGAACATGTCGTGGAAACGACAAAAGGGTTCTTAGAACATTGTTTGGAAGCGCTAAAGGCGAGCCAGGGCGCTTCGCCACTGCTTGTCAACCGGAACGCTCCGAGAGCGTTCCGGGACGCCCTGGAGCGGAGGAGGAGGAGGAGGAGGAGGAGGAGGAGGAGGAGGAGGAGGAGGAGGAGGAGGAGGAGGAGGAGGAGGAGGGAGGGGTCAGGAAACAGCTGCGAGCTGTTAAATTACGGAGACCGGGGCGCGGAGGCCGGCGCGGACCTCTTCTCCGACGCGCGCGCTCGAGACGCTGGAGGCCTGGGCCACGTCGCGCCCGCCGCCCGTGCGCGCGGGCGGCGCCCGCAGCGGCCCCCCCGGGACAACGGGCCGCCCGTGGCGACGGGGAGCTCGGGAGGCGCCCGGCCAACGGCACCTCCGGGACAAGAGGCCCGCCCCCGATCGAATCGCAGCGGGACCCTGAGGGGGAATATTCTAAAATAGCAAAAAACAATAGTAGGGGGACTTTGCTATGTTTGAATATTTCTGGGGTGCTTGATAATTTTCGTCCAAAATCCCCCTGTAGGGGCCGCCCCCGATCGAATCGCAGCGGGACCCTGTCCTCGTGCCCGCCGATCCGCGCGCCGGCGTTGCCGCGCCGCCGCTGTCGCCGCCGTCGCCGTCGCCGTCGCATGCCCCCCACCTCGAGGCATCCCAAGACACTCAAGAAGGCCGCTAAGAGTCCATGGACCAGGCACGGTATCTGGATGGGCCGCGGGCCGCCAGATGCAGAGGCCGTATGTAGCTCGGATGCCTTCGGGCGTGCTCGGCAGGTCGCGCCCACGTGGATACGCTTCGGATGCTTGTGTGGCCGCCGCCCTGTCCCGCAAGGTTCCCTTCCGAGCCGGCTCGTCCTCGGGGCCAGCTCGGCCGCCGCACGGGCCCAGGAGGGCGTCGCCGCCGCCCCCGTCGACATCGCCCTCGTCGCCGTCTTCGCCGCCGTCGCCGCGGCCGTCGCCGTCGCGCCGCCGCCGTCGCCGCCACGGTCGCCGCCGCCGTCTCCTCGCACCCGCCGCCCCGCGCGCGGGCGGCGGCGCCGCCGCGCCGCCCGGCAGCAGCAGCGCGGCCGCGGCGCCCACGCCCGGCGGCAGCAGCGCGGCGGCCGCGGCCGCCACGGGCCGAGGCCGCCGGCGGCGGCGCGCGGCCACGTGCGCCGCCATGCCCTTGGGCGCCGCGCGCCGCCGCCCTCCGGGTGGTGCCGCCGGCTCGGGCGGGTGCGGCTGCGGGGGAGGGCGTCGGCGTCGTCGTCGTCGTCGTGCTCGTCGCCGTCGTCGTCGTCGTGCTCGTCGTCGGCGTCGTCGTCGTCGTCGTCGTCGGCGTCGTCGGCGTCGTCGTCGTCGTCGGCGTCGGCGTCGGCGTCGTCGGCGTCGTCGGCGTCGGCGTCGTCGGCGTCGTCGGCGTCGTCACGGCGGCGGCGGCGGAGACGGCGGCGACGGCGGCGGCGGGGACGACAGCGACGACGGTGGCGGCGGCGACAGCGACGCCGGCGGCAGCGAGGCCACGCCGCCCCGACTGGCGCCTCCGCGGCGTGGGCGCCGCGCCCGGCGCCGGGGCCCCCGCGCCGGTGGCCGCACGGGACATCGCCGCGCTGCGGCGAGGAGGGGGGCGTCGACGTCGTCGTTGTCGTTGTCGTGCTCGTCGTCGTCGTCGTCGTCGTCGTTGTCGTCGTCGTCGTCGTCGGCGTCGGCGTCGGAATCGGCGTCGGGTGCCAGTGGCCGCACGGGACATCGCCGCGCTGCGGCGAGGAGGGGGATGAAGAAGGGAAGTGCAGCCGACAATACGATCAAGAGAACTGTTCTCTAAGAGATGTGGGCCAGCTTCCTGGAAGCTTCTCAGAGCAAGCCCGGGGCCAGCTTCTGGTGATGACGCTGGAATGGCGACTGCGCTCAGGAAGCTGGGCCACAGTTCCGGCGAGCTGTTTAAGACCCGCTGGCCCAGCTTTTCGAGAGGAGGTGGCTTGATGATGTGCTCGACCGTCACCTGCCGGGCCGCCTGCCGCCTGCCCATCGAGGGAGCGAAACTGTGGCTTGGCGGCGAGCCGAGGGGGGGAAGGCAAGGGGGGCGGGGCGTCCTGGAAGGATCAAAAGGCCTCCGGCCTTCGGGCTTCTGACAGGGCGTGATGGCTTCTGAGAAGCCCCGCCGCCTTCTGAGTCGGCGCGCCCCCTCTCACTTCCCCCTCTGGGCGCGCCGCCGAGTCGAGGAAGGCGCGTGGGTCAGCGACGCGCCCTGCCCCGACACGGCGTCGATGCGCTCCGTCGCCACACCGATGCGCTTCCGCCTCCATGCGCTCCAAGTTTCGGGGGGCGCGGTGCCCGATCCGTGGATCTGGCGCCCGCGCGCCAGGTCCGCGGATCCGTAGTCCATGTTGGCGTGCGCCCAGGGCCGCCTGACTCGTTCGGTGCACGGCGGCTGCCAGGGCACAACCGCCTGATCCCGCGCGCCGCCGGGGAGCTCAGGCTGCTCTCCTCGCCCCCTCACACCCCCCCTTCCCCTCCCTCCCCGCTCTCGTCCTGCGCCCGGCCTCGTCCTGCGCCGTGCCACCCTTTCTCGCCGCTGGGCCCCCGTCGGACGGCAGAGCAAAGCGTGCCCGAGCCCACGTGGCCGACTCCGAGAACCCTGGCAGCTCACAGAGTTGCCATCTCTGGAGGGGGCGAGTCTTACTTCCGCCGCCCTGCCGCCGCTTTCCGCCGACGGAGGCGCCCTCGTTTTACTTCCGCCGCCCTCCGCCGGCCTTCGCCGCCGTCCACCGAGGAAGAGGCGCCAACGCCTACGACCCTTGCGGGCGAGGCCATTCCTGGAATGCCTCGCGTGGGCAACGCCAGAAGCGCTGAATCCAAGCGTGTTGATGTACGCCACGAAAACAGATGTACGCAGACGGTCGCCGACAGATGCTGCCTGTACCTTCAGTGAAGGTGGCGGTGTGTAAAACCGCTGGCTCCCAGTGGTGCTTTGGGCGGTGCCACTCTCCCTTGAGGCCCAGGGGCAATCCAGTGGACGGTGCCTGCGCGTATACTTGCGTGGCGGGGTTGCCACAACCCCTAGGTGTGGGCGCGGTGCCACTCCGTGTGGCGGATTCCGGAAACCCGAAACCCAGAAAGTTGTTCACCTCTTGGGGGCGCATCGTTTACTTCCGCCGCCTTCGGCCAGCCTTCCGCCGTCGGAGACACCTCCGCCGCCTTTCGCAGGCCTTCCGCCGGCGGAGGCGGCCTCGTCTTCCTTCCGCCGATCTTCCGCCGCCCTTCCCCGCCGCTGTCCGCCGAGGAGGAGATGGCAACGCCTTCGATTCGGGGAAGGACAGACCTCACTTTAGTAAAACGTGGTTTAGTGAAAACGACCTGAGGCCCAGACCTGGCGGGCGCAAGCCTGGAAAATAACGGCCACGGCGCCCTCTCGAAAACCGAAAACGGACAATTCACTAATCGACGTGCCACTGTTGGGGGTTCTGTCCACCCCCGATCGATCCTTGAGGGCAAGGGCATGGTCGAGACGCCCCACGCCCGCCGGCAGGACGCCCCAGCCGGGAGCGGCCAAGAGGGGGGCGTCCAAGAGGGGGACACGCAAATCATGGCCGGCGGCATGTGCGCGGCCTAAGGGGGGGGGGCCAGGGACGTCATGAAACAAGACGAGGCGCCATGAAATCTGGGGAGATATCATGGCCCCCGCCATGATACCCCCCCCCCCCTTAGTCATCACCCCCCTCTTTGCCGCCCCCGACCCAGCAGCGGCCGGCCGAACCGGCCGCTCACGCCGGGGTGCTCCGTGCCGTGTGGGTGCCCTCCTCCGTCTCCCCGCCCTGCGGCCGCCGCCCTCCGCCCCGCCCTGCGTCTGTGGCTCTGCCGGACAGTCCGTGCGCTCTGCCCCAACAGCTGCTGGCGCGCGCGAGCGGATTGCCCCTGCCGCGGCTTGAAGGTTCGAGGTTTGAAAGCTGGACGGTCGTGCACCTTCTCAAACTCGTAATAGTTCAGACCTTGCTGCTTTTCTTCAAAAACCCAAACTTTACGGGCTTCAAACTTTCACACTTTCACATCTTCAACCTCTCGTACTGCCAGGATTTGAGACCAGCTTCAAACTTGAAAACACCACCTTCCCAAATTGTTGAGTTGTGAAACTTTCGAAGGCTTGAGTTTGCGACTGTGTGAAAGGTTGACAGCTTGAAACTTTAAATGTTCTCGGCTTCGCGGGAGCGCGCGTGCATAGTTGAATCTTCGGCGCTTGAAGTGGGAAACGGTTGCGAATCTTCACGAGTGTTCCCAATTTCGTCCCAGGGTGGGAGGGAAGAGCAAAGTGCGGCGGACCACCTCACCCCTCCCTGCCGCCTGTCGTCGACGACGTCATCGCCGTTTTCAGTCGCCGTCTTCCCTCAGGATGTGGAGGAGGAGGAGGAGGAGGAGGAGGAGGAGAAGGAGGAGGAGGAGGAGAAGGAGGAGAAGGAGGAGGAGGAGGAGGAGAGGAGGATGTGGAGGAGGAGGAGGAGGAGAAGGAGGAGCAGAAGGTAGAAGTGTAGGGATTGAGGAGCAACGCGGCGAGGTGGGAGGAGAGCGTGGCGCATCCGAGCTGCAGTGATGCGCACAAGCCTAGTTGTCTCCGTTGGTTTCAGGGCACCCCTCGTCGCTACGGCTGGGCACGGTTCGAAAGTGTCCTGTGACGTGAGGCGGTGCCTGGCACGTTCTCACCAATCAGGGCACGTCTGGTCGACGTAATGCTGTTTTTTCCCCACTACGCCAACCAGTACTTTTCATTGCTCTCCCAAGAAACTTCGGATCCACGTTGCTTTGAGGACGCCGGGGGACTATCACTGAGGGCCGGGTTCGGGAGAGGAGCACAGGGAGGAGCAACGTGGGCAATCACGGCTGTGTCGGACTCTCTCTGTGTTTTGAAGCAGGGGAAGCTCGCAATTGTCAGACGCTTTTCAACAAAACCCGCACTGGGCTCAGGAGAAGAGGAAAGGAATGAGCAACGTGGGCCACCACTACTGTCTCGGACTTTCACGCGTTGTGAAATAGGAAACGCTCGCAATTTTCAAAAATGGCTTCTGATAGCCGGGGCTGGGTTCAGGAGAAGAGGAAAAGGGGGAATAACGTGGGCCATCACTGCTGTCTCGGACTTTTTCCGTGTTTCGAAGCAGGAAGCGTTCATTTGTTTCAAAACACGGTTTTTGTCTACCGCGGCTGGGTTCAGGAGAGGACGAAAATAAAGAAGTAACGTGGACCATCACTACTGTCTCGGACTCTCCCCGTGTTTTGAAGCAGACAACGCTTGCAATTAAAAAAAACACGGTTTTTCATAGCCAGGGTCAGTTTCAGGACAGGAGGACAGGAAAAAGCAACGTGTGCCACCACTACTGTCTCTTCTCTCCGAGCTTTGAAGGAAGAAACGCTCGCAATTTCTAAAAACATCTTGTTTCTAGCAGCGGCTGGGTTCAGGACAAAAGAAAAAGAAAGAGCAACGTGGTCCAGCACTACTGTCTCGGACTCTCTCTCCGTGCTTTGAAGCAGGAAGCTCTCCCAATTGTTCAAGAAAGTTTTCGTTATAGCGAGGGCCTGTTTCAGGAGAGGAGAACAAGAAAGAATAACGTGGGCCACCACTGCTGTCTCGGACTCTCTCCGTGTCTTGAAGCAGGCAACGCTCGCCATTTTTCTTTACATGCTGTCGATGGCCAAACTCGATAGTTTTAGGTCCCTGGACTACAGGTACCGCCCGGACTACAGGTACCCCCCCCTGAGCTACAGGTACCCCTCCCCCAGACTACAGGTACCCCCCCCGGACTACAGGTACCCCCCCCAGGCTACAGGTACCCCCCGTGGACTACAGGTACCCCCACAGGACTGCATCCACACGTGCGTTTACGCGTGAACACGCGGTCCCTCCCAGACTGCAGGAACCCCCCCCGGACTCCAGGTACCCTTCCCCCGGACTTCAGGTACCCCCCCCCCCGACTACAGATACCCCCCCCGGACTACAGGTACCCGTCCCCCCGACTACAGGTACCCTCCCCGGGCTACAGGTACCCCCAGAACTATTGAGGGACACAGGGAAGGCCGGGTTCAGGAGTGGAGGAAAGAAGGGAGTAACGTGGGCCATCGCTGCTGTCTCGGACTCTCACCATGTTTTGAAGCAGGAAGCTCTCGCAAGGTTTCAAAAAATGTCTTGTCAGGGTTCAGGATATCAGGAAAGGAAAGGGTGACCTGGGCCATCACTACTGTATCGGCCTCTCTCCGTGTTTTGACGCAGGCAACGCTCGCAAATTCTCAAAAATGGCTCTTATACCCAAGGCTGGCTTCAGGAGATGAGGAAAGGAAGAGGTAAAAATGAGGCCACCACTACTGTCTCGGATTCTCTCCGTGCTTTGAAGCAGGAAACGCTCGCAATGTTTGAAACAATACTTTTTGTAGTTACGGCGGGGTTCAGGAGAGGAGGAAAGGAAGGAGCAACGTTTGCCATCACTGCTGTCTCAGACTCTCTCCGTTTTTCGAAAAAAAAGGAAACTCGCGCAATCTTTCCAACACGCGTTGTACATGCAGGGCTGGGTTCAGGAGAGGAGACAGGAAGGAATAACGTGGGCTATCACTGCTGTCTCGGACTCTCTCCGTACTTTGAATCAGGAAACGCTCGCAATGTTTGAAACATGCTTCTTATAGCCAAGGCCGGGTTCAGGAGTGGAGGAAAGGGGGGAGTAACGTGGGCGATCACTGCTGTCTCGGATTCTCCCCGTGTCTCGAAGCAGAAAGCTCTTGCAATGTTTCAGGACTTGCCCTCTTATACCCGAGATTGGGTTCAGGAGATGAAGAAAGAAAGGAACAACGCGTGCCATCACTACTGTCCCGGACTCTTTCCGTGTTCTGATGCAGGCAACCCTCGCCGTTTTTCGAACACGGTTTCTCATGGCCAGGGCCGGGCTCAGGAGAGGAGAACAGGGAGAAGGGCGCTTTAATGAAGGGGAACTGGGACACACAAACAAATAGACACAAATAACCAGATTCCCCATATTTTCCTATATTTTCTGGATTTGTGTCTTCCCCCCCCCACTTCCCATATTTTCCCACATTTTCGGGGGAATCGACGATTAATTGTGTATGTGTGTTTCTTTCCCTCCTGATTTAAAGCGGGAAATGTTTACAATGTCCTGAGCAGCGTCTTCTGCGGTTCGGGGCGGTGGCCAGGGAAGCCAGAGGGAGGACGAGGGAGGGGGGGATCACGGGGCACCGCGCGCACACGGCCCAGGGCACGCGGCGCCGAGGCTGGCGGAAGCATTGACTTCGCAGGCAAAGCTGCGGGCTGATTTGTTTTATCACATATCATTCCCTCCCTCCCTCCCTCCCTCCCCCCCCCTCCCTCCCTCCCCCCCCCCCTCCCCCCCCCCTCCCCCCCTCCCCCTCCCCCCTCCCCTCCCCCCCTCCCCCTCACTCGTTGTAATATCTTGAGTTCTCGTCCGGGGGTCCCGGGCGGACTGGGAGGGCCACTGTGCTCGAGCCCGCGGCGCCGTGGTCGCCAGAATGATCGACTTCATAGGCCAATCTGCGGGTTCCAGACTTCGAACATCTGCTTGTTTTGCCTGTGCTCTTCCGTGGTCAAGTCTTGGGCTATCGCCCGGGGGCCTGGGGAGAACAAGAAAGGCAGCTTCCCTTGAGCACGCGGCGCCGAGGACGGCGAAATGATGGATTTTATGAACAAATCTGCGGGTACGACATTCTTATCATCTGTGTGGTGTGTCTGCGTTATTTCGTTGTGATATCTTGAGTTCTTGTCTGGGGTTCTGGGGAGACCTTGGAAGCCATTGTGCTCGAGCACGCGGCGCCGTGGTCGCCAGAGTTATGGACTTCATAAGCAAATCCGCGTGTTCCAGGCTGATTTCTGTCATTTGTTTGTGTTGTGTGTGTGTGTTCTTTCGTTGTGATCTCTTGGGCTGTCGGCGGAGGGGTCTGGGGAGCCTAGCAAAATAAGCTTGCTCGAGCACGCGCCGCCGCGGCCGGGAAAGTGATGGATTCCATCGGCTAATCTGCGGTTCGGGATGTTTGAACATGGCTTGTTTTTTCCTGAACTTTTTCGTTGTCATATCTTGGGCTATCTTGGGCTATCTTGGACTCCACCTTTGAGCAGGGACCGACCGTCCCGGCATTCCTATAGCCCTACCACGTTTGTGTTTATATATCTATATATCCAAACATGTTCTAAAAACAAAAACAATGTTCTCAGAACATAAACCCGATGGGCTAAAACAAGACAATCTCGGCCATACATGTTCAAAGAACATTTCGTGCAGACCACAAAAGGTTCTTAGAACGTTGTTTGGTGGGACTATAAGCGAGCCGGGACGCTTCGCCACTGCTTGTGCTTGATACCTGGTCCCTGCCCAATCGGCATCACGTGAACTGTGCTTGTATGCTCGGGGGGGGGGGCGCTGCCTTCCGAGGGAGCGCCCCCCCACTCCCCCCGGGGCCCCGCAGGGACTCCCGGAGACGTCCCACACACCGCACCTGTCCTCGATCCTGGCTCTCCTCGATCCCAGATCCCCCCTCGATCCTCCATTAGGGGAACGAAGGAAAGATATAAATATAAAAACTCCGACGTCCGCGCGGATTTCTGGGATCGGCGCTGGACCCCCCTGGCGGCGCCTTCGGCGCCGCCCCTGGCGCGCTCCGCGCGCCAGGGAGGGGGGTCCAGCGCCGATCCGAGAAATCCGCGCGGACCTCCGAGTTTTTTGATGTTTGCGTCATTCTTCGTTCCCCGATCGATGTCCTGGAGGGGGTAGGGGCCCCAAAGCACAGTCGCTGTGCTGCCACAGGGAGCGCTTTCCAAAGCCGCGTCAACGGCGATGTTGGTTAACGGGGGTGTTGGGAATCCGACTTTTGTGACGCCGAGCTCGCGCAGAACAAAGTGCGGGAAATCACGAACCACACTTTGCTACATTTCACATGTGCGGACGTATCGAGCGAAAACGGCGCAGCGAATTGCAGGAAAGCGCGCACCACGATGTCCTACAACTGGTTCGGCCACGAACCAGTCCCACCTACAATGCCGAAACTGTCCCGCCGATTTTGGTGGCCGGCTGGGTTCCCGGATTCCCGGTTCCGGGTTCTCGGGTTCCTGGTCCTTGGTTCCGGGCCGATTTCGGTGGGTTCTGGGTTCTCGGGTTCCCAGGTTCCCGGTCGATCTCCTTATCAATCTCTTCATCGATCCCATCTCAAACCATCCACTGATTGGGGTTTTTCTCTGGTGTCGGTCTTCGCCCCCTATCGATGTCCCGGAGGGTCGGGAGCGGCCAAGAGGGGGGCGTCCAAGAGGGGGGGGGGGGGTGCAAATCATGATCGGCGGCATGTGCGCGGCCCAGCGGGGGGCCAGGGACGTACTGACATAAGAAGAGGCGCTGCATGAAGTCTGGGGAGATATCATGGCCCCCGCCATGATATCCCCCCCCCCCCTAGTCATCACCCCCCTCTCTTCCGCCCCCGACCACAGCAGGACGTAACTATTGAAATAAGAAGAGGCGCTGCATGAAGTCTGGGGAGATATCATGGCCCCCGCCATGATATCCCCCCCCCCCCAGTCGTCACCCCCCTCTTTGCCGCCCCCGGCCACAGCCAGGGTCGCCGTGCTGCCCCGGGGAGCGCTCCGAGCGAGGAGAGCGCCGGGGCGCTCCCGGCCCCCGGCGAGCGTCGGCCACGCACGGCGTGGCTCGTCGCGCGCCCGGGCCTCCTCGGAGGCGCGGCGGCCCGGGCACTGGAGCCCCTCCTGGAGCCCCAAGGGTGAGGTCGGCCATGGCCCCCTGCAGGCGGATCCTGGACGAGAAATGAAAAATGATACCGGAGGAAAAACCCAATCAGGGCTACAGGGCTAGGGGGTGATAGGGCTATTGAGCTATAGGGCTATAGAGTTGTAGGGCTCTAGGGCTCTAGGGCCATAGGGCATGTCCCCCTGCAGGCGGATCCTGGACGAGAATTCGGTTGCATCCTCGGGCCGAGCCTTGTCTGTCCTGTCGCGGCCCTATCCGCGTCGAGTCCGTGTCGAATCCATGTCGGACTCGTCGGATCCGTGTCGAATCCGCGTCGAATCCGCGTCGAGTCCACGCCAAATCCGCGCCGAGTCCGCGCTGGGCCCAAGAAAAGACAACAATTTCGGGGACAGGCGAGGTCCCCCGAAAATGCAACGTAACGAAAAATGAAAAATAGTCCAAAAGTGTTCAAAAATGGCCCCCAAAATAATGGGAAAATCGTCCCTGGGCTACTTTTGGCCTACTTTTGAAACTCCTCCTGAAGAGGGACAGGCCCGATTTACCCCAAGTGATCCTTGTTCCAGCGCCTCCACTGCAATGGCGACCCCCCCCCCTCCGTGGCACTGCCCAGGATCAGCCAGCATCTAATCGGGACATCGGAGCGCATCGGAATGTGCACCGAACCTGCGCCGCATCGGCACGGAGCCGTGATCGAAGCGGATCGGCTGCGCCAGGTTGCCCAACGGCACCATGCAAGGATCGGGCCGCGTCTGCAGCCAAGCAAGCAAGATGGCCAAACATCCTGAAGGACGCGTGGGCGGGTAGGCAATGACGCTCGTGGCTCCTGCCAACATTCGCATCGGGCCGCGCTGGATCATGGGAATCGGGATCGGATTGGATCGAGCCCGCTGGGATCGATATCGGCATCGATCGGATCGAGATGGGGCCTGCTGCCCGAGAGAGAGAGAGAGATAGAGAGAGAGAGAAAACAACAAAAAAGATGTATAAACATGCACTTTCGGAGCTCCGCGCGGGTTGATTGAATCCGCGCTGGACCGAGCGCGC
Organism: Prorocentrum cordatum; assembly: GCA_963575745.1. Classification (NCBI taxonomy): domain Eukaryota; class Dinophyceae; order Prorocentrales; family Prorocentraceae; genus Prorocentrum; species Prorocentrum cordatum. The sequence continues at coordinate 357,246 of CAUYUJ010004947.1, read as the reverse complement.
CAGGCGCAGCGCCGGAGGCGCTGCCAGGGGGTGCCCAGCACCGATCCAAGAAACCCGCGCGGAGCTCCGAAAGCTTGTGTTCATGCCTTTTCTTCTTTGTCGATGCCCGAGGACGGGAGGGGGGGCAGAAGATTTTGACAGGACCCCGAGATGAGCGCCTCACAAGTGGGCGCCAGCAGTCTACGGCTCTCCCGGACCGCAACAGCTGAAAAGCTGGAGGATGAACCCACGCAGCTGCCTCTAAGCGGTGGCCTACACGTACACCAGGAGACGCCGCACCAGGAGGTCAGACAGAAAGCACAAACACAAGGCAGAGCCAGCGGGGTGGGGAAGATGGCCAGGAGGGCCACAGTAGCACAATGTACCAGGCTCGGGAACAAACGCAGAAGGTTTCGGTGGGGATCGCTCGAAGCAAAATAATTTTGCGGCGCGTGCAAGGGGATAAGGGGTATGGGGGGATGCTTCTTGGAAGGAAGTTACTTCTCAGAAGGCGCCGGCCTTACATCTATAGATAAGGCCCGCGCCTTCTAAGAAGCAGGGACGCTTCTGAGAAACATCCCCGCCTCCCCAACACCCCCCTTCTGCGCGTGGCCGAATCATGTTTCCGTCGCGGGCAGCCACCGCGCGCCGAAGGCGCTCCGACCCCCGTCGCGGCGCGACGACGAGGCGAGGTTAACCCCCGTCGGGAGGGGGACACCCCCACGCTTATGGAGAAACCCGGGGTACCTTTTCTGTCCTCCTCTGGGGACAGGGGAAGGTCACCACTCGCAAGGTGGACGACGACGAGGGCGAGGGTCGGGCGGATGGGGGGGCAGAGGAGGAGGAGGAGGAGGAGGAGGAGGAGGAGGAGGAGGAGGAGGAGGAGGAGTAGGAGTAGGAGAGTAGGAGGAGTAGGAGGAGTAGGAGAGGAGTAGGAGGAGGAGGAGGAGGAGGAGGAGGAGGAGGAGGAGGAGGAGTAGGAAGGAGTAGGAGTGGGAGTAGGAGTAGGAGTACGAGGAGGAGGAGGAGGAGGAGGAGGAGGAGGAGGAGGAGGAGGACGAGGAGGAATGGAGGAGGGGGCGTCCATCGTCCCTGCGGGGAAGGGGGAGCGCGCCCGAAGCGGGCGGGCGGCGCCTGCCGAAACGCCGCCCCGCGCGAGGCCCGGGCCGCTCGAGCTGCGGCCGCCCACCCCAGCTGCGACCGCCGGCTTCGTCCACCGCTGGAGGGCCACGCTCGGGGGGGGGAGGGGAAATAAGTTACTATTTGGGAGCTTTTTTTTTTTTTTGGTTTTTTTTTTTCTCTCTCTCTCTCTCTCTCTCTTTATTTCTCTGTGTCGTTCTTACTCTCTCCTTATATATATATATATAACTATAAATGTATACACCGATATGTTTCTTCCTTTTTGCATATCTCTAGGTTTAGACCTATTCACTGGCTTGCTTATGTATACTGATGTCTATATGTTTAGCTCGTTGTTTCGCTGTCTCTTCATGTTTGTTTGTTCTCTCTCTCTCTCTCTCTCGTTTCCTCCCTGTCGTTCTCTGTGGAAATCAGAATGGAGATGGGGACACACTTGATAAACTCAAATCAGGGATTAACACATCTCAAGAATAGGAATGTAAGTTTGGATTCGATATACCTCTGAACTTATATGTGGAGCGACATGTAACATAATGCGATCAAGGATGGGATCACCTGAAGGATGGATCCACCTCTGATTGAAATTGTTTGGGAATGAAGCAACCTCTACGGCCCTATTAAGGACGGAACCACCTCTACTATAATACCACTGGTGATGTTGCACCTTCTGGCACAATCCCTTTAGGGATTGAGCAACCGCTGACGGCGTCCTAACAGGGATGGGCTCACGTTTTATGTATTCGTCCGAGGAATGGCGCCACCTCGAATGAACTCCGATCAGGGAAAGATCCACTTGTAAGATAATCCCATCTGGAAAACTCCACCTCCAACAGAATCCTAGCAGGGTTGGGGCCACCTGCAATGAAACCAGATCAGGGATGGAGCCTCCTCTAATGTAATCCGATTGGGGAAGGCCCATTTCTAATTTCATCATATTCGGAGGTGGGTCCAACTTAACATAATAGCATCAACGACGAAGCAATCCTTAATGAAAATCCGCCGACCCTGTCGGCGTGTGTGAGGGGCTTCTCCGTTCGACTCGTCGTCTCCGTCATCTCCGTTCTCCCCCTCCCAGGACTCTCCTCCTCAAGCGCGCTATCCAAAGCGAAATTAAACGACGTCGTAGTGGAGTCGAAGGGAAGCCCTTTCCCTCGGATCCCTTCCCCGCAGGGGGGGGGGAGGGGGGAGGGGGGGGAAGGGAGGGGGGGGGGGGGGGGGCGGGGCAGATACGACGCCCGCCGGGGCGCACTTTCCTCGAGCGGGCACGCACGGGATGCCTTCCTCCCCTCCTCCTCCTCCCTCCTCCTCCCTCCCCCTCCTCCTCCTCCTCTCCTCTCCTCCTTCCTCCTCCTCCTCCTCCTCCTCCTCCTCCTCCTCCTCCTCCTCCTCCTCCTCCCGCAGAGGCGTCCCGGGAGCGGGCCCCGAGTCAAAATACCGCCCCCCTAGGGCGCATTTTCCTCGAGCGGGCGCGCCCGGGATGCACTTTTTCCTCTTCCGGGAGCACGTCCCAAATCAGAATATCACACTCCCGGGGCGCACTTTCTTCGAGCGGGCACACAAAGGATGCACTTCCTCCTCTCCTCCTCCTCCTCCTCCTCCTTCCTCCTCCTCCTCCTCCTCCTCCTCTCCTCCCTCCTCCTCCTCCTCCTCCTCCTGCTCCTCCTCATTCTCCTCCTCCTCCTCCTCCTCCTCCTCATCCTCCGTTTCCTCCCCCCACTCCTAGCCCTTTCGATCAGGGTCGGCGGCACCGGCTGTCAGGCCTCTCCAATACGAACAATGAAAGGGTCACATATGTTGAAATCCTATGAGCGGTGGGTCCACCTCTAAAGGAATGTTGTTAAGGAGGGGGCCGCGTGCACAAGCAAACATCCATTAAAAGTTGGTCCACATCTACTATAATCCCATGAGTTGTGGGCCCAGTTCAATTAGAAGCCGATTAAAGATGAAACCGCTTGGAATGTAAACTATTCGAAGGAGACCCACCTCCATGTGAGCCCGATTGGAAATGTAATCACCTTTAACAGATTCCAAGATCCATGGGCCCACCGGTGCCTAGCCACTTCGATGCCGTGCTAAGCCCTGCTGGCCCCTGCTAGGCCCTGCTAGGCCTAGCCACCCCTGCTCTGCACTGCTAAGCACTGCGGCCCTCTGCTAAGCCCTGATAACTGCTGCTAGCCGCCTGCCAAGCCCAGCTAAGTCTTCATAGGCCCGATCAAGCCCTGCTAGCCCCTGGTATGTCCTGCTGGGACCTGCCAGCATGTGCTAACACCTGCCACCCTTGCTGAATTCTGCCAGCACCTCGATAACCTTCGAAGCCACGCGATGCCTGCTAAGCAATGCGGAGTCACAGCCCATATAATTTCATCAGGGATGAACCAAGTGCTAATGAATTCCTATCAGGCGTGGATCCACCTCTAGCGGAATTTTATTCCGGATGAAGCAATATGCTATAACACCGGATCCAAGAAGGACCCAGCTCTAATAGAATCCCATGGAAGGTGGATCCACCATTATTGGAATCCTGCCATGAACGGGGTCAAGGGCTATTAAGTTGCATGCAGGTGTGGCTTAAGATATCATACAATTCCATTTAAGGTGGACCCGCCTCCACTAGCATCCCATGGATGATGGAAGCATCTGGTATATAATCGTATTAGATGTGGGCACGCTTATATTTGAATCCTATGGGGAATGGAGCCACCTCTAATACAATCAGTCCTAAGCCCTGCTAAGCCCCTGCTAATCGCTGCTACGGCTTGCCCCGCTGAGCCGTGCTAGCCACAGCGATGCTGTGCTAGGCCCTGCTGGCCCATGCTAAGCTCCGCTAGGTCTAGCCACGCCGTGCCAAACATTGCTAGGTGCGGCTAGCCCCCTGCTAAGCCTTGATAATTTATGCGGGCCGCGGGACAAGCCCAGCGAATCCTTGATAAGCCTGACCAAGCCCTGTCTAGGCCCTGCTAGCCTCTAGTATGCCCTGCTGAGGCTTGCCAATAATTGCTAACACCTGCTAGCCTCACTAAGCTCTGCTGGCACCTCGGAAGCCTGCCAAACCATGCGGAGCCACATCTACTATCATCCGATCAGGGATGTATATATTGCGAGTGGAACCCTATCAGAGGTGGATCCACCTTTAACAGGATCCCATACATGAGGAAACAACATGTATTTCCATCCGAGCGAGGAAAGACTGTGCTCAAATGGAATCACACGAGAGGCGGGTCCACTTCTAGTGGGATGCTGTTATGGGCGGGGTCACGCGTAATTGAATTGCAAGCAATGTGGCTTCACCTCTAACAGAATCGCCTCCAACAGAAACCCCTGAAGGATGGAAACACCTGCGATATAATCTTAATAGATGTGGACCCACTTCTATTTGAATGCTGTTGGGGCCGGGGCCACCTCTTATAGAATCCTAGTCAGGGTGGATCCACTGCTCATGGGAATCGATTAGAGATGGATGCTTACCCTTAGCCCTTCCCCCGTCGCCCTCGCGGACATCTTCCTCTCACCCTGAGCTCAGCTCTCTCCTCTGCCTCCTCCTTTTTATCAATCCCCCTCCTCCTCCTCCTTCTCCACCTCCTCCTCATCACCGCCCTCCCTCTATCCCTGCCCCTTTCCTCCTCCTCCTGCCGCTTCTCTATGTGCACCTCATTTTTCTCCTTGGTCGGGGCAGGTAAGTCGATGTTCCCCGGCGCCGCCTCCGCCTCGGCCAACGCGCGCGCGTTCGCCGACGGTTAGATCGCGAAGCCCCTCTGGGACAGCCCCGCGGGCCATGCCTTTGGGAAACCCCGCGGGCCGCTGGGCCACGAAGGCAGGCCGTCGGGGCAACCCCGCGGGTCAGACCGTTGGAACAGCCCCGCGGGCTTCAAGCTGCGCGCCGCGGCGCCTAGGCGGGAGGCTTCAAGCTCCGCGGCGAGCTGCTCGGCTTCATCCCTGGAAATCTTCGATTTTTTGTTCATCGAACTCCTTGAGCGCCTCCCGCAATGACGCTGGCGGCCCGCGCTCCAGAAACTCGCGCGAAGGCGGCCGCGGGATCAGCATGTCCCGCATGCACGTGCCACCACTGGTCGTCCGACATGCACGTGCGGCCAGCGTCCTCGCCCCTCGCGCAATCGATGTTGACGCACAGACGAGGATCCCGACTGATCGTTCCTCAATACTCAAGCCTGAGGAGCCCAAAAGTGACGACAGTGACAGGTTGCCGATGACCCGCCTCGGATTCGAACATGAAGTGCAAGCCCCATAGGGAGGAGGCCCCCGCCTGAGACTTCCTCGCGATTCACTCACAGACGAGGCTGCCGAGTGAGACTTCCTCGATACTAAAGCCTGAAGAGCCCAAAGTTGACGGTAGTTACAGGTTGCCGATGACCCGCCTCGGATTCTAACATAAAATGCGAGCCCCATAGGGAGGAGGCTCCCGCCGGAGACTTCCTTGCAATTCACTCGTTCACAGACGAGGCTCCCGCCTGGTGCTTCCTCCCTATTCACCCCCTTCAAGAGCCCAAAAGTGATGACAGTTCCACGGTTGGGGCGACCCGCTCGGATAAGTAACATAAGGTGCGGGCCCCATAGGGAGGAGGCACCCGCCTGAGACTTCCTCGAATTCCACTCATAGACGAGGCTCCCGCCTGATATTTCCTCCATATTCTGGCCTCAGCACCCCAAAAGTGACGACACTTACAAGGTTCCGATGACCCGCTCGGATCAAAAAGATGAAGCGCGGGCCCCATAAGGAGAGGGGTTCCCGCCTGAGACATTCAGGCCGCAGCGCCCCAAAAATGACGACAGTGACAGGTTGCCGATGACCCGCCTCGGATTTTTAAATAAAATGCGGGCCCCATAGGGAGAGGGCTCCCGCCCGAAACTTCCTCGCAGTTCACTCACAGACGAGGCTCCCGCCTGATACTTCCCCTATACGCAGGCCTCAGCACCCCAAAAGTGACGACAGTTACAGGATCCCGATGGCCCGCTCGGATTATAAAGATGAATTGCGGGCCCCATAAGGGGAGAGGGCTCCCGCCTGAGACTTCCTCGCAGTTCACTCACAGACAAGGCTCCCGCCTGATACTTCTCCTATATTCAAGCTAGGGAGTGAGTGGTGACGAAGTGATGGGGTGAGCGAGTGGTGATGAGGATGCTGATGTTGATGATAAGTGGTGGTGATGATGGGTGACCGAATGATGATGGTGAAATTTATAAGGCTAATAAGGGCAACGGTGATGATTGATCGAATGACGAAGATGTTGCTGATGATGAGGATGATAATGGTGTGACTCTGTGATCGATTATGATGATGACGGTGACGATGGTGAGGATGATGGTTGGTGACGATGAGTGGAGATGATGATGGTAATGGTGAGTGAAGGGGAGAGGGGTGGGAGGTGAGGTGACGTTCCCGCGCGAGGTGTCCAGAGAAAACAAGAACCCCTCCTTTGGATGTGGGAATTATCCCAGTGCGACCCTACCTAGGAATTGGAGCCCCTAGGAAAGCATCATCAGCAGTAACAGTAAAGCTAAGCTAAAACTAAGATGAAGCTAAACTGAAGCGAAGCTAAAGCTAAGCTAAAGCTAAGCTAAGTCTAAGCTAAGTCTAAGCTAAAGCTAAAGTAAAGCTAAGGTATAGCTAAGGTAAGGCTAACCTAAAGATAAGCTAAGCAAGCTAAAGCTACGCTGAAGCTAAGCTGAAGCTAAGCTGAAGCTAAGCTGAAGCTAAGCTGAGGCTAAACTGAAGGCTAAGTTGAAGCTAAGCTGAAGCTAAACTGAAGCTAAGCTAAAGCTAAGCTACAGCTAAGGTAGTGCTAAGCTAAAGCTAAGCTAAAGCTAAGCTAAAGCTAAGCTAAAGCTAAGCTAAAGCTAAGCTACAGCTAAGGTAATGCTAAGCTAAAGCTAAGCTAAAGCTAAGCTAGATCTAAGCGAAAGCTAAGCTAACGCTAAGCTAAAGCTAAGCTGCAGCTCAGGTAAAGCTAAGCTAAAGCTAAGCCAACGCTAAGCTAACGCTAAGCTAAATCCAAGATAAAGCTAATGCAAAGCTAAGCTAACGCTAAGCTAAAGTTAAGCGAACGCTGAGTTGAGCTAAGCTAAGCTGAAGCTGTGCTAAGCGAAGCTAAGATTAAGCTAAGCTAAGCTGAGTTAAGCTAAACTACAGCTAAGCGAAGCTAAGGTGAAGCCAAGCTAAGCTAAGCTAAGATAAGCTAAGCTAAGCTAAGATGAGATAAGCAACGCTAAGCTAAGGGGACGCGACTGGGGGAACCGCGGGGCGGGGACTGGGGGAACCGCCCGGGGCGATTTCCACTGCCCCGCCCCTTTAAGCTAAGAGAGTAAGAACCATGCCAGGCAGAGCCTAGGTAGGAAAAAACGGATTAAAAAGGCCAAGCCGCCTGTACCACAGTTCTTTAAAGGGACGGATCTATCTCCAAACAATAGAAATCAATAAGCAAATCTCCAACGAAAACAACCCTACTGGAAAGTCGCACAAAAAGAGTTCTATTTGGAATTCACGCAATGGAAATCAATGTGCAAATCTCCAACAAGAAGGAATCCGATTGTAAACCCGCACAAAAGGAATTCAATGTGCAATCCACGCATTGGACATCGATGCGTAAATCGCCCACAAAATCAATCTGATTGGAAAACCGTACGAAAAAAAAGAGTCGACGTGCAATCCGCGCAATAACAATCCGATTGGGAATCAGCACGAAAAGATTTAAGGTGTAATCCACACAACAGAAATTCCTTTGCCGATCGCCCACAAAAGGGTTTCCTTTGAATGGGGGTCAGAAAATGTGTTGCACTGTGTTGGGCACTCCGACGAATTAGCCTGGCGAAGGACCCAACCATGTGCTGATGTGAATACCGCAAATGTGAATGTCATATTCGCCCGCGCTCCCTATGGGGCCACGAACCGTGTGGAGGGCGTGCCGAAAGGCGTGGCGGGGCACGCAGCGCGTGCGAAGACAATGGGTCTGCGTGCGAGAGACTGAGAGCGGGTGAGTGTGAGCGCGAGTGCGTCTGACTGTGGATGAGTCTGCGCGCGCGTGTCTACGTACACAAATGTCGATGCCCATGTCGGCACGCCCCTCACGAGGATCGTGCCCGCTTCCTTCCCGTTCTTTGTCTCCCTCTTTGCCCGTGCACGCCCATGTCCACGGCTGGGGGCGCGGCGCCGCACGGAGTCCCCGCGACGCGCGCTGGTCGCCCCGAAGGGGTCCCAGCGACGCACGCGGGTCGTCCGTTGCGCAGAGCAGAGAGAGCTAGAAGGCTGGCTGATAGCGACCAGGGCTGTGGCCGCTGGGCAGAGCGACGACGGGGTCGAGCGACGCGCTGGGCAGAGCGATGGTGCCATGCGGACCCTCCCACTGGGGCCTTCGGTGGAGCTCCCTCTGGGGCCGCGAACGGTGCGAGGGGTGTGCCGAAATGGGGCGATGGTGCCATGCGGACCCTCCCACTGGGGCCTTCGGTGGAACTCCCTATGGGGCCACGAAACGTGTGAGGGGTGTGCCGAAATGGGGCGGTGGTGCCATGCGGACCCTCCCACTGCGGCCCTCGGTGGAGCTCCATGTGGGGCCACAAACCGCGCGAGGGGTGTGCCGACATGGGGCGGTGGTGCCACGCGGACCCTCCCACTGGGGCCTTCGGTGGAGCTCCCTATGGGGCCGCGAACGGTGCGAGGGGTGTGCCGACATGGGCGGCGGTGCCATGCGGATCCTCCCACTGGGGCTTTCGGTGGAGCTCCCTACGAAACGCGTGAGGTGTGTGCCGAAATGGGGCGGTGGTGCCATGCGGACCCTCCCACTGGAGCCTTCGGTGGAGCTCCATGTGAGGGTGTGCCGAAATTGGTGGCGCGGACGCGGCGAGGGAGGAGGAGGAGGAGGAGGAGGAGAAGGAGGAGGGAGGAACGCGGGGCACCGTCTCTTCAAGACGAGGACCCAACACAACAGGATGGTTGGGAAAAACACAAAGAAACAAGTAACAAACAAAAAACGAAACACCGTCGCCCCCTCCATGTTCTTTCTTTTTTTCCCGCGCCCTCCCCGAACCCGAAGATCATACAACTGCTGCTGGCCTCCATTCCAAGAAATTCCTTTTGTAGGCGATTTAACTATTCATTTGCATCGTGTAGAGTACCAGTCGAATCCTTTTCGCGCCGCTGCTCAATAGGAGTTCATTTGTGAACAGATTACAAAAAAGATCCTAGTGTGTGGATAACAACTATATCCTTATGTCCAGCTGTTCGATCAGATTTCTTTCGTGGGCGATTAATACATAGGCTTCTCATGCAAATTACAATTAACAACGGAGCACCATCGCCCCCTCCATTGCTTTCCCCCCCCGCTCCGGCCCCGGAGAAAGAATGGATGGGGCGATTGTTTTATATGTTTTACTGTTGTCCCCCCGGATCCAGAACTTGTTCTGGCCTCCATGTAAAACAATGCTGCTGTGGGCGACTTAGAAATTCGTTTCTAGTGTGTACATTACAATTAGAATCCTTTTGCGCCGCTTGTCAAGGATTCTATCACAGGATTAGATACGACGAAGAAGATAAGAGGGAAACGAAATATGAAGACATGATACAAACCGACTAATCAAACAATTTCCAACATACCAACGTGCACCACGAAAATGACCACCCCATAATCCCAAATTTCCCCCTTACGGGGGGGAGGCCACCAGGCGGCGGGCGCCAGCTTGCCAAACGCAACCTCGCATACAAGTTCGTGGCCCTCCGTCCACATTGCGATTGTTTTCTCGCCGCCGTTTCTGGTGAGGTCTAAGGTGTGCTCCTGTTGGGTGCAAGACCGTGCTTCGCACCGACATCTCGCCTCACCCTCCACACCTGCCGGGGGGGGGGGGGGCAGGGGATGATGTCGACCCCTATCCCCAGGCTTCGTGGTGTTTTCGAATGGACCAGAAGTGTTGGTCCCAACCCTGCCCCTGGGATATACGACGCGGGGGCGTCCATACTCGACAGGGGTGCGTCCGAATAGCCCCCTCCTGGGGTGTATCCCAGGGGCTCCCCCTTCCTCGGAGCGGCCAGACTTTTCGGGCGGAAAGCTCGGGGATTGGGGGAGACACACCGCCTGCGAGGAGGGGGGATGGACGGGCTCAGGTAGTCCGCTGCTCGTGCGCAACCGCATGTCCTGTCTCGGCGCTCCCGCGCCCACCTTCTTTGAAGGGGCCCTGGGACACACAAATAAACACACACAAATAAACACATTCCCCATATTTTCCTATATTTTCTGGGTTTTCGTCTTCCCCACCACTTCCCATATTTTCCCATATCTTCTGGGGGATCGACGATTAATTGTGTCTGTGTTTTTTTTGTTCCTCCTGATTCTTGGTCTGGTCGGGCTCCGTTTTCGTCATTTTCGCTCGCGCATCCCGCTCTTCCGTGTTCTGCCTGTATCAGCTTCGGGTGCAGCCCACCGCTCGCCTGGACAGGCGCCCGACCGCCTCGTGCACCTCGGCGGACTCAGAGATGAGGACGGACTTCTCGCCATCGCTCGGACGCACCGTAAGCGGACGGGAACGAAGCGGCAGCGGGCAGCGACGCGGCGAAACCTCGATGGACCCATCCAAGTGGGCGGCAACGAGACGGCAACGGGGCGGCAACGGGGACTGGCTCCTCGTCATCGCTCGGTCGTCCATTCCCCGTGCAATTTTTTTTGTTCAGAACATATCCGCTGCCATTCAGGAAGGCTATCCCAATCGCGCCACCAAAAAAACACGGGTCTGAAACGTAACTCGCAAAGGCGAAGACCAGAGCTTAGTGGCAGTCTACGTGGTAGCAGCTGTCACCTGGCAGCGCGACCATTCTCCGTGCTTGTTTATCAAAGGTGGTCCAAGGTGCTACAAGATTGTCCAGGTTTGCTCTAGTGCTGGCCTCACCGAGAAAAATCGCACGCATCCGAGCGATGCCAAGGCTCAGGGGTCGGCTACACGCCTCAGTGACCCCAAGCAATGAGCAACCTGTGGTGCGGAGCTTTCGGGGGGGGGGGGGGGCGCGGGGAGGCCAAGCCCGAGCGCGCGAGCCGCTGCTATCGCATCTCGTTCAGCCATCTGGGGGTGTGCCCGCCTCAAAGGTCCCTCCAACGAAAGGCCACCCTCACGTCTAGCCGAAGGGGGGGGGCATCGACCCTGGAGTCGGCGATGCATCGCCGACCGATCGTAAGTAGACCTCCGATAGTGGAACTCCACAGTCCCAGGCGGCCCGTTGCCGCACCCGCCACCGCCGCCGCCGCCGCCGCCGCTGTCCCGTAGCACCCCGCCCAAACTGCCCTGACACCACCTGGAGCCAATACTCTGGTCTTCGCGAGAACGCCCGCGGCCAGCCCCGCCGCCCCCCCACCCCCCAAGACGAATCCAGGACGAGGACAAATTCAGGCGAGGATAAATCGAGCACCTCTGAGATCTGAGATCCGGCGGCTCTGGGAACTGTCGCGGGCGCCGCGGCCTTCCCCGAGCATTCCGGAACGCTCTGAAAGCGTTCCGGAACGCTCTGGTGCGGGCTTCTCCTCGTCCCAGCCCCGTCCAATCACCTCTCCACCTCCCCTCGTCACGTCACGGTCCGCGCCGGCGCCGTCTGCCTCCTCCTCCTCCTCCTCCTCCTCCTCCTCCTCCTCCTCCTCCTCCTCCTCCCTCCTCATCATCATCATCATCATCATCATCATCATCATCATCATCATCATCATCATCATCATCATTATCCCCTCCTCCCTCCTCCTCCTCCTCCTCCTCCTCCTCCTCCTCCTCCTCCTCCTCCTCCTCCTCCCCCTCCTCCTCCTCCTCCTCCTCCTCCTCCTCCCCCTCCTCCTCCTCCTCCTCCTCCTCCTCCTCTTGAGGCGTAGATTTTGGCGGTGAAAATGTTGACGGACTGTAGGAGGGTTCGTGGCTGGGGCGCGGGTCGCCCAAGCTGCCCATTCAGACGACAGGACCCTCCTTGTCGGCATCATCTGCTGGAGCGCTCTTCCCTGCTGAAGACTCGGTGCTGGAGCCCATGCCGCGGGCTACGGGGAGCCACCGCCCCTCGTACAAGTGGGGTGCTGGAGCCCTCCCCTCTTGGCGGCAGAATCTGCTGAGGCCGCTTTGCTGGAACCACTGCCCCTTGGCCCCCCGAAAAAGAATTGGAAATGAACAACGTGAAATCTTCTGGAACGACCTTCCTTCCAACAAAAATTGGGCGCTGGAGTCTCACCTCGCTCAGGGCCAACTGGGGCCAGGGGTGGGCGCCCTGGCGTTGTAGTCACGCCTCCGTGCGCGCGCGTGTGCGCGAGCGTGAACATGTGCTAGTTCGTGAGCGCGTGCGTGTGCGTGAACGTGCACGTGTGCGCGTCTGTGCGCGTGCGCGCGCGTGCGATCGCGCGCGTGCGCACGTGCGCGCGCGCAAGGTCGGGCGCGAGCGCGAGCCCGAGCCCGAGCGCGAGCTCGACCCCGAAACCGAGCCCAGAGCGCGAGCGGGGGACCGAGACCGAGCTCCATCCTGAGCGTGTGTGCATGCGTGCGCGATCGCTTCCGGTATTTGAGCACGCGGTCAAAAACATGTCACCACCAACCATATCCACCTGACCCTTGGCACTCCTGGACGGCGCCGGCGCGAACCTCGCCGTGACTGTACCCCTCACCCCCTGGGTGACGCCCGTGATCGCCGGGGAGAACGAAGAGCCCTCCCGCGCCTCGTCGAGAGCTGGAGAGGCCCCTGGCGAGGCGTCTGAGACAAGGCAAGAGGATCGGTGATGCAAAGATGGGGTCCCAAGGGATAGGATCCTGAGGACGAGAGGTGCCTCAAACAATGAAAACACACCCTTGAACCCCTTCCTATGCGTAGGACCCAATTCCTCAGGACCTCATCTTTGAACCACCGAAGCACATCCTCTCGTCGTTCCCCCGTCGTCGTTTCCTCTCCCCTCCCCCATCCCATCTCGCGTGCTGTCCGCAAATCTTGTCTTCCGCCACCCAGCATCGACCTACGCTCAGTGCCTGTGTTCTGGCGCGCTTGCATTCGCGACACAAGCCATTTCACCTTTTTCATCGGCCCATGCAGCATGTGGATTTTCTGCCGCTGTGCCCTCCGGGCGCGGCCTCTCGCGTGCGTTGCCCGCGTGAGGCAACTCTGGCAGGAGGACACATCTCGGCGGTGGACAGACCTCCCTTTCGTAGACCTCCCCCTAGTGAAAACGGCCTGGGACCGCAACCAACGGACCTGGACCCGCAAAAGTGACGGCCGCGACGCCCTCTCGCGAACCGAAAACGGTCAATTCCTCAATCGACGTTTCAGGGTAGGAGGTCTATCCTGAAGGGGCCCCAGGACACACAAATAAATACACAGAAATAAAAAGATTCCCCATATTTTCCTATATTTTCTGGGTTTCTATCTTCCCCACCACTTTCCATATTTTCCCATATTTTCTGGGGGATCGACGATTCATTGTGTCTGTGTGTTTTTCCCCCTCCTGATGTCCATCCCCGAACATCGGGAGCGTCTGCGAACCGGCGGGTCTGGCAGATGCATCGGGCGACGCGGCCGCTCCTCCCGAGCCTCCCGGGAGCGCTCGCCGGAGCGCTCCCGGGGACGCCTCGGAACCGGCTGCCCTCGTGCCAGGCCTCCCGGAGGGCAGCTGGCGCAGGACACGCTGGAAACCTGCAGGACCCCCCCCCGACTTCGGATCCGCCGCACCGTGGGCGATGTCGCGAGTGGGGGGGGCAGCTCCGCCCTACCTTTCAAGCTCCGTTAACACAGATGTCCGCCCTACCTTGCCGTCGCTGTTCCCGCCATACCTCTGCGGAACTATCCGCCCCACCTTTCTGAGGCAGGAATCCGGAGGGCCTCAGAAAACCTTTATAGGCACCCCGAAAGCCTCCCCATTCATGCTCCGCGTGCCCCCGTTCCCCGCTGCCCGGCGCACATCGCAAAAGCACTACGACGGCCGGTGACGACGAGGACGAGGACGAGGACGACGAGGACGACGAGGACGACGAGGACGACGACGACGACGACGACGACGACGACGACGACGACGACGACGACGACGACGGTGACGACGTCGGCCTCCCAGGACCTCTTGGAGCCTCAAGGGGCCTCCGAGAACCTGTGAAGACTGTCGAAGCCTTGCGAAAATCGGCACGATGCCTCCCACATGGGGTCCGAATCGATGTGGTCGGATGATCGGGCCGCATCGCCAAGGCATCGTCGGTGGTGCATCGGCGCCGTCGGCGTGAAGAAAGTCAGGCTCCACGTCGAGCCGAATCGCCGATGCATCGGCAAGACTGCGCGATCCTTCGACCCCGGCGACGACGGCGGCGGCGGCCGCGGCGACGAACGACGACGACGAACGACGGCGACGAACGATGATGAACGACGACGACGACCAACGACGACAACGACGAACGACGGCGGCGGCGGCGGCACGTTGGCGAGGAGGGCGCCGCGTTGGGGGCGAGGGCGGAGAGCCGTCGGAGCCGATGAAGCTGTTGACAAAATTCCCGAGCACCCGGGTGATCTCCGGCGAGATCCTGTGGGGGATGATGATGATGATGATGATGATGATGATGATGATGATGATGATGATGATGATGATAATGATGATGATGATGATGATGATGATGATGGTGATTGATGATGATGGTGATTGATGATGGTGACGATGATGGTGACTGATGGTGGTGATGATGGTGATGATGGTGATTGATGGTGGTGGGATGATGGTGATTGATGGTGATGACGACGATGGTGATGATAATGATGATGATGATGCCAACGACGCTGATGATGCTGATGATGATGATTATGATGATGATGATGATGATGATGAGGATGATGATGATGATGATGATGATGATGATGATAATGATGATGATGATGATGCAGGTGATGATGATGCTGATGATGATGGCTACAGTAGTATGATGATAAGATTGACGGTGATGATGATGGTCTTTATGATCATGAGTGCGAAGTGGAGGATGAGGAGGCAGGGAAGGAGGAAATGATGATGACGACGATGATGATGCAGATGCTGATGGTGATGATGATGGTGACGGTGACGATGACGAAGGCGACGATGATGACGACGATGAGGACAAATAGGAATCAGAAGATGCAGATGAGTACGATTGAACTTATAAGCATGATGATGACGATGATGATGATGTTGATGATGCTGCTGCTGGTGATGATAATGGTGCCGATGGTGATGCTGATAATGATGCTGAGCATTCGGGTGATCTCTTGCGAGATGCTGTCGGGAGTCGAGACATCCGACGAACTGACGGCCATCGCGCTACCATCAGGAGTGCTGGATGAGGAACGAAGGAGCTTTGCTGGCCACGGCGAGCCTTGGCCATGAAGAGGGTCCCCAGCCTACAGTCGGGGCCTTGACCTAAGGAACCCTAAATAAGGAACGAGGCCCCTTTTTCCCATAAGTTAACCTTCGATTTCCTGTCGAAAACATAAGGAAAGCCTCAGGCAAGCTGTGAAACACTTAAGGAACGCGGAGCCCCTCCCCAACGAAAAGGGTTCCTTCTTCAAGGCCCTGGCCGTAGGCTTGAGGAACGACCCGATCAAAAAGGCCCCTCCTGACACCAAGCTGGTCCTGCGTCTTGACTGCGTGTTGACACGATTCCCGAACACCCGGGTGATCTCTAGCGAGATCCGGTCGAAGATCGCCACTCGGGCGCACGCTAACATGGACGTTACAGACCCGTATACACATGGCGCATGGGCGCCAGATCCACGGATTGGCGAAGGCATCCCGCGAAACACGAGGGCAGCGCCGCCCAATTTGGCGACGGAGCGCGACGAGTTCGCACAGAAACGAGACCCGTCGCTAATCCACGCACACTAGTCCATGCTTGCGGTTCCTCGACTGTTGGGACCGGAGCATCCGAACTACAACTTGTTTCGATTCTGGCGTTCTTTTTCGATTTCGGTCTCCGGGCGCCATTTTCGGGTCCGGTTCACGGACCTCCGGGGCACAGGTAAGAAGAATCCACGGACCCCCGCACGTGAAGTGCTGCTGCGCGTGGCGGAGCATGTTTTGCACCTCTACCTGGCCTGACACTGGCCTGTCCGAGACTGAAATGGAGATTCTTCAGCCTGCCGCGGCACGTCACACGGCCACGAGCGGCAACGCTGGGGCGATATCTGGCGCTGTGCGCACTGCCTTCATGGCAGCCGTGTCTCTGTCCAGCCCCCCGCTGGCGCTTCTTCCACTGATTCGGTTGTGCATGCTGCTCATCCCCACCATAAGTTGGAGGGGGAGGGGGTCCTCCTCCTCCTCCTTCTCCTCCTCCTCCTCCACCCTCCAACTTATGGTGGTGGTGGTGGAAAACATGCCCATCAGACCCTTCGGCCCATCCCCGACTGGGGGGGGGGGGAGTGGCCATGGCCTCGAGAGGAAGGGGACAGGTCAAGCGATATACCGCCTCTGGGAGGCTGGAGGGGGGCGGGGAGGGCTCCCGTCGCCGCAGCCGACCTCGCCCCGAGGCCTTGGTCTCTTGGCGAATCCGCGACAACGCTCGGCGCGAGAGGCCGCGGCTCCGCCCCAGGACGCGCTCCCTGCGGCCTCCCGGGCGCCGACAAAAACAACGAACCACCTTCGCCTTGGTGAAAGGCGCCCTGGGACACACAAACAAATACGCACGAATGACAGGATTCCCCATAGATTCCCATATCTTCTGGGTGTTCGTCTTCCCCCCCACTTCCAATATTTTTATATGTTTTCCTGGGAGTCGACGATTTATGGTGCGAAGGCGTACTCCACACTCTTGTGAAGGACCCGCCCGCCATCCGCGAAGCCGCTGCAAACCTTTAAGGCGAAGGTGCGCGGAGCAGGAGGAGGAGGAGGAGGAGGAGGAGGAGGAGGAGGAGGAGGAGGAGGAGGAGGAGGAGGAGGAGGAGGGGGGAGGAGAGGAGGGGGGACGAGGGGGGAGGGGGGGGAGGAGGAGGAGGAGCAGGAGCAGGAGCAGGAGGAGGAGGAGGAGGAGGAGGAGGAGGAGGAGGAGGAGGAGGAGGAGGACGAGGGGGGAGGAGGGGGAGGAGGAGGAGTCAATGTTTTTGTTCCCCTCCTGACTGGTTTTTGTTCCCCTCCTGACTGGTTCTTGCCGAGACGTTGTAGGCCCGAGCCTGCGACTGC
>CAUYUJ010004947.1:172500-332500 GCA_963575745.1 Prorocentrum cordatum | reverse complement strand
CTGATGTCCGCCGCGTAAAACCATTCGTTCCCGATTATATATATATATATATATCACTGTCGCAAAACGTATGGCCATAGCGTTAAATTTGTGCAACTCCTACACGACTGGCGGGTCGGTCATGTTAAAAACGGCCCGTTGGTCTGGGCAGGCCTGGAAGTAATGAATCGTCCCACGGCTTCTGCTTCCAACAGAAAAAACGGCAGCCAACGTAAACCCCAGACGATGAGTTATTGCACTGCGGAGGTGTAAGCTGTGCTAGGTAAGCTATTCAAGTTTAGGCAGGCCGTGTAAACTATGCGGTGTGGGCCATGGTGTGCAAGCTATGATGTGTAAGTCTAGCTGTGTGGTGTGAATTGTGTGGTGTAAGATTTGCGGCGTGCTCTATGTGATGCCAGCTATGCCATGTAAGATAGGCGGTGTGACTTCTGTGGTGTATGCTGTGCGGTGCAACGTGGTGCGAGCTGTGCTGTGAAGTATTTGATCTGCAGTGTGGGCTGTGCTGTGTGAGTTAAGCTTCCCACCCAGGGCACGGGGTGCCCACGACGCGCCCACGAGGCGCTCACGGGAATGCACCGGGCGAAACCTCGGCATACCCCCCCCAGCGCGTGGTCCCCACGGGGCCCCCCCACGGGCGGGCACCCGGGCGAGACCTCGGCACGCCCTCCTCCTCCTGCTCCTCCTCCTCCTGCCTCCTCCTCCTCCTCCTCCTCCTGCCTCCTCCTCCTCCTCTTCCTCCACCTCCTCCTCCTCTCCCTCCTCCTCCTCCTCCTCCTCCTCCTCCTCCCTCCTCCTCCTCCTCCTCCTCCTCCTCCTCCTCCCCCTCCCCCTCCTCCTCCTCCCGCGGGGCGCCCGCGGGCGGCACCAGGGCGAAAACCGCGGGGGCACCTCCCCCCCAGGCGCGGGGTGCCCACGAGGCGCTCGCGGGCGCCCGCCCGCCGCGCAGCAGCCGAACCCCCTGGGCGTGCCCCTCCGGAGCGGAGGAGGGCTCAAGGGCAGGCCCGTCCATTGGCTTAAGCGGGTTTCCCACGTGCCAAGGCCGCCCGAGAAGCCCTCAGAACCGTTCCACAACGGCCCAAGGGGCTCCCAGAGCGTCCTGAAAAACCCCAAGACGGTCCAAGACGCGCCCCAAGACGGTCCAAGACGGCCCACGAAGGCTCCGAGACGGCCCAAAGAAGGGCCCCAGGGAGGACCAGATAACTGAAAATAAGGCCCAAGGGCAGGCCACTCGCCATCGCTCGGACGTCCAGTCTCCCGTGCATTTTTCGGTTTCGTGGGTTTTTTTTGTTGCTCGATGGTCCAGGATGTTCCTCGATGGTTCTCGCCGAGAAAAAAGTGCACACGTCCGAGCGATGCCAAGGCCATGGGCGGTGGGTCCCTTGCCACACCGGGCATCGGCCGAGTGGCAGGCCCCCCGGGCGCGCGTCAGGGAGTGCCTGCAGGGACTGGTGGGGAGGGGGCTCGAGACGGGAGGGTGCAGCATCGCTGATGCACCCTGGGTTTGCACTGGCCCTCCTCCTCCTCCCTCCTTACCTCGCTCCCTCCCTGCCTCCCTCCCTCCCTCCCTCCCTCAGCCTCAACCCCCTCGTGGTGATCACTGGCGTGATCACTGGCGAGGATCTGGCCGAGGGGCTGGGGGAGCGCTCGGGGCGCAGCCCCAGAAGCTGGCAGTGCACCGTGCACCGGGTGCTCTGCCAGCGGCTCTGCGTTGCCGAGCGCCCGCTGGCACGGATACTCGTCAGCGCGCGGCTTCGCAAGTGAGGTCTCCAGTAGCACGCAGCGGAGACGAGCCTGCGTTCGATGCCGTCGAGTCTTCCATGAGAGCACCTGACTGCGATGAGGTGTTGCATGGGCAGCTCACAAGCAGGCGCCTCGTGCCTGTCCTGCAGCAGACCGTCCGCGGGTGCTCTGCCCTGGAGGGCGATCCGCTGGATCATGGAAACACGTGCCCAGCATACGCTGTCCGTGGAAGCTTGTCGCCAGAGCACGCGTCGCTCACGTCTGCCCACTCTTGGCTCCAGGTGTTCGCTGGAGATGCGCAGTTCCCAGCAGCGCTGTCGTTACACAGTCTCTGCGTGCATATACGTCCTCTCCTGCAGACAAGTCTTCAGCTCTTCTCTCTGCAGGGTGCGATTGCGAACGCCAAGCGAACGCGCGAGGACCCTTGCATCACGGCCAGCCATGCCCACCACCGCCAGGCGGAACCGGCGTTCCGAGGGGGGCCGCCAGGCACCGTCGTTCTCCGCAGACAGCGCTGTGTGCGCATCCGGCGGCGGAGAGCGCGCCAGCAAGATGCGGCTGAGTCGCGTCAATCGTCCAGTGGCTGCATCAGGTATCGTCAGGCACCCGTGACACGCTGTCTGGGGCGACGTCACAAACAATGTGTCGGCGGGGTCATCTTGACGCCCGCGCGCGCCGCGACTCATCCAGCCCCGTATTCACGTTTCCACGCTGATCCTTTCTTGGTTGCCCGCCAGCCCTCCTCGGCCTGGAGATGCCTGTCCCCCGAGCTGCGCACATCCTACATGCAGGCGTTTGCGCTTTGAGGCGTCTGCACTCCACTGACGGCGTGGATTCTGACGAGACGCAGCACATCGACAGGGAGCTTCATGCCGACGCCGATGGCATCCGCAAGCCCGTCCTTGATATCGCTGCGGCAGGGCGCGCAAGATCGCGAAACTGTGGTCGCCGCTCTCCACCGGGAGCCCTTCGCTGCTCCTACCCCGAGGTGCTGCCTCTGTGCCCCTCTCCGTTCGCACCCCCCCCCCACTCCACCCCCAACCTGCATCACGCACCCTTCTTGCTGTACACGTCGTTAAATTCTAATCGTGCTCATTTCTAACTGTGCTCGTTTCTAATTGTTCCTGGCCCCCTAGTGGCCAGGAAGAGGCCCAGGATAGAACAATTAGAAATGAAAGGATCTTGCCCCCCCCCAGGCAATCAAAGAACTTTCGAATACTTAGATATGAGCTTGTGTAATGTTTTAGTCGTCCCTGCTGTGCTTTTCTTTTGACCGCCATCCTGCATCATGTCCTTCCTGAGCTCCCCGGGCGCTGCAGCTTGGACCTAGCAACATTCGTACCTACAGTGCCACGCTCACTTAGTTGCGCACCGTCTCAGTCGCCGCTTGCTCTGCGTATCTCGCTCGGCCAGGCAACGCACCTGTCCATGTAGCTCTGCAAACCTTTAACACGACCAGATGCAGGTCTCCCTCCCCCATCCAACCGGCTCGTTCGTCCGAGCTCGCTGCTTCATCCCTGCCCGGCGTGTGCACAGCTGCACCCGCACCTCACGGCGCCACAGACATGGGAACAAACGATTGAAACAAATCCTGGGGCGGATGATTGAAACAAGTCTCGCTGGCCGAGGGAGGGAGCAGGCCGACGATAAGGGGGACAAGGGGTTACCCCCAGGATAAGGGAGAGGGATAAGGGGGATAAGGGGTTGCCCCTCAGGATAAGGGGGATAAGGGGGATAAGGGGGAAAAGGGGTTACCCAAGGATAAGGGGGATAAGGCTGGTTGCCCCCAGGACAAGGGGGAGGGAGGGAGCAGGCCGACGAAGGGAGGACAATCCTGGGCTGTCCAGGGGACCGGGGGGGGCCCACGAGGCCGCCAAAAGTTTGCGAACCAGACCCTTGAATCATCAGATGTTTTGACCTCGTGCTTCTCCTCCTCCTCCTCCTCCTCCTCTCTCCTCCTCCTCCTCCTCCTCCTCCTCCTCCTCCTCCTCCCCTCCCCCTCCCCTCCCCCTCCCCTCCTCCCCCCCTCCCCCTCCCCCTCTCCTCCCCTCCCCTCCCTCCTCCGCCTCCTCCTCCTTCTCCTCCTCCTCCTCCTCCGCTTCCTCCTCCTTCTCCTCCTGCTCCTCCTCCTCCTCCTCTCTTTCTTCTTCCTCCTCCTCCTCCTCCTCCTCCTCCTCCTCCTCCTCCTCCCAGTCGCCGCGGTCGTCCGCGAGGGCAACTGCGCTTACCAGAAGGACGACGACGAAGACGACGACAACGACGACGACGACAAGGATGAGGATGAGGATGAGGATGAGGACGAGGACGACGACGACGACGGACGGCGACGACGGACGACGACGACGAACTGCGAATGTCCTATGGGGCAGGGGGCTGCGTAGGCCCGCTGTAGCCGACGACGGCGACAACGAGGACGACGACGAGGACGAGGATGAGAACGAGGACGAGGACGATGGCGAGGACGACGACGACGGACGACGACGACGGCGCCGACGACGACGCACTGCGGATGCCCTATGGGGGGGGAGGGGGCTGGTTCTGCGCAGGCCCGCTATAGTCGACGACGACGACGTCGAGGACCAGGACGAGGACGAAGATGAGGACGAGGATAAGGACGAGGACGACGGACGACGACGGCGACGACGACGACGCACGACGACGCACTGCGGATGCCCCGGGGGGGGGGGGGTGCTGCGTAGGCCCGCTGCTGTAGTCAACGACGACGACGACGATGACGACGACGACGGCGACGGCAGAAAAACTGCGGGGGGGGGGGGCAGACGATCGATTCAAAAATCAGCTCCTCTGGCGTCTGGATTCTATTAGTCTGCCCAACTCATCTATTTTGCCAACTCATCTGTTTTGAGGCGCCCGGTGGGGGCATGTTTTAATCGCTTGCTGCTGTTAGTATGTGCAATCTTCTCTTCTTTTCTGATATGACACACTCAGGATGCTGTGCGATTCGTGCACCTGTCTTCCAGGTGCTTCTTGACGTTTCATCGCCCAGGGTCGTAGGAACAACAGCTGGACACACATCTTCAGATGATGTGTACGTATCCCCCTGGCGACGAGCGGCTCCCCAAGCAGGCACAACTTGCTCAACTTGCTGATGGAGCAAGCGTGGCCTGGAATGCCGAACTGACGGAGCCTCATCCCCCTCCCCCTCTCACTCCCTCCATTCTTCCGTCCACCTCCTCCTCCACCTCCCAGTCCTTGTCCTGCTCCCGGTCCTCCCTCTCTGCCTCCCTCCCTCCCTGCCTCTCTCCTCCCTCCCATCCTCCTCCCTCTCTTCCAGCCTTCCTGGGGTAGCACGGCAGGCTACACAGGGGAGAAGGGGCGCGCGCGCGGATGCGCGGGCTGCGGGGCCTGGATGAGCTCGATGAACGTGATCAGCAGGCCCCACGGGTGTGGCCTGCTGGCTGGGCGGCATCCCGTCCCAATCCTCCTCACGCAAGCTGATGCTCCATTTCCTCCAGTTGCTCCTCAGCCTCCTGCTGAGAATCATCCTCTCTCTTCTCCTCGTCCCCCTTCTATTCTTGTGTTTCCTCCGCCTCCTCCTCCTCCCTCCAGGTCCCCGTCATCGTCCTCCCCTGATTCCTGCTACACCTCCTCCCCCTCCTTATTATCTTCCTTCTCCTGCCTCTCGAACCTTATTCCGTTTTCACCTTCCACCCTCCGTCCTTCCTGGTGGCCTCCTCCTCCTGCTCCCTCCTCCCTCCTCCTTCCTCCCTCCTCCCTCCTCCCTCCTCCTCTTCCTCCTCTTCCTTCTCTGCCTCCTCCTCCTCCTCAACCTTCCCCTGCTCCTCCTCCTTCTCCGACGCGCGACGCAGAACACGGTCGGTCGATGTTTCTCGACTGGCGGCCTGATACTAAAACACACAGCGTACACAACTTGTCTTATGCAGCTTTCTGCCCCCTGATCCTGCCCCCCCCACACACATACACACACACACATACACACACAAACACACACACAAACACACAAAAAAAACGGAGCACCTGCCCGTACACAAACTTTCGGATCTCCGCGCGGAGCTCTTGTTTTGGAGCGGCCAGACCCCCCCCCCCCAGCGCGCTCAGGGCACAGGGGGCGGCGCCGGAGGGGCTGCCTGGGAGGGGGGGCAGCGCCGACCCAAGAAGTCTGCGGAGAGCTCCGACAGTTTATGCTGATGCAGCTTTTCCTTCTTCGACACATCCAGTTAATAGGCCTCCAACGATCTCAACGCCTTGCCACAAGGACTTCATACGCCCTCCTCCTCCTTCTCCTCCTTGACGTCGTACGCCCTCCTCCTCCTTCTCCAGAACTGTGCCTGTGCACCACCAGGCGCTCCAGCAGCACCCTGATGATCTGCTCCTGCACAACCTGCGCGCTGCGCTGGGGACGATGGGTACGTCATCGTTATGTTATTATTCTTATTCTTCCCCATATCCAAAGGATAGGGTTATTGTTGCTACTCCGATCGCTCCGAGACTCACACCTTCTCCCTCCTTCCTGATCCTCCTCATGTCATGTTATGTTACGGTATGGCATGTTATGGTATTTTCTGTTGTTGCACGACATGTTCTGACATGTGATGTTATGTGATGATATGTTCTGGTTATGCTATGGTTGGCGTGATACATGTGTTGTGCCATGTGGTGCTATGTTCTGATAACTTATGTCATGGCATGTTATGTTATGCTGGTGATGACGGTGATGCTGATGATGATGTTGATGGTGATGCTGATGAGGATGATGGTGCTGATGATGCTAATGAAGAAGAATAATATTATGATAATCATGATGATGATGGTGATGATGGTGATGATGATGATGCTGCTGCTGATGGTGATGCTGATGATGATGATGATGATGATGATGATGATGATGATGATGATGATGGCGGAGCAAATTCAGAGGATTTCTCGAGCGAGGCGCGGGCTTCAGTACCGCCAGGGGGGGCCGCCGAGAGGTACTGCACTCCTCCGTTCGCGCCAAAATGGCGGGGATGCCTCGAGCGGGGTGCCTGTTTTTGGTTCCCAACATCCTCCGATTTCGGAGCAGATTTTGGAGGCTGGAAATTGGCACCAACACCAGCCCAGGGGGTTGCCCCCACAGGAGGAAGATGATCCTAGATTTCGGTGTTGGTGGCAATATTTCGGCCACCCTGGAAGCCAGAACATTACCACCATCACCGAGATCGGGATCGCCTTCCCTCGATGGAGGCACACCGCCGATCTTGGTGTTGGTTTCAACCTCTAGGCCTGCGAACATTCTGAGGATGTCCCGAGCGAGGCGCCGGCTGTCGCCCTCAAGGAGGTGCGTGTGGGGGCCAGGGGGTATTGCACTCCTCCGTTCGCGCCAAAATGGCGGGGATGCCTCGAGCGGGGTGCCTGTTTTGGTTCCCAACATCCTCCGCTGTCGGAGCAGATTTGGACGATGTCTCGAGCGAGGCGCTGGTTCTCGCACGCACAGATTGTGAGGATGTCTCGAGCGGTTTGCTTCTTTTGCTGGCCAAACTCGCCTGCGTTCAGAGCAGATTATGAGGATGCCTCGGGCGAGGCGCTGGCTTTCACACCTCAGGGGGCCCAGATTGTGAGGATGTCCCAGACTCACTTCATTATACTCAAACGCGCTCGTTCTCGGACTCACTTATACTTAGACTCTTCCTCATCATACTCATACTCAGACTCGGTCACACCCAGACATCCGCACATTCAGACTCTCTCACACTTAGACACACTTAGACCCACCCACCCTCAGACTCACTCGTAGTCAGACTCGCTCGTACTCAGACCCACTCAGATTCATCTCGTACTCATCAGACCCGTACTCCGACGCACTCACACTCAGACTGACTCGCGCTCAGAACCGCTCGTACTCAGACCCACCCACCCTCACATTCACTCGTAGCCAAACTCACTCGTACTCAGACCCATTCAGACTCAGACTCGTACTGTTTCTAAACATACCCGTACCACTAACACCCGGACTTACCCACACTCAGACCCAGTCTCGCTCAGATCCACACGTGCTCAGATCTACGCATCCCCAGACCCATTCGTGCTCAGACTCTCCCGTACCTAGACTCACTGGCACTCGCACTCAACCATACCCGGATTCACTCACACTCAGACTCACCCGCGCTCAGATCACTAATGCTGAGATTCGCCAAGTCTTCGCCCATTTGGTGGTCCAATGCCCCCTCGCTCTTCCACTTGTGCTTCCCTCGTCTCTCTTGGAGGATGGCTACTGAAGTCACTGAAGTAGTCGCTGTCGCCGTCGTCGTTGTCGCGCCCGTCGTCTACGCCGATTCGCTCTCACACCCAGATGATCACAGACAGAGTTCTTCAGCGAGAAACGACAGGAGCATGAGCCCTCCTTCCCCTGGAGGGAGAGAGAAGAAAGAGGGAGAAGCAGGAGGGAGGCAATTGGATTGCGCCTGATTGCTGCGAGTCCAACTGCCCGCGGCTCTCAGCTGCAATAGGACAAATTGCGGGCCCCTCCTTCTCCAGAGGGAGGGAGAGGGAAGGAAAATGGAGGAGCAGGAGGGAGGGAGGGGGGGTGGATAGGGTGGGGGGAGGCGGGACGGGATGAAAGGAGCGAGAAGAGGGAGGAGTGCCGAAATTGGGGAGGGGGTCAAGAGGGATGAGGCGGATTGAGAGAGAGAGAGAGAGAGAGAAAGAAAGAGAGAGAGAGAGAGAGAGAGAGAAGCAGGACTGCGTCCAAGTCGCCCGGACGCAAACAATAGCTGAAATGGAGGGACGGGGAGGGGCTGACGGGCAATCACTATCGTGGCGGCTTGCCCTCCCTCATCCTCTTTATAAGGTGCCTTTGCACCGCCAAGGCCGGGGGGTGGTCCGATGGGGCCCTTGCAAGGCCGCTTGAGGGCCGCAGCTTTACCCGACTCCCCGACGTGGCAGGCGCAGCTAGAACAGGGCCCAGGCCGCCAGGGCCCCGCTCCCAAGACCCCGACGCCCGAGGCCCCAGGGAGGACGCAGAGGCCCCACCGCACGACGGCCCAGGCCCCGAGGCCCGCCCAGCGAGCGCCGAAGCCGACCCCTCACCCGATGCCGAACCCACCGCCTCCACCAGGCCAGGCTCAGTAACCCCGTGGGGGTCAGCGCCCAAGAACCCCCACCGACAGGCCCCCTAGGGGCCACCGCCGAGCCCTCGGGACCCAGGGCAGCCTCCTCGAGCAGCCTGCCGGCCGCTTCCAGCGCCGCGCGAGCACCCTCGGACACAGCCAGCAGCGGCAGTCAGAGAGCGGAGTCCACCATCGGATCTGGTGAAGGTGCCGCACTCGCGACATCTCCATTCTCCTCTGGTCCTGCAGCGCCAGATGCGGTGGCCACCAGGGCCCGCAATCGAGACAACGTGCGCGCGCAGCTCGGGCTGGGGGGCTCTCGTTCTGGCCCCCTCCGCCGGCGACTCCGACAAACAAAGCCCCAGCTCGATGAGACGCCCCCCGGCCCAGGCCAAATGCTTAGAAAACTGTGCGGATCTGAAACCCCGCGACGCCCGATCGGACCCTGGGCCAAAAACCCATCTCGAATTTTAACCTGTGTCTCAGAGATCGGCGCCTCCTCTTCTCCATTGAGAAGCGTCCCCCGAAGCGCGGGACAGTCCAAGAGGAGGAGGCATATAGACTCGCGTGGGCCACCGCGCCCCCTACACTTTAGGTCGGGCACGTACCCCGCCGCGCGCAATCGGTCTTTCAGCCGCCTGGAGTTGGCCCACAAGGATCTGACGATCCCAGCTGTTTTCGCAGTCCTGAGCGCGGCCCCTTTGGACCCAATCGAAGCTCGGATCCTGCGGGGCCACAACTCGCAAACGGCGGGGAAATCAGGAAAATGCGCCTGGATCCTACGCGTCTGCCACCTCTGAATGCCTGCGCGCAGCAGCTGCATCACATGATGAGGGCCGACATGCATCAACGAGAACCCCCCCCGAGGTCAGAACGCACCAGAACCGCAGAATCCATAGACCAATCGACCCTCATCAGAGACAGGCAAACGACCGCCATGGGCCCTGACGCATGCCTCCGAGTGAACGTTTCGGCTCGCTTGTCCGCCAAGGCCCCCCGAGCCCGCCCAAGCATTTCGAGCGAAACCGTCTGCGCCCACGCTACATGGGCACAGTTCTGAATAGGCCCCAGCGTAGCCTCGGACATCGGATCGTACCAAATGTCGGGCTGCGTAGCCAGGTAGACCGTAATGGACCCCCCCACGACCCTCGGCACCCGCGACAGCCCCCGCAGCAGCACGGAGCCCACGGAGCTCGGTGTCGGCAGTACCCGACACCCCATTGCAATGATTCGCCCCAGTGAACGAACCCGCCCTCCAGAGCCGCGAAACTTTGTCACCCGCTGCCTTCCGCAGGGGGCGCGCCCAGCGCTGAGTTTTGCAGCGCAATCCCTAACTGCGTCGCGTCCGCCTTGAAATTTGCCAGGGCACCCCATGGGTTCTTCACCCCGCCCGCCCCGTCAACCCGCCCCCCCTCCCACTGCGTCGCAAGGTCCTCTGCCAGAGCTCTCGGCGCGACCCCGCGCAGCCTAGCCCTGCGCGCCGCGCGCTGCGCGAGGAGGGCGAGGGAGGGGGGGGCGGGGCGGGGCCGACCGCAAGGGGCCCTTGCCACGAGACAAAGGGCTCAGAGTGCAAGGCGAAGACCTGCAGTGCACGCGGTTGTCGGCGGCACTCAAGCACCATCCAAACCAGCCGAAGCGGGCAACCACGATGCCGAGCGTCATTGAGCACTTTACCAGGACTGGTAGGTTCGCAGCAATTCCATGCGTCGACAGCCGCCGCGGCAGCATGCCATCCCAGCAGCGAGGCCGTCTCCGCATACAAGTCGCGTTCGAATACAGCAGCCGTCGAGCTCCGCCCTGCACCACCTGCGCCCCAGACTTCGCTCACATCCGCACTGGGAATCCACTGCCTAGATATGGCGCTGCGCGCCCGTGCCCAAAGCCTGACCAGCGAATTGGCCAGCGCAACCAATCGAGACCCTCCTCCTTCTTTGAGAAGCCTAACCAAAGTAGTGCGCGCTCGCTTGTTTGGCCAGAACCAAGGGCTCGCACCTGCCAAACAGCCTCGGTACGAGGATGACCCCACTATCTGACACCTGCCACAGTGCCCGCGGCGATATATCCGTCTGCCCAACTGCCGCGGTCTCCTTGCACTTCAGGCACGCTGAACGCAGAAACTCAACCGTCATCTCGGGCAGATGGTCCCACGTGTGGAAATCCAAGGGCCTGTGGAACTGCGCGAGCCCATGCTTGGCCCAAATACCCTTCCACTTGCACATCTCCCCGTCGACCAGCCGGCGTGGACTCGCCATCGTGTTTTGGCCCGGCACCTCCTGTGTAACATGCGCGCGGGCAACGCGTCCCCCTCTCCAGAGACTCGCGAGCCGCCCTTCTTCTCAGCTCTGGACTGTCCGCGTTCAAATTGGAGCTTCGCATTTGCCGCCTCCTTCAGAACCCCCCCCGCGCACTGATCCGCTGTAATATCCAACCAAACCTGGACGCCCCGCTTGAGGAACGCCTGCGGTCCAGCTGGGAGCAGCGGCATCAATGGCGACCGCCCCCCCCCCCCCCGCCCTACAATAAGAGCGCAGGAGCTCAGCCGCGATCCGCGCCAACTGTGTAGTTTGGGCCGTGGATACTGCACGCATAATATTAATCGCCATGGGCTTCTGGGCCCTGTCACAGAACAGCTGCCATGCATGACGCCCATGCTTGATGCAGTTCAGACATCTAGCAACAACCTGCAACGCCGCCGTCTCCATGCTCGGATACGTACGTCGCCGCGGTGGGCTCCACTCAAGCTTGGACAAGGAGAGAGCAACTGGCTGCCCTCGTCCAGTTTGCGACGCACGTTCGCGCGGCGAATGGTACCACCTGCCAGACAGCTCACCCTCGATGGCGCGGATCACCTGATCCCAAGCCCGCTGAAACCCAACTTGGCCCCGCGCAGCTTCCGCGCAACGGAGGGCCACCTGCCGCCCAACGTACCCAGGGAAGCGCGCGCATCCCACTGGAGCCCTGAACCGCCAGCCACGGGACTCACAGGGAACACGTGCCCAAGCTTCAACGTCTTGCACCTGGACATGAGCATGAACAGGCAGGTGAGGGCAAGTGGCTGCGTCTAGGTCAACAGACGGCTACGATATACGCCTGCCCAAATTGCTACATATGATCCCATAGTTGATGGTCGTGCCTGCACCTTATACACAAAGGATGTGCCGAGGCACCATGTGCAGCCCTTGGAAGCCCTTCGACCACCCTGTCGTGAGTACCGATGACTCCAGGTTGAAATCCCCAAGACAGATCCAGTCCAAGCGCAAAGAATCGAGATCCATGAGATACTGCTGCAGATGTGCTTGGACGCAGGCACTGTCCTCATCCAGCCCCACAAGGTCATGGAAATACGCCGTGACCACCACCGGGCCATTCGTAAAACCATAGCGGACAGGTGCAGCACCCAACCTGCCTGGCGCCACCTCCGCATCGAAAAAGGGAACTGCCGTGACCGAAATATGCGACTCCGTAATCACACATACACCTCCCGACGTGCCACCGGCCTTCGTAGGAATAGTCTCCTGCCAGATGCCATGGTAGCCCAAATTCTTGACCTGCTTCTGTAACGTTGCAAGTCTTGGCCCAACAGCGTGATGCTGCTGGACCGCGATGATACTGCTGGGCGGCCCAGCAGCCAAAAACCCGACGAGAGTGCCACCACTGGATATGTTAACCGTGGTGATCACGCCCTTGATGTCGGCCCCCTCATCACCTTCAAGCAAACTGCGCGCGCGTCCTGACTTTGATTTTCTCTGAGCTGCATCGAGCGCCAGTGGGGAGGAGACTGCCGCAGGCACTGCCACCTGCTGCGAAAAAAAGAAGATGCCGACGCCATTGCCGCCGACACATGAGATACTCCCAGTGTGCACGTCATCATACTGACTACAAACAACACAAGAGTCTCCATATTACACCAGCAACTGCCATCAGTACGGCGACCAGTGTGTGACTGCATACACTTTCTTGGCCATGGAGCGAAAGTCCGCCTCGTCCTTCGGCACCCCCCCGAGGAAGTCGAGCTTCGCCAGGCTCGCGCGCAGCACGCCAACGTCACAGTTCTCGAAATCGGGGGAGGTAGGTTCGTCAACAATCTCCACGTCCTCCGCCCGAGGCCGCTTGGCCGCTGGCGTCTCGTCTTGCGAGGCCTCATCCCGAGCTCGCGTTGGTAAAAGCAGTCGCTCCACAAGCGGGTTCGCCTTGACGGTAGCCACACGCTCCCCCGAGACCCCAGCCGCCTGCAGAACTCTGTCCAGCACTTCCAGGTTGAACTGCCCCCCTGCGTTGCGCTCAGAATCAGGATCTGGAGGCTTAGCCACCCCACTGCCAAAAAGCCCGCAACTGGCCCTCGAGGTCGGCAATGGCGCAGCGATGTGCCTCCACCTTCTCCGAGTACAGCTGGACCTCCTCCTGTAGCTTCTCCAGCTCCAGCTTCTTGGCCAAGCTTGATTGGTGAGCTTCTCCGGCTTGGAACTCTCGATCTGCAACTTCGTGGAGAGCTGTCTGATCTGGATGCTGACGGGTTGCTTGGACCGCCGCAACGCCATGCATTCAGCCTTCGCCTTAGCATGCTGCTCAGCGATGGCTTCCATCCCGACAACTCCCACACACGCCGCATGCATCCTCTCATACGCCTCGATCTGTGCTCGCAGCGCCTTGTCCTCGTCATCGTCCACGGGCTTCGTTGTGCCCAGCTCCACCTCAGGCTGCGCACCTGCTGCCGAAATGCGGGCTTGCTGCCGTCGAAGCTCCGCAACTTCAGCTTCCAGCTCTGCGAGGTACTTGGGCTGGCTCCCCATAGCGGGCCCCCCCTGGCGCGGCGGAGAATCAGAAGATTGATGATGAAACAAAGGTGGGAAGAGGATACACCAGAGGAGGGAGGAAGACATCGCCATCATAAGCATGATCAATGCACTCATCATCGCAATCACCCTTATGATAATGATCGTCATCAGAGTCGTCGTCACTATCATCAACTCAACGTCAACTGAACTTCCTCTTCCTTCTTCCTCCTGGCCCTCGTTCTCATCCTCTCTCCTTTTCGTCCCCCCTACACCCCCTTGCTTCTCCTCCTCCTCCTCCTTCTTACCCCCCTCATGTCTCCAGACATCTCCGGAGGCTCATGAGGGTCTATAAACCTCCTCATCCTCCGTCCCTCCAAGCAAGGAGGTGGCCCGCGACCGCTGCGCGTGGGGCGCGCGCTAACATGCAAATCAGGCGAACTACCTACCCGTTACGGAAGTTCTTCATCTTGAGCACTGACGACTAGGGCGTCTCCGAGTGGCCCCCCTTCCCCCCGTAGACTCCTAGCACGGCAGTCTTCGGCCTGGCTTGGCGGGAGAGATTTCTGGGGTTCTCCCTGGTAACATTAATAGTATATAGCCAATTCAGGATAAAATCTCCCCCCCGTAAATTCACAAGGGAGAAATCACTCCCGGCCACTTCCAGGCAACTCTGAATCTCTCCCCGTGTGAAACCACAAGGAAGAATCACTCCCATACCACTTCTCACCACAGCGACCACACATGTCAATTTTAGCCTAGATGAATTAACTTTCTTAACGGGGATGTAGAAGGCAAAATCCGCCGACCCTGTCGGCGTATGGAAGAGGCTGTTCCGTGTCAGTCGTTGCCGTCGTCGTCGTCGTCGCCGCCGAAGCCCGAAACAGAAAGAAATCGAACACCGTAGCAATCGTGGCGAAGCCCCTCCCTACCCCCCCCCCTCTACCCTCCCCCCGCCGGGGGGGGGGGGGGGTCTCGGAGGGGGGTCCCGGGGGTCCGTGGAGGGGTCCTGGGGGGTCCTGGGTCAGATTGCCATCCCCCCGGGGGGGTCCTGGGGCCCAGAAAAGCCCCAAGACGGCCAAGAATCCCCCAGGACAGTCCAAGATGGCCCGAGTCGCCAAACTATCGCTCAAAGGCGCCAAAGTAGCCTCAGACGGCCTTTGTCCAAGACTGGCCCACACGGCATCATAATACCTAAAGACGGTCCAAGAGCGCCCAAAGAGGCGCCCGAAGAGGGCCCCAAGAGGCCCAAATCAATGATTTGCCTCAGGTTTTTCAAACATTGTTTCGCTTCCGCCTTTTCGGCTTTCCGACGCTCCAAGACGGCCCAAGGTGCCCCCAAGATCGCCCCAAGACAGAACAAGAGGCCCAAGACGGCCCAAGAGCCGTTGAAGACGGTCCAGGAGGGCCCCGAAACGGCTCCAAGAGGGGCCCCAAACAAGGACCACGCACGGAAAATGCGAGCCTTCCGCAACCACCACCACCACCACCACCACCACCACCACCACCACCACCACCACCACCACCACGAACAACAACAACAACAACAACAACAACAACAACAACAACAACAACAACAACAACAACAACTACAACAACACCACCACCACCAACAACAACAACAACAACAGCAACAACAACAACCACACCAACAGCAACAACAACAACAACAACAACAACGACAACAACAACCACCCCCCACCCCCCACGAGAGGCCCCCAGGAGGCCCCCAAGGGGCCCCCAAGAAGCCCAAAGAAGCTCTCAAGAGGGCCAAAAAAAGGCCGCAAGACGCCCCCAGGAGCCTCCAAACAGGCCCCCAAGACGCTCCCAAGAGACCCCAAACTCATCCCCGTCGCCGTCGCCGTCGCCGTCGCCGTCGTCGTCGCCGACGTCGTTGTGGCCGTCGTCGCCGCCGTCGCCGTCGCCGTTGCCGTCGTCGTCGTCGCCCTTCAGGGTCGACGGCACTGGTCGTAAGGCCTTCGCAATAACCACCCTCAGAGAACACTCCTCCAAAGGCGAAGCCCTCCAGTTCGCAACGAAGGAACCCAACAGGGCAAGCAGTACTGTTCAATCTTCAAGAGAAGCCCGGCACATTTGTGTAAACGCTAGTCATTAGCGTCCTTTGACTCTAGGGGGGAGCATCAGGAAGTGGAAGAACGAGGACTGGTGTTTTTTTGTGTGTGGGGGGGGCGGGGGGGGCGTATGTTCTGCCTCTTCTGGGCCATGGCTACAAATCCCGCTGGGCCTGAGATTGAATAGATGTAACGGGGGGGGGGGCTGGTGGTACCGTACATGGACATTATATTCGAATCCTGTGGCCCAAGATGCCCCCCCGAACCCCCGAATTTAATATTGATGGCGTGGCGACGGGGGGAGCGTGAGTGGACAGAAATATTCGAACCCCAAAGCACCGCCTTTGCTGAGATCAACATTGATGTCGGGGGCGCGGGGGTGATTCAGAATCTCCCTCGAATGTGTGAGGGTTCGAATATATTGCCCATCTACTGTAGCCCCATGGTGGCCGAGGGTGATCGGTGTGAGGGCGTCGTCCTCCTACCCCAGACATCCAGCGTCCGCGCCCGCAGGTAGGAGACGATAGAGAACATCAACTCTGACTTCCGGACGTCCGCGCGGGTGGGGGCCCAGCCCCGGCCCAAGAAACCTAACCCTTCTCGGACTTATGTTTATATAGCCAGTATTATTCGAGTCGCAGTCCTGCTCCACACGTCCAGCGCTCTCGTCCCGCGCCCCTCCTCCAGGCTCCTCCTCCCCCCCGCGCGCGCGGATCGCGGCGAAGAGGAGCCTCCTCGGGCGCGCTCTCGAAGAGGCGGAGAAGCACGCGGCTGGGCCGGGCAACAAGCGTGCAAAAGACACTGCCGTCGCCGTCGCTATGGCCGCCGCAGCTGCCAGCAAGGTCGCCGCCACCGTCCCCGCTGCCGCAGTCACCGCCGCCATCGCCACCGCCGCCGCCGCCACGGCCGCCGTGGCCGTGGCCGTGGCCGTGGCCGTGGCCGTGGCTGGGGCCGTGGCTGGGGCCAGGGCCGGTGTCGTCGTCGCCGTCGTCGTCGTCGTCGTCGTCGTCGTCCTCGTCGTGGTCGCCGGGAGGCGTCCACAACAAGGAAGCGCTCCTCGTTCTCCCCGTCCTGTCCTCCTCTTCGAAGGCGAAAGGATGGGGAGGGAGGAGATGAGGACAGGGGTAGGAGGCATGGGGAGGGTGAGAGGATATGAAGAGGATAAGGACGAGGGGGAGGAGGGTTAAGGAGGGAGAAAGGAGGAGGTGGCGGCGCAAGGAAGGGACGTTGGCGGCGCAAGGACCCCCCCCCGCTGGCAAGAAACCTGCTTAGACAGCAATTGGTCCTTCTAGGAAAGTCCGCTCATTTTAAAGAGTGTTCCGCGACGGGACAGCTGAGCTAAATTAAGGTGGACATCTACGGTAGGATCATACTTACAAAAACCCTGAACGAATAACAATTACGCTTCATAATAACGGTTCATATTCACTACTTGCACTCACCGTGCATCCTTAACGTTAACATTGGTGACTCATACGAATGGGTAGCAATTACAAATAATGTGTGTTTTCGATGGCCGATCTTGAAACTTGCCACTGCTCGTTGCTACTGATACGTGGTAATACTGATACGGCTAACTGCTACTACGGCTGAAAGATGCTCCGAACATGTACGCTTATCTTGTACGGCTCAACGTGACTGCTCAATTCCATGCTTAATGCTGACATTTAGTATGTACGGGTAGTTTGCAGGTCCCGTTTTGATATACATGCATCCTTCCAATAGACGTTTACGCTTCGTATTCGTTACGGTTGATTTTATCGGGCTTGCGTTGGCAATTGCATCAATATGTGGAGCCCGGCACCCGCAAACGGCAGAACGGCCCGTAACGTCAGACAATTTGCTGACATGGTTGGCCGCCTCAAAACTGCATGCTGTAAGGCGGGCCGCACACACAGACGTCACAGAACAACTCTGCTGACATGATTGGCTGCCCCAAACATGCATGCTTCAATGCCGGCCGCACAAAGACGGCAAAACAACATCGATTACCATCGAGCAGGCGCCCGAGGGGCGCAGCAAACATGACAGGTTCTTCGTTTGCAGCTGCATTATTTTGAAAAGCTCGGCACCCTGGCGCGAACTGCGGGACGACCCGCAACGCAAAAGACACTTTGCCGACATGGTTGGCCGTCTCGAAAGTGCATGCTTTCAGGCAAGCCGCTCAAAAATGCCAAATAAGTTTAAATGTCGCGGGGCAATTTGATATGCTTTCTATTGCGAATACTTACGCATACTGCGCACTGTTTATTCATGCGTGGTCACGGTCTACTTTTATTTATACTGTTGGTTGAATTGCATTTCCCCGGTCAATATTTACGGGTCTGCGTTTGCAAATGCGTTGCTGTATAGAGCCCGGCAACCTGGCGCAAACGGCCGAACGACCCGTAACGCCAGACACAGTGCTCACATGGCTAGCTGGCCCAAAACTGCACGCTTGAAGGCAGGACGCGGCACTCAGCCCTTTGCCAGGAGAGCCCAGAATCGAATCGATAAATCGGATCGGCGATCGAAATGACTCAAATCGGCGGAAATCGGCAGTCAAGTCGGGAGAAGTCGAATCGACGGAAGTCTGAAAGTTGGTAGGCCTCCATTCTGAATCGGAATCCAAATCGGAATTCGAAGCCGAATCGAATCGGAATTCGAAGCCATCGAAATCGAGTCGAATCGAATCGGAGGAATCGAAACGAGCCCCGCCGAGCTGCTCGAGAGTCGCGACCTCGAAGCCAAGCTGCGTTCTGGGCGCAGCCCTCCGGAGTCCCACGGCGCCGCGTGCCTCGCCGAGCTGCCCTCCGCGCTCGAGCTGCCGCTGCCGGCGCCCGGAGATCGTGCCTGCCCCCAGGGGCCTCCGCATGCTGCGAGGGCGCCCCCCATCGTGTGCGAGTGGGCGCCGAGTGCATCACCCAAGCCCAGCTCAGCCGTCACTGTGGGGACGAAGAATGGCATGAGCATGAACACTCGGAGGTCCGCGCGGACTTCTCGGATCGGCGCCAGATCCCCCTCCCTGGTGGCGCGGAGCCCGCCAGGGGCGGCGCCGGAGGCGCCGCCAGAGGGGTCCAGCGCGGATCCGAGAAATCCGCGTGGACCTCCGAGTTTTCATGCTCATGTCATCGCTTGTTCGCCTGGACTCAGCTGTCACACCCGCGCGGAAGAGAGCCGTGCGGCGCTGCAGCGCGGAGGGCGAGTTGAGAAAGCGGCAGGTCAAACGCGGTCCACGGAAACCCTCCCGGGGTCCAAAGGCACCAGCTGTCCGAGCCGTGTCCAGCCGTGGCGGCGAGGGGACCCCTCGGAGGCCAACTACCTTTTCCTGACATCCGACGCTGCGAACAAATGGTGTAACACCGCCACAAAGCCACGACCAGATCCCTATAGTTAGGCCCAATCTTTTTGCGCCACTCCTCGAGCCGCATCGATCCGTGATTGTCCCAGGGCCCGAGCCCGGGCGAGACCGCCCGCAGCGAAAAAACTGCAGCGCCTGGATCGGAGGGTTGTCTTGAGTCGCTCTCCTTTGAGCACAATCAGAAAATGATTAAGACAACTATCAACTGAGAAAGCTGGGCTAGCTTTCCAAAAGTTTCTTAAGGAAACGCTGGGCCAGCTTCTGGAGCCAGGAACGTACACTGTTCATATCTAGGATTCAAGGCTATCGCTCCCCTTGAGAAACTGAGACAGCTTTCCGGCAAGTTGGTTAAGAAACGCTGGGCCAGCTTTTCTGGGGGAGGCTTCTTGATCACAAGCGGAACCGTGCTGATGTTCGCGCCATCGAAACGAATCGGATCGGCGGAAGCCGGCAGCCAAGCCGGGCGAAACGGAATCGGCGGACATCGGCATGCTGGCAAAGGTTCTCTGCGAAACCGGTATCCCAGCCGGAATCCGAAGTCGGGTCTAATCGGAACCAGAAGAAGAGCCGAAAGGCGCAGGCTCGCCCTGCCAGCCCGCGCGGCGCTCGCCGCGCGCCTGCGAGGTCGCCCAGGCAACCACATCGACAAGTCTGAACTGAACCTTCCCATCTCTCGGGAGGCTCGGCAGGGTACTCCAGATTTCGTAATAAAGGGAGGGGGGTCTCATTTCGGGGGGGGTCTTTTCCAAGCTATCTTGGAGGGCCTGGGGGGGTCTGTGAACGATGTTTTGGAGGGTTCTCCCACGGGGGGGGGTCTGAAATGGCTTGTCTTGGAGGGTCCAGACCCCCTCCCTTTTATTACGAAATCTGGAATAGGCTCTGGAGGTCTGTTTAGTTCGGCCAGAATCGGTCGAAATCGAAGCGAGCCGAGTCGGAGGAGTCGAACTGCGCCCTGCACTCGCGGCAGACCTGTGGCGGCATGCGGCAGCTGCCGCTGCGGCAGCGCTGGCGCGCCTGCCGGCGCCCGCGGGCCTCCCGAAGCGCGTTCCCCTTGACCCCACACAAGCCACGAAGTACAGGGCAGGTTTTAATTTATGGATTAAAAAAATGGGATTGTTAATATGATTTCTAATCCATGGTGAATCTACGAATCGATTCATGCACGAACTCATACTTGTTTTTAGTACTAAATCCCTGCATTTTTCAATTCATGATAAGCGCGAGGAGCATGTATTAAAAACGGCACTGTAGGAGGAAGCGCAGAGAGAAGCTGAGGGGGGAAGAGGAGAGCCGATAGCGGCCGGTCCCGGGCCTGGCCGCCCCCCCCCCCCAGGTATAGCGTCACGAGTCGTGCTGACCTCCGCATTGTCTTAGGCTGTGCCTAAGACCTTCCCAGACAGCGCCGGCGCGACACGTGACGTTACTGGCACCCCCCCCCTCCCCCATCCCGCCCCCGGTAACGCCAGTTATCGCCCGGGGATGAAAAAACATTCTCGCGGAGGAGAGGGAGGAGGAGACACACGTGAGCGACGATCAGCAAGATGGTACGGCGGCCTTACGCCGCAGCTTACGCGGGCCGCCAGCGCGGCACGCTACATTGGAGACGAAGCCGCGCAATCGAACCACTTTTGTTTGCGTCGCTCACGTGGAAGGCGAACTCCGCCATGCGATCCCTGACAATTTTGGGCATGAAGCAAGCGGGTCCTGAGGGAAGTGGGTCCTGGATCCTGGGACATTTCCCTTCGGACAACGTTTTCATCCTGCGTTGCTTTTTGGCATACCCGGGTCCCCGAGCGGCCTCCAGAGGCAGAATACAACTCCAAGACCCGTTTCCCCCTCGGGAACCCTTTGGCCTCCATGCCGAAGGTTGGGACACTCGCCATCGTACGAAGCGGCGAACAGCAATGCACGGCGGCAGACCTGTTTCGGTACGATCGTCCTTCAGCCACGGTAGTCCTTCTGCCGGCAGGGGAAGCCATGAGAGACCTCCCAAATGAGGTCAGATTGGATGGAGTCGGAGGACCGCGCCGCATCGTCGATGCGTCACCGATGCTTGGCGGCGCGCTGAAGGGGGTAGGGGGAGGGGGGGAGGCTTCTTAGAAGGAGGCTACTCCTTAGCAGGCGCTGGCCATACACATCTATACAGAAAAGACCCGCGCCTTCTGAGAAGCAGGGGTGCCTCTAAGAGGCCTTCGCCCTTCCCCCCCAGCCCCCATTCTGCGCGTGGGCCGAGATGCAACGACAACGCATCGGCGTGGACATCGTCGGTGCCAGGGGAAGGAACAATGACATAAGCATAATAACTCAGAGTTTCGCGCGGACTTCTCGGATCCGCGCTGGGGCCCCCTGGTGGCGCCTCCGGCGCCGCCCCTGGCGCGCTCCGCGCCTCAGCGAGGGGTGTCCAGCGGCGATCCGAGAAATTCGCGCGGACCTCAGAGTCTTTACCCTTATGTCATCGTTCGTTCCTCCAGAGATTGACAAGCGCGTTCCACTACTGGCAAAGTAACCACTCGCAAATGGCTTGGATCCGCCGCGGGGGACTTACGATATATTACACAAAGTCTGACGTATGGTTTTTCGGACGTTTGCGAGTAGGCACTTTGCGAGCAGTGGAACGCGCTCGGCGAAGAGATGCATCGGCAACGCATCGGCGTGGACATCGCCGATGCATCGGCGATGCGGCGCGATCCTCCGCGCTGCTCTGCCCCGGCATCCTCTGGGAGGCCTGGCATCACGATGGCAGTGATGGGCCTGATTTCCACCACCACCACCACTATAAGTTGGAGGGGGAGGGGGTCCTCCACCTCCTCCTCCCCCTCCTCCTCCACCTCCTCCTCGTCTTCCTCCTCGTCCTCCTCCTCCTCCTCCTCGTCCTCCACCTCCTTCCCCCCTCCAACTTCTGGTGGCGGTGGTGGAAAACAGACCCATCAGGGAGGACAGCGCCGGCGCTCGGCACGGCGGGCCGCGCGCCCGCGCGCTCGCGCACTCGTGCACTGAGGCCTTGCGGCGCCTCTGCCGGAGGAGGTGCCTGGGCGCCGCGCCCGGCACGGGGCGAGCAGGAGCCCGAGGACGAGGCGAAGATCGGCGGCCTGCCCAGAGGGGAGAAGTGAGGGGCCACCTGCGAGCCCTGCCCCTACCCCCACGATTTCTGAGGGGGGGGGCGGGATGCACTTCGTTCGGCAGCTCCCGAGCGAAGTGAACGCAACCCTCCCCCTCAGAAATCGTGGGGGGTAGGGGTAGGGCTCGCAGGAGGCCCCCCAGAGAGGGGGCCAGGCTTCTCAGAAGGCTCGGAAGTCCCCTGGCCTTCTGAGAGGTCGCCTGAGCCTTGCACACACACATACACACATACACATACACACATACACACACACACCACACACACCACACGCACACACAGACACACACAGACACACAGACACACAGACACACAGACACACAGACACACAGACACACAGACACACAGACACACCGACACACAGACACACAGACACACAGACACACAGACACACAGACACACACACAGACACACGCACACAGACACACACACACACAGACACACACACAGACACACACAGACAACACACACACAGACACACACACAGACACACACACAGACACAGACACAGACACACTGGCACAGAGACACTGGCACAGACACACACACAGACACACACAGACACACACAGACACACAGACACTGACACAGACACAGACACAGCCACAGACACACACACAGACACACACAGACACACACAGACACACAGACACACACAGACACACATAGACACACAGACACACAGACACACAGACACACAGACGCACAGACACACACACACACGCACACACACACACACGCAAAAACCTCTCGGAAGGCTGGATGTGCTTCGGAGGAGTCCGGCCGCCTTCTGAGAAGGCCTGCTCCTCCTCGCCTCCCCCCCTCCCTCGCCGCCGAGAAGAAAGGACGCGCCTCAGGACTTTCAGCGGCGACGAGAGGGGCGAATTGCCCAGGAGCGGGCATTACACGTAGTCGCCCGGGAGCCTTTTCGAAGACATAGATCATCGGCGCACCTGAATACATGTATTGCTCCCCCCTGGGCTGTTCGCCCCTATCGTCGCCCCTGGTTTGGACGCCCGAAATGGGTACGGAAAGAATGGGCACTATGCCCAACAACAAATGTTGTCCCAAGCCAACAGCGGCCGCTGTTGGGCAGGCGGCCTTCTGTCCCGAATGGACACAGGCCGCGGCGGCGTGGACAGTTCAAAATGAACAGGAATTGTTGTTGGGCATTGTACCCATACCCATTCTTTCAGTACCCATTTCGGGCGTCCAGACCTGAGCCCCAGGACCTGCGCGCGGTGCTGCAGCGGCCTGGCGCCGAGAGGCCCACGCAGGCCGTCTCCTCGGCACACCGCGTGGACAGACGGGGCGCCCGCGGCGGCCTCCTTGCGCGGTGAGCTGCAACGGCCGAGGGCCTTTTGGCCACGAGAGCGCGAATCGAGGATCGCAGGGCCCCTCGTCGAAGGCCCCGGGCCCCAAGGATGTGCTCCAGGCGGGGACCCCTCGGGGGCAAAAAGCCCCCCAGTGCGAAGAGCACGCGGGTCCCCCCCCCGCCCGAAGTTATGTGGTTGGTCTTGACCCTCGCGCCAGCTGTTTACTGTACGTGCGAGGTGCAGAGGGCTGCACGAGCAGAAGCTTCCGGAGCTCCGCGCGGACTTCTTGTGATGGGCCTGTTTTCCACCACCGCCACCACCAGAAGTTGGAGGGGGGGAGGAGGTGGAGGATGAGGAGGAGAAAGAAGAGGAGGAGGAGGAGGAGGACCCCCTTCCCCCTCCTACTTGTGGTGGTGGTGGAATGCAAGCCCACCATCTTGGATTGGCACGCGGGGGGGGGGGGGCCCAGGGGAGGGAGGGGAGGCGCCGAGCACGCCGCCTTTGAGCGCCGCTACAGCAGGGGGGGGGGGGGCGGGAGGGAGGGCGACCCAGCGCAGCTCCGAGAACTCCGCGCGGAGCTTCGAAAAGTTCTGCGCGTGCAGTGCTTTTTCTTCTTCGCACCTCGGGGCAGAGCGAGCCGAGGCAACGTCCACTCGACGTCGGGCTCCGGGGCCCCTCTCGGGCCGCAGAGCGCGCGCCTGCCGGGCTGCGTCCCAACTGAGGCGACGAAGGCCTCTCCGGAGGCCAGCTGCCGTTGTTTCAACTCGCCCTTCACTCGGCTACACGCAAGAGTGACCCTGGGTAAGAGCGACCTTTGGTGCGCGGCTTCTGGGGGCCGCGGGGTGACCACGCACAGGCGCGCAAGGCGCTGCTATCGCATCGCGTTCGGCGATCGGTGGACCCCAATGTGACAGCAACCAGAGGCCACCTCCAGCGAAGGGTCACTCTTACGTCTAGTCGTCCTCTGAGTTGCCCCAGAGGCGCGCGCTGGGCGCAAATCGGGTCCTCCGCCACCCCCCGACGGACAGGGCACTGGACAGCCCTCCTGGCCTTCGAGGGCGTCGGGAGCGACGAGAGGCTCGACGGCGAGGTCATGAGGACATCTTTCCTCCTCGAACTGAGGAGGAGGAGGAGGAGGAGGAGGCGGGGAATGATGATGATGATGCTGATGCTGATGATGATGCTGATGATGATGATGATGATGATGATGATGATGATGATCATGATCATGATGATGATGATGATGATGATGATGATGATGATGATGATGATGATGATGATGATGATGATGATGATGCTGCTGATGATGATGATGATGGTGATGATGATGATGATGATGATGATGGCGCTGCTGCTGCTGCTGCTGCGTATGATGATGATGATGATGATGATGATGATGATGATGATGATGATGATGATGATGATGATGATGATGGTGATGATGGTGATGATGGCGATGCTGCTGCCGCTGCTGATGATGATGATTATGATGATGGTGGTGATGATTGCGAGGAGGAGGAGCAGGAGCAGGAGGAGGAGGAGGAGGAGGAGTTACCGTCCACTGAAGAGTCCCAGTGCCGACCTACTCAGACCGAACGCACCGAAGCGCGAGAGAGCGGAAACGAGCAGCAGCTGGGGCTGTAACGCGAGCGTGATGGGGGAATGCCGATCTCACCTGGCGTGATATATAGGAAGGGGACGGGGAGGACGACGAGGATGAGGCGGAAGAAGAAAGGAACGAAGGGCATACGTCGGGCCTGGCGCCCCGGCCTGGCCAAGGCGCCACGCCGAAGCCCCGCTCTCACATCGTGCTGTTCAGCGGGTTGTTGCTGGGGTCGTCCCAGCCGCGCCCGCCGCCCTTCTCCAGGGAGTGGCCGAGCAGCTCCTGCAAGCAGTGCGCAGGGACTCTTGGCACAACAAGAAACACGTGCGTCAACATGAACTTTGCAAGTTTCACTCGGATGTTGTTTTGAATGTGTGCTAGGCCCCTTCTGGCTGCGTTTCTGGCGCAGCCCCTGGCACGCTCCGCGGGCCAATGAGTTTTGGGGGCCCCGGAAAAAAGGGGCGCCCGTCTCCGGAAAATGCTAGCCGGCGCGCGTCCCAAACAATCTGTTCTAGTGTACTATGTGGTGCAACTACTGTCTGTCCACAATGAGTTGTCCACTCCACTGCTCGCGCAATCATCCCACCCACCCACCCGCGACTTGCATTGCAAAACACATCCGGCGGCGATTGCGATGAGCTCTTGGAGTTGGTTGGTGCAGCTCTGCGGCCGCGCTGGCGCGCGCAACCTCGCGCGCAAAGTGGCCAAAGTAGCACTGACCGCTGGGGATTTCCCATTGTGTCTCTCAGGCCGCGTCGGCGCGGGGGCACTTCAGTGCGCGTCGGTGACTCGGGCGGGCGCGAGCTAATAGCGACGCCGATAACGGCAGGCACGATGATGATTGTAGCGGTGCTGGTTACGACGATGACGATGACGACGGCAAGGCCAATGATGGCGCCGATGCTGATCACGCCGATGACGATGATTGTACCCACGTGTCGGTGATGCAGGTTGAGCGAGGATTTCGACATGCGCGCACATGCGCGCGAAGCCGACGGGCGCGAGTAGCCCGCAGCCCGCATGGTATTATTTGACAGGGACCCTGCTCACCCTCACCCCCAACACGCGCGCAATGGCGTTCGAATGACTTAGACACGCGCGCGCGAGAGGCCCATATGGTAGCATGTTATGAAAATTGTAAAATCAAATGGTTTTTCCCTACCTAGGCTCTGCCTAGAGGGTTCTTACCCTATACCTTGAAGGGGCCGGGCAGTGCAAGACGCCCCGGGCGGTTCCCCCGGCATCCGCCCCGCGGTTCCCCCAGTTACGTCTCCTTAGCTTAGCGTTGCTTATCTCATCTTAGCTTATCTTACTTCATCTTAGCTTAGCTTAGCTTCATCTTAGCTCAGGTGTATCTTAGCTTAGCTTATCTTCATCTTAGCTTCGCTGAGCTTTAACATAGTAGAGCACAGCATAGCATAGCATAGCGTAGCACAGCATAGCGCAGCACAGCATATCATAGCATAGCGCAGCATAGCATAGCATAGCACAGTATAGCGAAGCACAGCACAGCATAGCATAGCACAGCGCAGCAGAGCACAGCAAAGCATATCAGAGCATAGCATAGCAGAGCGTGGGTCTTAGCTTCTCATAGCGCAGCGCTGCATTAGCATAGCATAACATAGCATAACATAGCCAATCATATCATAGCGTAGCATAGCATAGCGCAGCATTGCATAGCATAGCACAGCACAGCACAACACAGCATAGCATAGCGCAGCTTAGCATAGCATATCATATCATAACAATGCTTAACATAGCACAGCGCATCATGACATATCATATCATATCATAGCATAGCATAACATAGCATAGCGAATCATAACATGGCATAGCATAGCATAGCATAACAACTAATGCTGCTTTCTTGGGGGCTCCAACTTCTAGGTAGGGTCGCACTGGGGTAATATTTGAAATTCGTAGGAAAGCCAAGGCCTTCCTTGAAACATCTTGTATCACTACCACGTTTTCTACGTTGAATGGAAC
Source organism: Prorocentrum cordatum (assembly GCA_963575745.1). NCBI lineage: Eukaryota > Dinophyceae > Prorocentrales > Prorocentraceae > Prorocentrum > Prorocentrum cordatum. Next base: position 305,489 of record CAUYUJ010004947.1, on the reverse strand, counting down.
ATCGATCTGGAAATCCTTACGGCAGCTGGAAGGTCTTTGAAGAATTCAGCACGCGCGCGCGCGACGACGCGCGCGAGCGCATTTCGCCCCATGTTTTGCAAGGGGTTCTTGCTCAGCGATGCTTCGTTATCAATGAGTTTGCGCGCATCTTTTCGTTTGACGCAGATGGGGGGGGTCGACGTCGGCCTGGTTGGGGCGGTATGACTTCGCACTTCGAGGGAACGGCGGGGCAGAATCGCATTGAAAATCGGGCACATCTTGGGGGTTATTAGTCGCCCCAAAGAGAGCGAGGGCATAACCAAAATCTGTCGTGCGCAGCGAAATCGATGTGGGGCAAGCAGCGCGGCGCAATCTATGTGGCGGGAGAAATGTTGAAGAACTCCGGGCCGTCAACTCCGCTGCTCGCGCAATCAGCACACCCTTCAACCCGCAACTTGGCTTGCAAGACCACTGCGGCGGCGATTGCGATGACTGCTTGGCGCTGGCTGGCGCCTCCCTCCGGCCGCGCTGGCGCGTGTAAAACAGGGCTAAGTTCGGGACAAATCGCTCCAGAGCGTTCCGGAGCGCTCTCAGAGCGTTCCGGAACGCTCTGGAGCGGCCGCGGCGCCCAATACACTCTCCAAACCCGCCGATCCTCAGAGATTTCGAGTTATCCCGATCCGATTTTGTCCCGATCTTCGCGTCGTTTTAGCGTGCATGCTCGCGCGCCGAGCGGCCGGCCAGTCTGGCGCAGCCGACGCGGCCGTGGCCATGGGGAGCGGAGATCCCCCGGCGCGGCTCCCAGGCCGCGCCGGCGCGCGAGCGCGTCGGCGCGGGCCGTTGACTGGGGCGGGCGCGGAATCAGATCGACGTCGACAACGGCGGAAAGGATGATGAAAGCAGCGACGATGGCGACGAAGATGACGACGAGGCGAATGGCGGCGCCGACGTCGGTCGCGCCGAGGACGACGATGATGTCCACGCGTCGCCGATGAAGGCTCTGGCGGGGGGGGGGAGCTCTACGCGCGCGCGAGCGGCCCGCGCGGCGTCAACTGACGGCGGTCGCGCCCCCCCACCCCCACGGTAGGCGCGCAAGGGCGTTCGAATCGATTTGACATGCGCGCGCGAGAAGCCCGCGTGGTCTCATTGAACGAAAATGTAGAACAAACGTGCTTTCGAAGAACTCGCAAGAGAGCTCGGCCGCGTACTTTGGAACGTGGGGAATGAGATCTGCCGCTATAGGTTTTCGCTAAGCTCGATCTTGAACACCCTTCCGAGACCAATGGTCTTGAATGATTTCGACTTGCGCGCGCGACGACGCGCGCGTGGGACCTGCCCATTTTCGGCGCCACGGATTCGTGGACACGCGTGGTTTGTGACAAACGAATGCACACGCGTATTCTTATATGACTGGGAGGAGGGAAGATCGATGAGTGCATCCCCCAGGATGGCATGACTTCATCTGCAAAAAACGATGCAGGGCGCAGCCGAGAGCGTCGATAATTTCTCCGTCGGAAGGCGGCGGGGCCTACTCTCCTTGTAGCGCTCTATGTCGCGCCACCTACGTGGCGCAAGCACGCGCAGCCTATGCGGCGCGGCATCGCGATGACGTCGGCAACTGCGGCAACCAAGGCGGTTGCAGCGATGGTGGCGAGGACGATGACGACGGCGGCGGCAAGGCCGATGACGGCGCGGACACTGGGCGCTGGCAACGCCGACGACGGTGATGATGCCCATGCGTCGCTGCGAAAGGCGCTGGGCGACTGTCGACGCGCGCGCGGCCGACGCGCGCGAGAGAACCGAACGATGTCATTTGCTACTTGACGGGCGTCGCTCCCCCCCCCTCCCAAGGCAAGCGCGCAGGGGCCCCCGGACGACGTCGACGCGTGCGCGAGCGAGAGACCGAGCGGGAACAAACAATGGCGCGCATAAGAAATAGCAAGGCATGAGCAATTGTTGCACGCTCGCGGACATCAATGCCCTGGCCATCGGTTTTCGAAATCCTCGGTCTTGACATCGTTGCGGCAACGAGCGTTTCGATGGGGTTCGGGCGCGCGCGCGACGACGACGCGAGCGCGTGGGCCTGTTTCCTAGTTCTGGGAAAGGGGCGCTTGGAACATGTTTGCCCGCGTTTATCGAGAGCGCGCGCGCAGTGATATCTGGCAAACATGGCGGGGGGGGCGATGGATGTCTGCCTGGGGCAGTGTGAGTGCATGTGAAAGACGGACAACGAGGTGAAATAATCTGTGAATTTTCACTTCCCACGGGGATGCGACAGACCCCGGGAGTGGCGGGGCGCGGGGGTGGTATACTATTTCCCTACTAGAGAAAATAATGACCCCGCGCCGCGCGTGACCGCCTAGCTCGGCCGCGCAGGCGCCCCGCCCGCTCACTCACAACATGGCCAGCAGAACCTTCAGACAGCGATGACAATGACAACGGCGATGTCGAACCATGCGACGGCGACTGCGATGACTGCTGGGAAATGGCCAGCGCCTCCCTGCAACTGCGCAGGCGCGCGCAAGCTCGCGCGCAGAGAGGCCAACTGGTTCGGCGCAGCCGGTGCGCCTGCGACGACGCTCGCGCGCGGCAGCGCCCCAGCGCGCGTCAGAGACCACGCTGGCGCTCGGGCGCATCGACGCGGGCCAGAAGTTCGGGCAGGCGACGCACCGTGATGTCGACGACAGCGGCAACGATGCTGACTGTTGCGATGGCGGTGGCGACGATGACGATGACGACGGCGAGGCCAATGATTTCTGCGGATGCTGGCAGGACCGGCGACGATGACGATGTCCATGTGTCACCGACGAAGGTTCTGGAAGGATGTTGACAAACGCGCGTGCTGACGCGCGCGCGGTGGCCCGCGTTGCGTCGCTCAATTGGGATCGCGCCCCCCCGCCCCCTGCCCCCCGCCCGCCCGCCCCCCGCCGCGCAATGGCGTTCGGGTGATTCCCCCATGCGCGCGCGAAGGGCCCGCGTGGTTTCACTGAGAACATGAAGAAAAAACGCGTGGTTTCCGGAATAATCAAATCGGGCGCGCGTCGTCATCATCGTCAACATCCTCGTCAGTGGTTTCCTCCTCCGTCTCGTGCTGCTCATGCTCGCCGCGCTCTACCCGCCGCTACCCCTCCTGCTTGTCAGCCGTCCTTCTCCTGCAAAGGCGATCCTGTTCGCCGCGCCCCCCCCCTGCAACCTCCCCATCCTCGTCTCCCCCTCCTCGCCCCTCCCGCCCCCCTCCTCGCCCTCCTCGTCCCCCCATCGCACCTCCTCCTCCTCCTCCTCCTCGCCCCTCCTGCCCCCTGGCGTCCTCCGCCACCTGCTCCTCAACGTTCTCGTCGCCCTCGTCGTCGCCGTCTTCAGGGTCGGCGGCGCTGGCCGCAAGGCCCTCGCCGCCAGATCGAGCGCGCGCTCGGATTTTCTCGGGCCGAGAACCGCTGATGCGACGGCTGCGTTGAACGACAGGTCTTGAACATATTCCGACATGCGCGCGACAACGCGCGCGCGCGGTTGTCCAATCTGTTGACGGGGATTCTGAGAAAATCGGAATGCGGGATAAACGGGTGCGCGCGCATAGTAATATTTTACAGGGATGATGGGGGGGTGGTCGACGTCGGGCCCCCCTTGAGACGGTGCGCGTTCATTTCGAAAATGAACCGCGAAGCATTGCCACGCGCAATTTGCACTGCTCCAAAGGGCGCAGAATCCTCGGGGACGGTGGGGGAAGGGGGCATGTATCACGCGGCCACCCTGCGCCGCCGCGCAAACGCCCCGCCCTCCCATCCGTAACTTGGCCAGCGCAACCTCGCGCGGCAAAATCTCGTCGCTCGGAACAAATCCATTCAGCAGGGCGCGCGACGCGGACGGCGGCGTCCACAGACCACGACGACGACGACACTGACAACGTCGACGACAACAATGACGATGCGGACGGAGATGGCGAGGAAGACGCCGATGAGGATGCTGAGGACTCATGCTGCCTTCGACGATGATGGCGCCGGCGCTGCCGGTGCGACGACGCCCGTGAAATCAACGGGGGGGAGGGGAGGGCGCGCGCAGTTGTTCGGTCGACCACACGAACTGCAACTGAGCGTTTGCATGTTTTCGAGAACGTCGACCTCGAAACCCTCCGCCCGTAGGGCACTCAGGTTTTTCAAGGGGCTCGACGCTCTCGCGCGCGGCCGACAGACGCGAGTGGCGCACGTGGTGGCATTTGACGGGGATCGCGCCCCCGTCAGCCAGCGCGCACGTGGCGCGCGTCCGCCACGCGGGCGCGAGGGGCCCGCGTGGTTCCACGTGGCAAATGCTGGGGTCGCATGGCCACCCGATGATTTAGCCAGAGCGCGCGTTCGTTCTTTTTTTTAGGGGGGGGGGGGGGGGGGGCGTGGGGGCGCGGGGGGAGAGGCGACTTGTTTCTTCCGTTTTCGAGCGCCTCGATCTTGAAACCCTCCACGAGAACTTCTAAAATGTTCGGGGGGTTCGAACCGCGCGGCGGGCGCGCGCGCGTCGACTTTGTCTTCCTTCCTTTTTTGAAGATGATATTTTGCAATGCGCAAGCTCGCGGAGACTAGTATTTGGCTAGGATGAGCGGGGAGATCGATGGGGGTTGCCCCATGGGATGCTATGAGTCCATATGCGCAATGAGCGGCGAGGCAGAATCATGAACGCATTTGGCGTCGCAGGGGGCGCCGAGAATCCAAGGGGCGGGGCAGGGGGGGTGTCGAGTCATCTCTTTTTGGAATGGAAAACAGAAGGCAGTCAGCGCGGCCGGCACAATATATGCGGCGCGAATGCTGCGAGCAATCTACGCGCCGCAAGCGATTTTGAAGTGCGCTGAGTTGCCAACTCCACTGCTCGCGCGATCGCCCCGCCACCCCGCCCTCAATTTGGTTTGCAGAACCCTTCAGACGGCGACTGCAATCTATGCTGGGCCATGGCTGGCGCCTCTGATGCGGCCGCGGTGGCGAGCGCAAGCTCGCGCGCAGAGCGGCCGGCTGGTTCGGCGCGGCCGACGCTGCTGCGACGGCGCGCGCCGAAGGCAACGCCCCAGCGCGCGTCGATGGCCGCGCTGGTGCGCGAGCGCTCCAATGCGACTCGGCGGGTCGGGCGGGCGCGGTCTCGCGGCGCCGTCGACGGCGGGGGCGACGACGACGGTCGCGTCGACGGCGGCGTCGACGGTGGCGATCGCGAAGGCGAGGCCAACGACGGCGCCGATGCTGGCAACGCCGCCAACGATGATGATGCCCAGTCGTCACTGCAGGTTTTTCTGACACGCGCGCGCGGCCGTCGAGCGCAGGGGGCCGCGCGGCATAATTTTGACCGGAGCTTCGCCCCTTCCCCCCTGAAACCTACCGCCCAATCAAGCGCGCAAGGGCGCTCCAATGATTTCGACGCGCGTGCCAAGCTTGAGACAAAAGCAACGGCGCCATGTTGGAGCTCCTAGGGGTGGGCGCGATCGCGCGCTTACTTAAGGCGGGAGGAAGGTCGCCAGCATGGGCACCGAACACTACGCGTGTAACGAGATATGCGGCCCACAACGGCGTGCAATCTGCGTGGTGACATCTATGGTGCATATATATATATATGTACATATATATATATATATTGTGCAGCCTCTGTTTCGTAACATGCTCTGTGCAACCCATGTGATGGAGTCTCTGCGGGGCAGCACGCGCGGTGCAACAAATGCGGCGCGACCTGAGCAACGCAACTTACCCTGCCGAACTTGAAGTCGTCAACCAAACTTCTCGCGCAACCGCCCCACCCGTCCACCCGCAATTTCATTTGCAAAACCCATGCGGCGGCAATTGCGAGGGCGGCTTGGCATTGGCTGGCACATCGCTGCGGCCGCGGTGGCGCGCGCTGCCGGAGAATCCCCAGCGCGCGTCGGAGGCCGCGCTGACGCGCAGGCACTTCCGTGCGAGTCGAAGACTCGGGCGGGCGCGGCGCCATGGCGACGTCGACGCGACGACGATAGCAACGACACTGGCAACGACGAAGACAGCAAGGCGACGATGACGGCGCGGCCAATGACGGCGCCGATGCGGATGTTCGCCAGCGACGATGATGACAGCGCCCACGCGTCGACGATGACTGTCTGGAAGGATTCCGACATGCGCGCGCGGCCGACGGGCGCGAATAGCTCGCGCGTGCCATCGTGCGCCCCCAGCGCCCGTGCAAGCGCGTTCGAATGATTTTGACGCGGGGGCGCGACGGGCCCGCGCCACATGATGGAACTAATGGCAATGAAAGCAACGGCGAACGCGATGATGACAATAGCGATGCTGGCGACGACGATGGCGGTGACGACGTCAAGGCCAATGACGGCGCCGATGCTGGTCGCGCCGGCGACGATGACGACGCCCGGGCGTGGCCGATGAACGCGTCGGGAAGATTTCAACGCGCGCGCGCGCGGCCGACGAGCGGAGGGGGCCCGCGCGGCGCAGATTGACAGGAGCGCGCCCCTCCTCCCCGCGCCAACCCGCGCCCCCCAGCGAGCGCGCAGGGGCGCCGGGATGATTTCGGCGCGCGAACAAAACACATGGAATCACTGCAGATGGGAGCTCCTAGGAATGAGCAAGATCGCGCGCGTATTCTCATATTTTTGTCTGGATTTCGATGCGCGCGGGCGGCCCGCTGCGTCGCTCGACAGGGGTCCCGCCCCCTGCGCCCCCCTCCCAGACAGCGCGCGGGGGCGCGCGAATGATTTCGACGCGCGCGCGCGAGTGGCCCGCGCGGCCCCCCCCCCGCAGGGCGCGCTGGAACGCGCAGAAGAAAAGCAGGAGTAACAAAGGCGCGCAGATCATTGAAAGCTAGCGTTGAAAAAGCCAATAGTTGTTGTCGATTCTCGAGAACCTCGATCTTGAAACCCTCGCGAGGCCTGAGAGGTCTCGCGGGGATTTCGAGATGCGCGCGAGACGGCGCGCGCGTGAACTTCGCCTCAAGTGCAACCAGAGCGATGGAGCGGTGCCTATGTAGTAAACGAGTCTGCACGAATATATTTATTTGACGGGGGCGCGGAAGGGGGGAGGGGGCGGCAGGGGGGCCCCGCGTCGAAAGACATGAGTTCCTATGCACCAAGAACGGCGAAGCATAACCCTATGCACGTTTGCCTTCGTGGACCTCAAACAGAAGGCGATTGCAGCCTACGCGGCGCGATCTACGCGGTGCTGCGAGCAACCTACGTAATGCAACCTTTGAAATACACTCTATGAGGAGCAATTGGTTTTTACAAACAAGCTGACGCATCCCATACTCTTGCAGACGTTCCACCCACCAACCAGCAACTTGGTTCGCAAAGCCCACGCGGTGGCATGGCGATGAGTGCTTGGCGTTGGCTGGCGGCGCGCATCGGCCAACTAATTTGGAGCGACCGACGCGGCCGCGGCGGCGCTGGCCGCTGGGCGCACCCCAGCGGGCGCTGCAGCGCGAGTCGGCGATTGTGGCGGGCGCGGCATCATGGCAACGTCGACAACGGTAGACGCGATGATAATACAAACGATGCCAGTGACGATGTTGACAGCGACGACGGCGCCGCCTGTGCGGGCGCCGATGCGGATCGCGCCGACAACGATGACGGCGCCCTCGCGTCGGCGATGCAGGTTTTGGGAAGAGTTCGACGCGCGCGCACGCGGCAGGCGCGCGAGGGCGGCCCACGTGGCATCAGCATTTGACGCGGATCGCGCGCCCCCCCCCCTCCCACTCCCAGCGCGCGCGCAAGGGCGCGCGAATGATTTCGGCATGCGGCGCCAGAAGCCCGCCAGGCAGAAATCCATGACAATGTTGAATAATGCTTCTCTTAGAACTCGCAAGAGCGCGCGCAGGTTTTCGTTGAAAACTGGCGTTCCGAAGCCATGTGTGTTTTAATGCATTGTTGGCCGCTCGATTTTGAAGTCCTTACGAAACAGAAGGCTTGCTTGGCGGATTTCAGCGTGCACGCGCGACGCCGCGCGAGCGTGCACTTCGCCCCATTTGTTGCAAGGGTTCTCGCGACGGCACGCGCGCAAGAACGTTCGAGCGATTTCGAAACGCGCGCGCGAAGCCCGCGCGGTGGCATTCCAGGCCACGCCGACAACAAAAACATCGTTTTCTTCCAAAATTTTCGTTGGAACGCGCGCGCAAGCACTTGTTTTCTCTCCAAATTCCGTGTTGCGAAACCGTGTGTTTGTATATGTTGCTTGGGCGCTCGATTTGAACCCCCTGCGAAACCGAAGCCTTTTCGAAGCGTTTTAAACCATGCGCGCGACGACGCGCGCGGGTGCACTTCTTTTTACCTGCTGCAAGGAATCATTAAACACTGCTGGTTTTCTATAAGCGAATGTGCGCGCGTAGAATGTTGCAGAAGATGGCGGGGGGGAAGGGGGGGGCGATGCCGTCTCGCCTGGGGCGGCGTGAGTTCAGGGTGGAAGATCGGGGGGCGATCTACGTGGTGCAGTTCACCTTGCAATTCACCTTGCTGAGCTTGAAGTTGTCGACTCCACTTCTCTCGCAGTCATCCCGCCCATCCACCCGCCACTTGGTTTGCAAAGCCCATGCGGGAGCGATTGCGATGAGTGCTTGCTGTTAGCCGGTGCATCCTTGCGGCCGCGCTTGCCCGCGCGTTCTCGCGCGCGCAGCGGCCGGCTAGTTTGGCGCGACCGACGCGAACGCGGTGGCACTGACCGCTCGGCACAGCCCAGCGGTCACTTCAGCGCGAATCGGCGACTTGGGCGGGCGCGGAACCAGGGCAACGTCGACGACGTCCCCGCGTCGGCGACGAAGGTTCTGGAAGGAGTTCGACGCGCGCGCGCGCGGCAGACGCGCGACAGCGGCACGCATGGCATTATTTGACACGTTTCTTGCCACCCCAGCACGCGCGCAAGGGCGTTCGAACGACTTCGACACGCGCGCACGCGAAGCCCGTTTGGTAGCATTTTCTGAAAATGCTGAGACAGCTCATTGAATTCTCATGATTTCGCAAGAGCGCGCGCACACACACTTTCTTCTTTCAACAAAAAACTGTTGCGAAACCCTGTGCGTTTATATGTTTTCTCGGAACTCGATGTTGACATCCTGACGAAACCGAAATTAGTTTGACGGGTTTTCGGCATGCGCGCGCGAAGCACGTTGGGTAACATGCCCTGAAAATGATGAACAACCAACGTTTTGCTTAAGATTTCTCAGGAAATTCCGCGTTGCACAACCATGTGTATATGTCTTTTTGGACGCTCGATCTTAAAATCCTTACGACACCGAGAAATTTTGGGAGATGTCGGCCTGGGCGCGCGACGACGCGCGCGCGTGCACTTTGTCCCATTCGCTGCAAAGGATTGTTGGAAACTTGTATTTCTTTTTATAAGCGGTGCGCGCGCATAATATTTTGTTGCAAAGGGTGGTGTGGGGGGGGGGGGGGGGGGCGATGCGGGCTCGGCTGGGCTCGGCTTGGATGGTGTGATTTTTTTTTGGATGGGCGATGGGGCAGAATCGCATGCAAATTGCAATGCTCAAAGGTGGCCGATAAGTTCGCGGGGGGGGGTGAGGAGTCCACCGCGCCGCCGTCCCCACCACCGCCGTCCCCACCATCCCCACTGTCCCCACACCTGTGTCCCCGCCACCACCGCCCCCGCCACTGTCTCAATATCCCCACCACTGTCCCACTATCCCGAAAAGCGGGAATCGCTTGCCTGGGGTGAGGGGGGGGGGATTCGAACCGGCAGTGCCCCCCCCCCCCCCCCTTTTTTTCACAGTGGACTGGGGGGGGGGGGGGCGGAGGGCTTTGAACCGTTCGCGACGCCCCCCAGTTTTCGAAGGGGGGGGCGGGTTGGGAGCCCCCAGCGACCCCCTCCTGTTTTCCGCCAGCAGCGGTCGATAGAACACGCTCTTTCACATTTGTATATAGATATATAGCGCAGCCCATCCCCCATCACCCACGAGATTCACATCGATCGTTGGAGCGTCCAGTCGCGTTTTCAGTGATCGATCCTCGGTTGAACATATATGCTCAATGGTCTTCCTCCTCTTCCTCTTCCTGCTGTCAGTTCCCCTGCAGTTCTTGGCGTTCCTCGCTGTTGCTACCCCCATCGTCCTCCCTGCGTTGACTCCACTCTCTTCCTCGGCTTCTGCCTGATTCCTTCGATTTCTCCCCGAGCTTCCCCATTGACAGGGGTCGATTACAAAAGGGATCCTATTGGAATCGGCTTCAAAAAGAATCGGATTGAGATCGGCTACCAAAGGAGTCCTACGAAACCCCCACGAAAGAATTCTTCGTGAAATCGTCTTCAAAAGGAACACTTTTGAAATCAGCTGCAAAAGGAACGCTATTGAAATCCTTACAAAAGGGAATCCTACTGAAATCGGCTACATCAGGAATCCTACTGAAATCGGCTGCAAGAAGAATCCTCTTGAAATTCTCCGCAAAAGAAATCCTACTGAACTCGGTTAAAAGATGAATCCTGTTAAAATCTGCTACAAGGAGACTCCTAGTGAAATCCTTACAAAACAAATCATATTGAGATCGGCTACAAACAGGAATCCTATTGAAATCGGCGATGAAACGAAACCGATCGAAATCCCCCACGAACGGGATCGTTCTGAAATCGGCTACAACAGAAATCTCTCCGAAATCCCCAACAGAAAGGATCCCATCGAAATCGGCTACAAAAGGAGTCTAAGTGAAAGATGATCCAAAAGAAATGACATTGAAATCGGCTACAAAAGAGAATCCATTGAAATTTGTCGCACGAAAAAAAAGGAGGAAGAGGAGGAGGAGCAGTAGGACTGACATGAGGAGGAGGAGGTGGAGGAGGATTCAGAACAGAAAAAGGAAGAGGAGAAGGAGGAGGAAAAAGAGGACGAGGACAAGGAGTTTAATTCTGAGGAGTAGCAGGGGGAGGGGGAGGAGGAGGAGGAGGAGGAGGAGGAGGAAGAGGAAGAGGAGGAGGAGGAGGAGAAGGAAGAGGAGGAGGACGAAAAAGAGGAGGAACGCTCGCATGAGGAGGAGGAGGAGGAGGAGGAGGAGGAGGAGGAGGAGGTGGAGAAGGATTCGGAGAAGGAAGCAGTTCAGCTGGTGTCCTCCCGTTGCCAGCGCTGGCGCTTTACCAGTGAGCCCCAGTGCCGACTTTGCGAGCACCGACAGCCAATTCGCCACACGCAACCATGAAAACGCAGGGCTCGCGAGGTAGGGGTAAGGATGCCCTGTGTTTTCGCTTGGATTTGGAAGGTTTTCGGAATGGAAATCAACGAAACTCTGCGTTTTCACATGGATTCTCTTTTGATTTCTGCGATTTGGGAACCCTGCGAAAACACCACCGCCGCTACTCCCCCAGGTCGGCGCTGTCGGAATCCCAGAAATCCACATGAAAACGCAGGGTTTGCGAGGTCAGGGGTAAGGGCACCCTGCGTTTTCATGTGGATTTTCGTGATTTCTGGATGGGAATCAACGAAACCCGGCGTTTGATTTGGGACCCTTGCGAAAATACCACCGCCCCTCCTCCCCTAGGCCGGCGCTCTCAGCATCCCAAAAAATCCAAATGAATGCGCACGGAGTGCGATGTCAAGTGTAAGGACACCCTGCGATTTCATTTGGAATTTCAAATATTTTGGGATTGGAATCAACGAAACCATTCGGATGCTCACATATTTGTTTTTTTTTTGCCCTACGAAAATATCACCGCCGCTCCTCCCCCCGGCCGGCGCTCTCAGAATCCAAAAATCCAAATGAAAACGCAAGGTGAAGAAACCTTTTGTTTTCATTTAGATTGATATTTTCGTAGGGCTCCCAAATCGCAAAAATCATGCACATCCACATGGGAACGCAGGGTTTCGTAGATTTCCATCGCAGATATCCTCAAAATCCAAATGGACACGCAAGGTTTCCTTGCCCCTGACCTCGCAAACCCTGCGTTTTCATGTGGATTTTTGGGATGCTGAGAGCGCCGACCTGGGGGAGGAGCGGCAGTGGTGTTTTCGCAAAGATCCCAAATCAAAAAAAAAACAGAATGTCCAATTGAAAACGCAGGGTTTCGTTGATTTCCATTCCAGAAATCACGGAAATCCGCGAGAAAACATTTGGTTTCCTTACCGCTGACCTCACAAACCATGCGATTTCATTTGGATTGTCTGTATCCTGGGAGCGCCGACCTTGGGGAGGAGCGGCGGTGGTGTTTTCGTAGGGTTCCCAAATCCTCGAAATCCTAAACATCCAAAGAAAAAACATAGGGTTCCGTTGATTGCCATCCCAACAAAACTGTGAGCGACGTGTCGGCGTGAAGGTTCCTAAAAGCTGGTGTCCTCCGTTGGGGAGGATGGTGTCCTTCAGCCTTCCATTGCGCGCTGTGGCAGAGCGCGCGCCACGCCACCGTCAGATGTGAGAGAAAAGAGCCGACGCTGGCATGCTGGGAAGCGAATGCCGAGATTGGGAGGGAAGGAGGGAGGCAGCGAAGGGGATGAGAAGAGAAAAAGAGCCAAGAGAAAGGGAGATGAGTAAACACGTCGGCTGCGAATGCTGCGAATCGTGGGTGCTGGGGGGGGGGCTGTCCATATATATATATATATATGTGTATGCTTATATTTATATATATGTGTATATATAAATATATATAGGTGAGACAGGCATAACCAGAGATGGTGAAATCCAGGGATAGAGATATCGGTTGCTATTTTTGTACTGGGATCATATGGGAGACTGTGTGGACCGATTGATGGATAGATCAAGATCGGTCGATTGATGGATCGTGAGTCTGACACGACGCCAATCGCAAACCGAAAGCTGCACGAATCCCCCCCGAACCTCCTTTTCACGCGAAGGGTAATCCTGTGAATATACACAAACATGTAAATGATCGCCTGCTCCTCTTCCTCCTCCTCCTCCTCCTCCACCTCCTTTTCATCTCACTCCCTGGCTTCACCTTCTCCCTCCCCCCCTGGAGCATGCCTTCTCTTTTCTTCCTCCCTCCCATTTGAACGCCAACTCCTTCAACGTAATGATACCTTGCAACAAGTTGTCCTTTGTGACGAACACGACCGGCTCGTTGGCCACTTTCATGACCAGGTATACATCCTGCACGATGGTGTCCTCCGTCACGTGCAGCGGGGTGAGGTTCACCCGCGGGGGGGCCGAGCTGCCCCTCTGGACAAAAGCGTACCTTGCCATGGCGGAGAAGGAACTGGGCCCTGGGCCCCAGACACGCTTTTCCAAAGCAGCTGTGCTGACTGGGGCTGTACTGTGGTAGGAACTAGCTCCGCTCGGGAGGACATGCTCAAAACTCTGAAGTGGTCCGGCCCGTTTCGCCCGAGACATCCTCGCAACTCTGGGCTCCGAGATGGCTGGGATTGAGGTGGTCCAGCGTGTTTCGCCTGAGACGTCCCTGCAACTCTGGGCTCCCAGATGGCAGCGCGCGAGGTGGTCCAGCATGTTTCGCCTGAGACATCCTCGCACCTCTGGGCTCCGAGAAGCCGCTCGAAAGGTGGTCTGGCCTGTCTCGCTTGAAACATCCTCGCAGCTCTGGGTTCTGGGATGGCATGGACTGAGGTGTTCCGGTCCGATTCGCCTGAGACATCCTCGCACCCCTGGGCGCCGAGATGCTGGTCGAGAGGTGGTCTCGCCCGTTTTTGCCTGAAACATCCTCGCACCTCTTGGCTCCCAGATGGCAGCGCGCGAGGTGGTTTGGCCTGTTTCGATCGAGACATCCTCGCAACTCTGGGGTCCGAGATGGCCGTATTGAGGTGGTCGGGTCCTTTTCGCCTGAGACATACTCGCAACTCTGGGCTCCGAGATGCCGCGCGAGAGGTGGTCCGGCCCGCTTCGTCACAAACATAGTTGCACATTTGCTTTCCGAGATGGCCGGGATTGAAGCGGTCTGGCCCGTTTCGCCTGAAGCATTCTCGCACCTCTGAGGGCTCCGAGATGCCCAGTATTAAAGTGATTTGGCCCGTTTAGCCTGAGACATCGTCGCAATTCTGGTCTCGCAGATGTCTCTCGCGAGGTGGTCAGGCCCACTCGCCTGATACATCCTCGTGACTGGGTTCCGAACGCGCGCAACGACGGAATGGGCATGTGCCGTTCTCAGCAAGGGGCTCGGAGATGGAGGAGGGAGGTGGCAGACGAGGCCTGGTCCACATGATGTTTTCCCTAAACAGCTGTGCTGACTGGGTTTCTGTGGCACGAAATAATTCCACCCGGGGGACCCAAACACATGCAAAACCCTAACATTGCTAACGCTTCGCGTATCCTCGCCATAGACCGCACGCTTCGCGTGCAATTACTCCAGATTTCGTAATAAAGTGGGGGGGGGTCACATTCGGGGGGGGGTCTAATTTGAGCTGTCTTGGAGGGTTCGGGGGGGTCTGGGCAAAGGGCCGCCCTTTCATGGATAGTCTGGGGGGGTCTAAAACTTCTCGTCTGGGAAGGTTGTGACCCCCTCCCTTTTATTACGAAATCTGGAGTAGCCTTGTTCCGCAGTCCCGGACATCGCATGCTGCCGCCAGACCGTGGTCGCGCGGCCGCCGACCCAAAAAAAAACATCCCCGCCATAGTTTCCCCTGCTTGCCCGGCGTCCGGCTCGCCTCGTGCGCCTGCGTACTAACAAAAAATACCTCGCCATGCCATCCAAAAGTAGTCGCCAGGCGAGTTGCCTTGATGACCGATGTGCAGCAGCAGCAGCAGCAACGACGACAACCACGAAGACCGCAACAACGACGACGACGATGACGACAGGAGCAATTCATCAAGGCCTTTACGGGCCTTTCGCTGCGGGAGCCTCCTGGAGGCCCCTTATGGGGTCCCCTTGATGGATGAATTTCGGAGGCCGTCGTTGAAACCCTCGTGGGGGCTTCATGAAGGGTCTCTCGGGGCCCTCTCGGGGTCTTTTGAGGCCCTTGTTGGACGCCTTGGGGCGCTTCTGGGGCGATCCCCGGATGCCATCGATGAAAGAGAAGGGTTGTAGATTGCGTCCCCCCCGTCGGGGCCCTCCAAATGATTTGCAGGTGGCGATTTAATCGCCACCTGGGGCCCTCTTCTGGCGCTCTTGGGCTTTCCTGGGGCCATCTTAGGGCCCTCTTGGGGGGGTTCTCTTGGGGCCATCTTGAAGCCGCCTTGAAGCCCCAGAATATCATCGGAAGCACAAAAGCGAGAAGGCAAACAATAGTAATGTTCCACGGGTTTTGGGGGGGGTGTTCCTCCCGGGCGCCCTCGGAAAGCTCCTTGGCCTCTCGGAGCCGTCTCGGGGCGATCTTGAGGCCCGTTTGGAGGTATAGTGGAGGCTATCTGGAGACATCCAGGGCTATCTTGATCCATCTTGGAGGTCATCTTGAGCTCTTGTTAAATAATGTCGGAACAATGTTGGCACATCTTGGACGCTCCAACGCCTCGCACCCCCCCCCCAACCCAGGAGGATGCAAGGGGAGGGGTCAAGTTCCCAGCGGGAGCGCTGCAAGCTGCCTCGCTCACTCCCGCCCGCCCTCCTACTACACAAATAGCACCCCAGTCTCAGTCAGCATAGGCAGTTGCAGCCATCGATAACCATCGGGAACCATACCGACGCCAGCCAGGTGCGCAACGCCCGCGAGGTGCACAGCGCATGCCATGTGCGCCACGCGCATTAAGCGCGCCACATTCGGCAGTACGTCGGCCCCTCGCCATCCCTGTCGGCGAGTTTTGCCAGCATTGTGCATCGTGTGTGTGTGTGTGTGTGAAGAGGCCCCGGGACACACACGCACACACACACATACATATATATATATATAACACAAGTAACACGACCCCCATAGTTTCCAACATTTCCTGGGTGTTTGTCTTTCCCCCCCCCCGCTTCCCATAGTTTCCCATATTTTCCAGGGGTCGACGATTACTTGCGTCTGTGTGTTCTCCCCCTCCTGACACTTGCTTTCGACAAGGATGATGGGCCTGCGCGCAGCAGGCCATGTGTCGCTCTCCCTCGCAGTCCCTGGCAAGGCGCACCTTTTTGTTCAACGAAGCTGGCGGGCCTGCACGCGCAAAGCAATACGTACGGCGCGGGCATCTTTCTCACTGCAAGGGCAAAATGCCCGTGGTGATGTGAATTCTATGCAATTCTGCGGCGCGCGTGCTCGGCCGCCGCGGCCGCCGTCCTCGCCTTCTGCGCCGACGCGCCGCGGGCTCGCGCCTCCTCCACCGAAGCGCCGTCGGCCGCTGCCGCCGACACCGCAGGCGGCAAGGTGAGGACGCCGTCGGCCGAGCTGGCGTCCGAGCCCCCGCCTGCGGCCGCCGCGGCCGCCCTCTGGCGCTTGGCAGGCCGCTCACCCTCGGCGCCCTGCGACGCGCTGGCGCTCGCTGCTGCACACTCGGCCAGGTCGCCGCCCGCCGCCAGCCCCAGCTTCTCCGCCCAGCGGCTCCGCACCTCGGCTGGCGGCGTCTCCAGCGCTCCGAAGGCCTTCTTCGGTTTGGGTCCCTGGCAGCAGGCCGCGCTCGAAGTCGTTGCGCGCCTGTGCCCTCGAGCCCTTGCGAGCTCGGCCG
The DNA here is from genome assembly GCA_963575745.1 of Prorocentrum cordatum. Taxonomy (NCBI): domain Eukaryota; class Dinophyceae; order Prorocentrales; family Prorocentraceae; genus Prorocentrum; species Prorocentrum cordatum. The sequence continues at coordinate 289,045 of CAUYUJ010004947.1, read as the reverse complement.
GCGGCGGCCCCTGCACGCACGTCGCGGAGCCCGCGCCAACACATCCTGGGCATCTTCGCATACATGAAGCACGTGGCGCGTGCCGGGAACTCGCCAGCTTCGCCCTCAACTCGCCCCATCACCAGACGGTGGCTCCTGGCCTGCCAAGGCTCCCCTCCAGGCGGCGACGGCCGTCCGCAAACGGCGGAGCCGCCCGCCGCTGGTGGGGCCTGGATCCGTCGCGCCACATGCCGATCGGCTGCTGGCGCTGCGGCGGCTGAGCTGCTGGCCAGGCCCTGGCCGCTGGTGCCAGCCGTCGTAGCAGCCGCAGGCCGCTTCCGCACGGACTCGGCGCCGCCTCTATCCGCCGCGCTCGAGGCCACCGCCTTGGCCGACGCCATCAGCACCGCTGCTGCCGCTGCGCCTGGGGGGCCCCCCGTCGCCGCGCTGGTCTCACTGGCCTCCCACTCGGGTGTGCCGAAGTCGAGGTCCTCGAGCGCCGCCGTCGGCCAGCAGTCCCTGACCCCGTGATCGGCGATGTGGACCTCGATCTCCGCCGCGCACCTCGCCGCATCTCGGGCTCGGGCCGCGAGGCCCTCGAGAAGCGGTATATCTTCATCGCCAGCAGCATGCCCTGCACCGAGCTTGGCCCTCTGGTCTGGTGCAACACCCATCGTGGATCGGCCATGGATATCACCGCCGCCCTCATCAGGTAAGGAATCCTCCAGGGTACGTTCCTTATCGAACGCCCTCACCGTATGCCGTCCCACCCGCTCGCCCTGTCCAAAGCCGACGCAAACTGATCGCGGAACGCTCGCGCATGATCCAAATTTTCGTGCAGAGTGCACCTTGTGTTGATTTTGTTGCCAGGGCGTGTCGGCGGCGGCATTGAACAAGGGTGCCCTCACCGTCCCTGTCAAAAACCAGTGCAAAATGATCGTGGGGCGCCAGGGCAGGATCCAGATTTTGGTGCAAAGCCCACTTTGCGCACTGCACGTCGCCGGCAATCTGAGGGCACCCCTGCCGTCCCTGCCGACAACAGAAAAGCCGTGCAGAGTGATCGCGAGGCGTCCGCGCACGGTCCAGACTGTGCCGCACTGCGCTCCACACAGGTGTTTGACAATGATGCTGGGGGAGGTGGCTGTCACTGGCCCGGTTTTGTCGGCGGTCGGGTGGGGGAGGGGGTGCATCTTAATCAGGAGCGGTGATGGGCCCTACCAGAAGTAGGGGGCTGGAAGAACGAGCGCGCTAAGCCACGCATGCCCGAAGGGGCCTCTGGGATGCAGAATTAGTCCAGCCCGCCTCGTCCGAGACATCCTCGCAACTCTGGGCTCCCAGATGCCGAGCGCGAGGAGATCTGGCCCGTTTCGCCCCTGAGACATCCTCACATCTCTGGGCTTCGAGACGGCCAGGATCGAGGTGGTCGGGCTCATTTCGCCGGGGAGATCATCGTAACTCTGAGCTCCGAGATGCCGCGCAAGAGGTGGTCAAGCTATTTTGGCCTGAGATATCCTCGCAACTCTGAGCTCCCAATTGCCGCGCGCGAGTTGGTCTGGCCCGTCTAGCCTAAGACATCCTTGCAACTCTGGGGTCCGAGATGGCCAATATTGAAATGCTTCAGCCCGTTTCGCCTGTGCCGAGCGCGAGGTGGTCTGGCCCGTTCCTCCTGAGACATCCTCTTAACTCTGAGCTCTGAGATGGCTGGTATTGAGGCTCCTCTCGACTGAAACATCCTCGCAACTCTGGGCTCCGAGATACTTTGCGACGGGTGTTACAAGCCGTCTCGCCTGAGGCATCCTCCAATTGATTGGCCCCCCAATGCCACGCGCGAGGTGATTTGGCCCGTTTCGACTGAGACATCCTCGCAAGCCTGGGCCTGCTCCAATACACACATGTAGACATGAGTGTGTGTGTATATACATATATATGTATCTATAGATGTATCTGTACACCGCGCAAAAGGTCATCGCAACAGTGCTCCGAAAGGGAGGAGGGGTAATGGCTCCCGCGGGCGAGGCCTTGCCCCCGGGAGCCGTTACTCACCGCCGCGGCGAGGCCCGGACGTCCGAGGCATCCGTAGTCAAACGTCTCCTGCATATCCGAAGGACGTCTCGGGCGGTGGCGTCGTGCCTCGTGGAACCGTGAGGAGGTCTCGAACCGGAGAACGACGACGAGCGAAGGGGGAAGAGAAAGACCGAGGCGGAGGGGGGCGGGCAGAGGGATGGAGGATGAGGGAGGGAGGGGAGGAGAGGACACGCTAGGTGCGCTCGCGCCACGCCTGACATCGTACAGTCGGGGCGCTGAAGAAGGAACCCTTTTCGTTGGGGAGCGGCTCGGTGTTCCTTGATTGTGTCAAAGTTTGCCTCGGGTTTTCCCCAGGTTTTCCATGGGAAATCGAGGTTGAACTCATTGGGAAGAAGGGGCCTCGTTCCTGATTTAGGGTTCCTTAGGTCAACGCCTCGACTTCATCCCTCCCTCCCATGCGCTTCTCTTTGCGCTGATGTGTCTCTATCCGCGGGCGCGCGTCTTGGCCGACCTGGAGCTCCAAATGCAAAACCAAGGGGGGAGCTGCGCATATAGGAACAGGAAGTAGCGGGTGAGCAGGGTGATGAGCAGGAGGGCCAGGAGGAGCTTGAACTTGAGTGGAAGGAATGGAAGGAGTGGGAAAGCAGGGGAAGGCGGAGGAGGGAAAACGAGGAGGGCGACAACGACGAACAATGCTTCGGATCTAGAAACATTGTCCACGCTGGGGCAAGAGCGCCATCCTGAACGACGAGGGCAAAACGCCGAGCCAAAAAATGAGGCCCACGCTGCAGCGGGAGCACATTATGCAACACCGTAAATAGATGGATGGTTGAACAACCATGTGGGAACCAACCTTTGCCCAATTCTGTGCTTAAAAACAACAACAGATGCAGAGAGAATCGACGATCCTCCAGACGGAGCCGGGGGAGAGAGGAGAGTCGCATTCACAATGTGGAAATGTTGAGAGAGGACTTTTGGGGGGACTCTGCGTGGCGTTACCACAACTGTATGCCGTCATTGCGCTCAAGGAAGCGTGGAGGGTGCCACTTACCTCTGGTGACCGGGATAGGGCTGCACGTGTGCGTCCTCGCATGCGGAGGCCAATGTGGGAGATCTTCCAGCATGCGGCGGCTGCCGCAAGGGAGGGGGGAGACGAAGGGAATGTTGGGAGAGGAGGGAGGCGGGAGGCGGGCACAGGGTCGCACGACGAATCGGAGCACGCCTGTGGTGTCGAGATGAGCTCCAGGAGCGGCACATGCTCCCCCCAATGGAAGCAGCCCGCGCCGCGGCGAGGGCAGTCATCGGTGAGCAAGTCTTGGGCGGGAGCGCCGTGCCTGCATGAATGCGAGCTCCAGCGGCACGTGGATACGCAGGAGGATGAGGGGGAGAACCAGCAGGATGAAGAGGGGGCAAGGACAGCTGGAAGGAAGAACAGTATCAGGGGCATGATGAGGAGAAGAAAGTGGAGCATGAGGAGAACGACAAATAATGATAACGAATTGTGAGGAGGGGAAGAGAAGGAGAAAGTAGCAGTTGATGGATTGTGAGCCGGAAGGGCGAGAAAGAGGATGACGAGGAGGATGACGAAAACAACGACGACGAACGCGACGACCGCAATGATGGCGATGAGACTGCAGGCCGATCAGGAGCAAGAGGACGAAGACAACGTGCGAGCGGTAGTTGGAGCCCACCTGGCGCCCCCCCAAACCGCTGCTTGGGGATACCAGACTCTGGCTAACATTCATATTGGGAGGTTTTCGACGGTCCCAAGGCCAGGGAGACGGCCGAGGAGGCCGACAGGGAGAAAGGTCGGGACCCCTTCCCCGCAGGACCCCGTTTCTTTAACGGCGGGCACTGTGGGCTCATCAGGTCGATCAGCATCGACGCCCCGTGGCCCTTCGAGCTGACATCTGTCTTGATGTCCTCGAGGTTCTTGCGCGTGATGCAACCTTTGAGCATGCAGGACACGCCCGTGTCCTGCCAGCTCCCCGAGTTGACGTGCTCCACAATGGCGAAGAACTCCTCATCCTGGTTGCAAGGCTCGCTGAGGACCTGCTCGATCTCCATGAGAGAGGTCTTCTTCTCGAGGCATCCAGAGAGCAAATCCACCCGCCGCATCTTTTCGAACGCGGGCTTGAATGCCTCCTTGCCGTGTGTCAGGTCGGAGATGCCCTGCAGGCCGCGGCCGATGAGGTTGGTGTCGAAATAGGGCCGAGCGAACTTGTCTGCTACGAACATGGCGGCCAAGCTGGCGGTAGAGATCGGGATGATGAGATTGGGCAGCGCCAGCACCTCGAAGATCGTAATGGCCATCGCGAAGGCGCGACACACCGCCGACGAGAAGGCGCCCGCGCCGATGATGGCGAAGCGCGCCACGAGGGCGCCCCGCAAGGCGATGCGCTCTGCGTCGCTGACCGTGTCCTCCGTGCTGCCCAGCAGGATGTCCAGGAAAACGCTGGGAACGAGCATGATGAGGAATCGCCCGAGCAGGCCCCCGATGATCATGACCGGCGCCACCACGCCGGCCGGATTGGGCAGCGACAGGGCCATCATCGTGAGGAACCACTTCGCCAGAAAGCACAGGAACATGGTGGCGACCGGCCCCGCCCACCACAGCACCCAGCTCTCGTCGGTCATGAGCTCCTTGTTGAACAGCGTGGAGAGGAGCGCCGGCTGTGGCTTGCCCCCCAGCAGCGGCAGGTTCGCGGCGACGATGGTGTTGACCAAGGTGATCACGGCGATCTGCGCCAGGTCCCTCCACTCCCTCTTCTCCAGCTGGTTGTAGATGCCCGTCCGCACGTTGAACTTGAACCTTGTCACGGCCCCCTTCACTTTCGCCGAGGGCGAATCTTCGAGGATGTGGTCCGCGAGGAGGCTGCCGTGCTTGAACTTGTACGCCTTGGCAGTCTGCAGTCTCCACTCCTTGAACATCTTCGCACACTTCTTGTGGCTGCTGATCCAATAGGCGCCCGTGTACCCGCAGATGACCCCGAGAAGCACGTCCATCAGGAGCAGGAAAAATGGGTAGCGGCTCTGCGCGCCCTCTCCGGGGCCCACGTTGGTCGACAGGAGCGGCATGAGCACGCTCGCGTCGGCGAAGGCGCTCCGGTAGAGAATGTAGCAGACAGACCCGCTCACCGCAGACAGGAAGCAGCCGGAATAGCCGACGGAGTCGAAGACCTGCGGCAGCACCAGCTCCAGCGCGAAGACCACGCCGCCGATGGGGGCGGAGAACGACGAGCCGACGCCCACGGCGCACGCGGCCAGGAGCAGGTGCGACGCGGCGACGCGCTTCTTCACGAAAAAGTCCTTGTCCATCAGGCCCCACCTGCCCATCAGGTCGGACAGGGTGTGCGAGATGCAGGCCGCCATGTGCACGTTCGGGCCCTCCTTCCCCAGGGGCAGCCCAGCGCCCACGCCCATGGTCAGGCAGACTGCCTTTATAGCGAGAACACGGAGCGTGAGAAAATTCCTCATGGGTTTCCCGAACAGCATCGCCTTCACCTCCGGGAAGCCGCTGCCCTCCGCCTCCACCTTCGTGCGCACGAGGAGGCGGGCGCCACAGGTTAGCATGATGTTGAAGATACATATCATCCCCAGGTCGGAGTAGCCGTGCGAGAAAGTCGTGAAGCCCTGGCGCCAAGTGCCGATGTTCTGCGTGCCTTGGTCAATGATGAACGACACCAGGCTTGAGAGCACGGCGGTGAGAACGAGCACGATCCAAAACATACTCTTGTGTCTTTCGTCCTTGGACATGTACCTCTGGCTCACGCGAAACCTCGCCTCCGTGGCCTTCTTTACCAATTTTTTCTGGAGGCGGGCAGGCAACTTCTCAGCGACGAACTCTTTCGCCTCATTGTGCCTTCGGCTGCTTGGGGACAACGGGCTGGCGACCTCTTCTTCGTCGGCAGCACTCAGCAGCGGAGACTCCAGCGCGGCGACGTGCTGAAGCCTGCGACCGCGCCCTGGGCACAGATCTCAGACGACACGACTTCTTAGAGCCCCTGGCCTGCGGAACCCCTTCCTGGGAACTGGCTTACCATCCCGTATCCTTTCCTGACAGGAATGGGGCCCGAATGCGAGTCTTTGGGGGGAAACGCGAGAAGGAGAACTTACCCCGGCGAAGGGCCCAACCATATGCAGTTGTGGGTATTGCGCTCGGGGGAACCCCGTATGGGGCCACGAAGCGCTGTACTGGGTGGGGGGACGCATGCGAACTGCGCCACTGGGACCTTCGGGGGAGCTACCTATGGGGCCACGAAGCGCTGTACTGGGCGGGGGGGACGCATGCGAACTGCGCCACTGGGGCCTTCGGTGGAGCAACCTATGGGGGCCACGAAGCGCTGTACTGGGTGGGGGGGGGGACGCATGCAAACTGCGCCACTGGGACCTTCGGGGGAGCTACCTATGGGGCCACGAAGCGCTACCCTGGGTGGGGGGACGCATGCGAACTGCGCCACGGGGGCCTTCGGTGGAGCAACCTATGGGGGCCACGAAACGCAGCCTTGGGTGAGGGAACTTCATGCGGGCTGTGCCACTGGGACTTTCGGTTGAGCTCCCGATGGGGCTACGAAGCGCTGCCCTGGGTGGGGGAACCGCATGCGGGCTGTGCCACTGGGACCTTCGGTGGAGCTCCCTATGGGGCCACGAAACGCTGCCCTGGGTGGGGGAACCGCATGCGGGCTGTGCCACTGGGACCTTCGGTGGAGCTCCCTATGGGGCCACGAAGCGCTGCCCTAGGCGGGGGGGACCGTATGCGGGCTCCGCCACTGGGAGAGCTCCCTATGGTGCCACGAAACGCTGCCCTGGGTACAGGAACCGCATGCGGGCTGTGTCACTGGGACCTTCGGTGGAGCTCCCTATGGGGCTACGAAGCGCAGCCCTGGGTGGGGGAACCGCATGCGGGCTGTGCCACTGGGACCTTCGGTGGAGCTCCCTATGGGGCCACGAAACGCTGCCCTGGGCGGGGGGAACCGCATGCGGGCTGTGGCATTGGGACCTTCGGTGGAACTCCCTATGGGGCCACGAAACGCTGCCCTGGGTGGGGGAACCGCATGCGGGCTGTGCCACTGGGACCTTCGGTGGAGCATCTTATGTGGCTACGAAGCGCTGCCCTGGGTGGGGGAACCTCATGCGGGCTTTGCCACTGGGACCTTCGGTGGAGCTCCTTATGGGGCTACGAAACGTGTGAAGGGGTGTGCCGGGAGCAGGGGCAAGGAGGGGGAGGAGGGAGGAGGGGGCGGGCAGCGGGAAGAGAAGGAGACGCGGGACACCGCCTCTTCAAAACGAGGACCCAACACCGCATGATGGTTGGGAAAAATACTCACTGCGTCTCCCCATATGTGCAAACAAAGTAATATTGTATTTGAGATATCTGAATGAGCGTCTAGCCATATGAGTCATATGTGCATCTCACTTTGCAGTATGGTGAACATCTTTTTATGGGAGTGTTAGCGCGTCTACGTGAGCGACAAGCACACGCGCGCGCAACTCGGCTGCACATCCCACGCATGTATATGTTCATCCGCGAGCATATATCAGCGCATCTTTTTGTCAAAGCAAAGAGTTCATTGACACTGCGTCGCAATCACCGTGGCATATGAGGTCGATGACACAGGTGATCCTCTTCGCCGTCGCATCCCCTGGATCTCGATGACACAGGTGGTCCTCTTTGAAGACCCTGAAGGCCTTCAGTCCGACCACACGAGGGAAAGTAAACCTTTTCAAGTTCCCTGTCCCTGCCTGGAGAGTGAACATTTTGAAGTTCCCTCTCCAATATGACCACAAGCGGGAAATTGAACCTTTTCAAGTTCCCTCTCCCGCAACTAGAGAGTGAACCTTTTTTTTGTTTTCTCACTTCCCCTCCCCAACCAAAAACGCACGCGGGAGAATGAACCTTCTCAAATTCACCCTCCCGCTAACGACGACAAGATTGGAAAACACCACGGAGAGAGAAAACAACATCCCACGGTGACACAAGCTCTGCGCCAGCATCACCTGGTCACTCCTCCTTGATCGCTGTATGCAACGGGGAGAGCCACTCGGGACACAACGCAAAAGCAGAACCCAAGCAAACCGCTAGAGACATCCCCACATAACGGCGCCGAACGGAGCCGTGAAAGTACCCTTGGCGGCGCTCCTTAGGGTTGCTGAAACCAGCGCCCCGCATGAGACATCCTCGCAATCTGCTCTCCAAGCGGAGGGTGTTGAGACAGGAAACAGGCAAACCGCATGAGACATCCCTACAAAACTGTCGCGAACGGGACCGTGTCATACCCCTCGGCGGCTCCCTTTAGGGGTGCTGAAACCAGCGCTCCGCATGAGACATCCTCGCAATCTGCTCTCCAAGCGAAGGATGCTGGGACAGAAAACAAGCAAACCGCTTGAGACATCCCCACAACACGGCCGCGAGCGGGACCGTGTCATACCCCTTGGAGGTCCCCCTCAGGGGTGTTGAAACCGGCGCCCCGCCTGAGATATCCTCACCATCTGCTGTGAGTTGAGTAAGTCAGACAATGGGAAGGTCTGGGTATGAGTAAGTCTGGGTATGAGTGAATCTCAGCATGAGTAAGCCTGGGTATGAGTAGGTCTGGGTATGAGTAGATCTGACTACGAGTAAGTTGATATAATCAGGTCTGATTATGAGTAAGTCTGTGTATGAGTAAGTCTAGGTATGAGGAGGAGGAGAAGAAGAGGAAGGAGGAGTAGGAGGCGTCCAAGTAATAACAAGAACCCCATCTTAGGATTTGGGGGACAACACCGTAAATATTCACTGCGTGGAACTCCCCATATGTGCATATATTCGCGTGGACCTGTCCGCCGTGAACGTCTAGACGCAAGAGCTTCCGAATATAAACGGGCTTCAGTTGTGACGGTCTGGTCATGGATCTAACTGCGAATGAATTGGAGTGTGAATGCGCCTCAGTAGTACGGGCGCGTCTCTGCGCATGAGCCTGGGGCCTCCTGGGGCCTCCTGAAACCTACTGGGGCTTCCTGGGGCCTCCATGGGCCTCTTGGGGCCTCCTGGGATCTCCCAGGGAGGCTTCGTGCCCCAGGAGAGGCCAAATCTATAGCAACCGACGTACATAAAACATTGCGAATTAGAGCCACAGGAGAAGGGCAATCTATAGGAACACACGGAAAGCACTAAGGACTCGTGCCCCAGGAGAGGCCCAACCTACAGGAACACAAGTAAAACATTTAGGACTGTGTTCACAGGAGAAGGACAATCTATAGAAACATACGTATAACGTCAAGGATTCGTGCTCCAGGTGAGGCCAAATCTATAGGAGCATACGTAAAACACCTTGGATTGGAGCCACTCCTGTTGCCTTCTGAGGCATCCTGCTCCTGGGGCTTCTCGGGGCCTCCTGTTGTCTTCCGAAGTCTCCTGGCGCTTCCTGTGGCCTCCTGGGGCCTCCTGTGGCTTCCTGAGGCCTCCCAGAGCTTCCTGGGGCCTCCTGGAGCATCTTGGGACATCTTGTGGCCTCTTGAGTCTTTCTGTGGCCTCCTGATGCCTCCGGGGGCCTCATGTGGTCCCCAGTGGCCTCCTGGAGCTTGTTGGAGCATCCTGTGGCACCCTGAAGAAAATCTGTGCCCACGAGTCTGGCCACCAACACACTGCCAAATCTGCTCCGAAGGCGAAGGATGTTGGGCCAGAAAACAAACACACCGCTTGAGACATCCCCACAAAACGGCCGCAAACGAGACCGTGTCATACCCCTCGGCGGCTCCTCTTGGGGGCGTGAAACTGAGCGCCTCGCTCGAGACATCCTCCAAATCTGCTCCGAACGCGAAGGATGTTGGGCTAGAAAACAAGCAAACCGCTTGAGACATCCCCACAAAACGGCCGCGAACGGGACCGTGTCATACCCCTCGGCGGCTCCCCTTAGGGATGTGAAAATGAGCGCCTCGCTCGAGACATCCTCCAAATCTGCTCCGAACGCGAAGGATGTTGGGCCCAAAAACAGGCAAACCGCTTGAGACATCCCCACAAAACGGCCGCGAACGGGACCGTGTCATACCCCTCGGCGGCTCCCCGTAGGAGCGTGAAACTGAGCGCCTCGCTCGAGACATCCTCCAAATCTGCGCCGAAAGCGAAGGATGTTGCGCCAAAAAACAAGCAAACCGCTTGAGACATCCCACAAAACGGCCGCGAACGGGACCGTGTCGTACCCCTCGGCGGCTCTTCTTAGGGGTGCTGAAACCAGCGCCCAGCATGAGACATCCTCACAATCTGCTGTGTGTAAAGTAAGTCAGACAATAAGAAGGCCTGAGTATGAGTAAGTCTGGGTATGAGTGAGTTTCAGCATGAGTAGTCTGAGTAGGAGTAGGTCTGAGTATGAGTTGGTCTGAATATGAGTGATATTGTGTGTGAGTAAGTCTGGGTATGAGTAAGTCTGAGTGTGAGTTAGTCTGTGTATGAGTAAGTCTGGGTATGAGGAGGAGAGGGGAGGAGAAGGAGAAGGAGAAGAAGGTGTAGGAGGCGTCAGAGTAATAACAAGACTCCCATCTTAGGATATGGGGAACAAGAATCCCATCTTAGGATTTGGGGAACAACACAAGAATAAACTGTTGAAGGCCCGCGCGGACGTCTTGGGGCTTCGCTGAAAGCCGCCGCCTCCCTGGCGCGCGGAGCGCGCCGCCAAGGGGTACCAGCGCAGATCCAAGGAATCCGTCCGTGGGAGCTCCAACAATTGGTGATTCTGATCATTCTCGCCAGCGCTCGGACGTCCACTTCTCGTGCACGTTTCGGTTTCGTGCGTCCCTCTGCGTCGGCAGATGATCCAAGATACTCCTCGATGGTCCTCGCCGAGAAAAAAGCACACAACCCTGAGACTCCAGGAGGAGGAGGAGGAGGAGGAGGAGGAGGAGGAGGAGGAGGAGGTGGGGGAGGAGGAGGAGGAGGAGGAGGAGGAGGAGGAGGAGGAGGAGGAGGAGGAGGAACGCCCGAGCGATGCCAAGTGTTCCGTCGACCAGGGAAAAACGCCGGACCGCCGGCACCGACAGGAGTGACGCCGCCAGAGGTCTGGGCGGAGCGCCTGGCGTCCCGGCGGCGCCGGCCTGCGCCACCGCCGCGTGGAGCTTGTCCCACATCGCGGCCGCAGGGTCGGGGCCCCGAGCGCGGGGACACGCACACGGTGGCACGGCCAGGGACTTCTGGATACCATCGGGGCGCTGACCTAAGGGACCCTACATCAGGAGCGAGGCCCCTTTTTTCTCCATACGTTAGACTTTGATCCCCCATCCAGAATCTGAAGAGAACCTGGGGCAAACTGTGAACCAAAATCATGGAACACGGAGCCCCTCCCCGACGAAAAGGGTTCCTTCTGCAGGGCCCCGGCTGTATGGCGTATCGCGGCGGCGGCCTCGGCGACACGCCGCGCCTGGCAGGCGGGCAGCGTGTCGCTCCCGTGGGCGGGGGGCTCGGAGGGGATCGAGGCACTGGCGGGCTCGGCAGTGGGGACGCGGATGGCGTGTCGCGCGCCACAGCGCGGTGGGCCACAGCAGGCGGTGCGTCACGCGAAGCCAGGCGTTCTAGGCCGTAAGTTGGCGTCCTGGACCGTAAGTTGCACCCTTGTGGCAGAATGCCCTTGACAGCCTCAAACTTGGTCCAGAGAAGAGAAAAGGGCACAGACGTTAGGAGGCCACGGGACATCATGGGAGACCACGTGATAAGAACTACAAGTGCCCCTAACCCTTTGAGAGGGGACCTACAGGGTCAAACCCCTTAGGGATAGGGGGTCTTGTCTGTAGCTGTATCAGACCAAACCGCCCAGATCTATGATCCCTGATGCTAAGACGGGGACGTCAGTGATGCCAAGTCTTCACTATGTTATTAGGGTTAGGGGTTATTGGTATCCTCGATGATTCTAGGACCATCACCCACCGGTCAGAAACATACAGTAGGAAGGCGTTGGGATTAGATTTGACCTCCGCCCGCCCCTGGAAGAGGAGGGACGAGGGACAACCCCGCTCGACACTTGAAGCAGGAGCGCGCCCAAAAGTAGACTGGGATTTGGGCGTCCTTCTCCCCCTCCTCCTCCCCCCCTCCTCCTCCCCCTCCTCCTCCTCCTCCTCCTCCTCCTCCTCCTCCACCTCCTCGTCCTGGTCCTCCTCCTCCGAGAACGCCTGCCTTCGACGGCCGACGGGTGCAGTCAAGCTGCTCGGTGGACTGGGACTGATGGGCCTGATTTCTGCCACCACCGCCATAAGCTGGAGGGGGAGGGGGTCCTCCTCCCCTCTCCGTCTCCTCCTCCTCCTCCTCCTCCTCCTCCTCCTCCCTCCTCCTCCCTCCCCTCTCCTCCTCCTCTCCTCCTCCTCCTCCTCCTCCTCCTCCTCCTCCTCCTCCTCCTCCTCCTCCTCCTCCTCCTCCTCCTCCTCCTCCCCTCCTCCTCCTCCTCCTCCTCCTCCTCCTCCTCCTCCTCCTCCTCCTCCTCCTGCTCCCCCCCTTGAACGTATGGTGGCGGTGGTGGAGCACAGGCCCATCAGGGACACCGTCACGCCAAGAGGGCGCTGCAGCCCGTGGGCGGACCAGCACACCAGCACGGAGAGCGCTCTTCTGCGGCGCGTGCCCCGCGCGGAGCGCACCCACGCGGTCGCGTGCAGACAGGCGCGTTCCACTACTCGCAAAGTGCCTACTCGCAAATGGCCTGGATCCGCCATGGAAGCACAATTCAATGGGATACTTCTCAGATTTCTTGGTTAGCCAGCCTCGCGGATCGTCAAATCCAGGCAGAATGAAAAAGGGACGGTCACTGCGACAGCACGCTCTACCACTGCAGTCTCTCTCCACATCTGTGAGGTCGATGCGATATCCAAAGAAACGAGCTGGCTTCTTCCATTCTTTTCCACACATGCAGAAACAGGTGTCGCTCACGGATGCTGAACGCCACGCCTTGGCTTCTGACAGACGCGGCACCAACCAAACCTTCGAGGACGCGCTCGGTGAGCGTATCCGCGAGGTCGCGCCCCGGAGCCCAAGGCCGCGAGGGCGTGGATACGGACACGTTCGCTGCTCGCGAGGCCGTTCGGCGGCGAGCCTGGGGGGGGGGGAAGCGAGAAGGGGGCGGGCCTTCCTCAGAAGGCTCGGAAGCTCCCCGGGTCTTCTGAGGAGCTCCATGAAGCCCTCCCCGAAGGCACACAGGAACCTCCCAGCAGACCGGAAGCCTTTCGAGAAGGCCCGCCGCCTTCGGAGGAACCCTTCCGCTCGAGAAGCCGTGGGTTGACACGTTCCTCCCACCCCAGACAGCCGGCTGCTCCAATTTTTTGGGGGCGTGGACCCGGGAGGTCCGGACCACTTCCCCGGGACCGGCTTTCCGTCCTGAACCCCTTGCTGACGCTCCCGAGGCCCGGCGAGGGCCCCCGGAGGCCGACCACTGTCAAAAAACCGCCCGCTCCGATTCTTGCTGGAGCCTCGGCTCTCAGGGGCTGGCTCCGGCAAGGGCCTGTGCTGCGTGCCCTGTCCTGGCTTCCGAGGCCCTGACAGGAGGGCGCCCCGCCGTGTCCGGCTGCGGCCTAGGGAAGGGGGGGCCCGCGCGCCGAGCTGGGCAGACGGCAGCCGAGGAGGAGGAGGGGGAGGGGGAGGGGGAGGGGGAGGGGGAGGAGGAGGAGGAGGGGGAGGAGGAGGAGGAGGAGGAGGAGGAGGAGGAGGAGGAGGAGGAGGAGGAGGACCAGTGCAAACCCAAGACTCATCAAAGGCATTGCAAGAGACCCTCCCTCCAAGTTCCCTCGCCACAGGCCCCTACGAGGAGTCCTTTGGGACTGAGGGGAATGCCCCGTTGGAAGACGACCGTTTGAACATCCTGAGCTGCGCCAGAACACCATTCCTGGGACTTCGACGCCACGAATCACAGCTACTGTTTCGTCTTGACGATCCTGATTCGCGCCAGATCACCATTCCTCGAACTTTAACGCCGCGAATCAACGTAACGGTTGCGCCCTGACAACCCGACATCGTGCCAATGCGCTACTTCTTGACGGTTCACCGTGAGAATCCTTGAAGCTGTTGTAGGGTCTTCAAGCGCATATGCGCGGCGCTAGGGCAAGGACCACATGTTTTAAACCACCCGCCCTCCATTCGTGAAGCGGTTGCGAACTTTCGACACGAATGTGCGCGGCGCTAAAGCGAAAACCACATTTAGAAAACCAGCGGCCTTCCACCCGCGACGTTCTTGCGATTCCCAACCATCCTGCGGTGTTGGCTCCTCGTTTTGAAGAGACGGCGCCCCGCGTTCCTCCTCCTCCTCCTCCTCCACCTCCTCCCTCCTCCCTCCTCCCATCACCAACCTCACTTTGGCACACCCTTCACAAGCTTCGTGGACCCATAGGGAGCTCGACCGAAGGCCCCAGTGGCATGGTTCGCATGCCACCCCCGGTCCAATTTGGCACACTCCTCGCACGTTTCGCGGCCCCACAAGGAGCTCCGCTGAAGGCCCCAATGGCCTGGTTCGCGTGCCGCTACACTCCTCACACGCTTCGTGGCCCCACAGGGAGCTCATCCGAAGGCCCCGGTGGCATGGTTCGCATGCCGCCCCCTGTCCAATTTGGCACACCACTCACACGATTCGTGGCCCCAAAGGGAGCTCCACCGAAAGCCCCAATGGCATGGTTCGCATGCTGCCCCCCCCCACCCCGACTTTGGCGCACCCCTCACACGTTTCGTGGCCCCATAGGGAGCTCCAAGGAAGGCCCCAATGGCATGGCTTGCATGCCGCCGCCACCCTCAATTTCGGCACACCCCTCACACGTTTCCTGGCCCCACGGGGAGCTCCACCGAAGGCCCCAGCAGCAGCGCCAGCATGGCGGCCCCGCTCCATTGCGGCGCACACTTTTGCGTGCCTCGTGCCCATAGGGAGCTCCACCGAATGCATGTCTCACATCGGCGGTATTCAGGGTTTTCACAGCTGCATCTGGTTGGGCCCCTCGCCAAGATTAGTTTGTTTTTAACGAATGCGCGCGGCGCCAAGACGAGAACCACATTTTGAAAAGCACCAGCCCATCCGTCAACACATGCCGACTTTTAAAACGGATGTGTGCGGCGCTGAAGCGAGAACCACAAGTTGAACAACGCACACGCTCCATCCGTCCAACTCTTACATGGTTTAAAACGAATGTGCGCGGCGAAAACGACCCACCCTCCATCTGTGAAGCTCTGGCGAATTTCCAACTAAACGATTCTGTATGGTGAGGGAATATCAAGCGAAACCCTTGGCCCGCCGTGCCGACACACCTCGGGGTGTGACAGGGAGAGATTACTTTTAAGGAAAAAGAGCGGAGGAGGTTAGCAAACAGTAGGAAGACATGATCCTGGCGACGGACCCGACCAAATGCAATAGCGTGATAATCGTTTCTGGCAGAGCTTCCCATGGGACCACGAAGCGTGTGAGGGGTGTGCCGAATTGGGTCGTGCGGACGCATGAAAGACCTGCTGTTTGGGCCTTCGGTGGAACTCCCTATGGGGCCACGAAGCGTGTGAGGGATGTGCGCCGAAATAAATATTGCGGTCGCATGTGGACCCTGCCGCTGGGGCCTTCGGTGAAGCTCCGTACGGGCCACGAAGCGTGCGAATGGTGTGCCAAAATGGGTCGTGCGGGCACATGTGGGCAATGCCACTGGGGCCTTCGGTGGAGCACTCCGTGGGGCCACGAAACGTGTGAGGGGTGTGCCGACGTTGGTCGCGCGGACGCATGTGAACCATGCTACTGGGGCCTTCGGTGGGGCTCCCTATGCTGCCACGAAACGTGTGAGAGGGGTGTTCCGATATGGGAGAGAGCGTGATCCACCGCCGCTTTACTGTGGAAAATTGCCGCCCTTTTCCTCCGGAGCCCAGGGGTCCCCCCCCCCTCCGAAAATCTCCCCCCCCCCCTCCCCCCCCCCCCCCCCCTCCCCTCCCCTGTCAAAACCCCTCCCCCCCCCCCTCCCCCTCGAAACAGGGGGGGGTCACTACCGGTTCGAACCACCACCCCCTCCCCCCGAAAACCGGAGGGGGGGTCACTACCGGTTCGAACCCCTCCCCACCCCCCACTCACCGCCAGCAAACGACTCCCGGTCCCTACCACCGTCCACACCACATCCCCCACTGTTGTTCCCAGCACCACTGTCCTCACCACCACTGTCCCCACTGGTTCCACCACCGTCCCTATTGTCCCCACCAGTGCCCCCACCACTGTCGCACTGTCCCCACTGTCCCCACCACTGTTCCCACCACGGTTCCACTCTCCCCACTTTCTCCACGGCCCCAACCACTGCCCGACTATCCCCACTGTCCCCACTGTCCCACTGACTCCTCCGCTGTCCCACTGAACTGTTCCACTGTTCCCACCACTGTCCCCACTGTCTGTCCCCACTGTACCTCTGTCCCATTGTCCCACCGCCGTCCTCGCCACCGCCTTCACCACTGTCCCCACCACCACTGTACCCTCCACTGTCCCACTGTTTCCACCTCATTCCCACTGTCCCCACACCACTGTCCCCACCACCACCGTCCCCACCACTGTCCACTGTCCCTACTGTTCCCACCATTGTCCTCACCGCTGTCCCCACCACTACCGTCCCCACCACTGTCCCACTGTCCCCACCACTGTCCCGCTGTCCCCTCACCACTGTCCCCACCACCACCGTCCCCACCACTGTCCGCACCCCCCCTCGGTTTTCGAGGGAGGGGGGGGGTTCGAACCGGTAGTGACCCCCCCGGTTTTCGAGGAGGGGGGGGGGGGGGTTCGAACCGGTAGTGACCCCCCCCCCTTTTCATGATGAACTGGGGGGGAGGGGGGGGGAGGGGGGGGAGGGGTTCGAACCGGTAGTGACGAACCGGTAGTGACCCCCCCCCCAGTTTTCCGGAGGGGGGCGGGGGGGTGGAAGGGTTCGAACCGGTAGTGACCCCCCCTGGTTTTCCGCCAGCAGCGGTAGAACACGCTCTTTCTGATATGGGAATGTGGACCCTGCCGTTGGCGCCTTCGGTTGAGCTCCCTAGGGGGCCACGAAAAGTGCGAGGGGTGTACCCACATGGGTCGCACGGGCGCATGTAAACGCTGCAATTGGGGCCTTCCGTGGAGCCACCTAACGGACAACGAACCATGCGATGGGTGTGCCGAAATGGATCGCACGGGCGCGAGACTACGCAGCGTGTGAGGGGTGTGCCGAAATGGGTCGCGCGGACGCATGTTCACCCTGCCACTGGGGTCCTCGGTGAAGCCCCCTATGGTGCCACGAAACGTGCGAAGGGTGTGCCAAGATGGGTCGGACCCTGCCGTTGGGGCCTTCGGTGGGGCTCCCTATGGGGCCACGAAGCGTGTAAGGTGTCTGCCGAAATGGTTCGCGCGGACGCACGTAAACCCTGCCATTAGGGCCTTCGGTGGAGCCCCCCATGAGGCCAAGAAACATGTGAGGGGTGTAAAAACGTGGACCTGCGGAGGGCAGAGGCAAGGAGGGGGAGGAGGGAGAGGATGGGGGAGGATGACTGAGGAGTGGCGCGGGGCGCTGTTTGACTCAAAGCGAGGACCCAGCACCACAGGACGGCTGCGAAAAAGGAGGAGGAGGAGGGCGCAGGACGCGGGACGCACGACGCCAGCAGCAACGGCGTCGTCCAGCGGCGGGCGACCGCATGGCGCGCTGCCCGCGGCCCCAAACTCGGGCCTGGGCCTCGGAAAAATCGGGGGGCCAGCGAGCGCAAGAGATCCTGGCGGACTCCGTGCGGCCACTGGGGCCCAGGGCGAGCGCGCGAGGCAGGAATTCATCCACATCCACCGCCTGGGAACCGACGTCCTGGTGCCCCGGCGGGCGGTGGAATGGATATGGATATGGATATGGATATATATATATGTATATATATACGTACATCGATAGAATCATATATATATATTTTTATATATATATATATGTGAGGGGATCATTGTGGTATAATGTGCGTTCCCTCTCTTTCTCATGATCACACTCCATCACTACCCTCATCCCGTCTTTTCTGCTATGCCTTATTCCTTTTGATTAAGACACATCCTCGTTAGCTTACTTTTCCTCAACCTCTCCTTGTATCGATCATGTTCTCTTCCTTTTCGTCACGATTTCCGCAGACTGTTCTATTCTCTCACCCCGCCCTCCCACATCCTCCTGATAATCCTCCTGCTCTTTCTCTTTCTCATTCACCTCATGTTCGAACCACTTGTGGGTAACTCGTGACGTTGCATGTGTGCGTGCGCATTTGCACGCAGCTGTGAGATTGTCAAGGGCTGGAAGTTGCTAGAACCGAAGCGCGCGCGTGGTGCTAGTGAACACGAACATGAAAACGAAGATGATGATGCTGATGATGATGATGATGATTACGATGATGATGATGAGGATGATGACGATGATGATGATAATGCTGGTGATGCTGGTGATGCGGGTGATCATGATGACGGCGACGACGATGGTCATGATGAAAATGATGATGATGATGATGATGATGATGATGATGGTGAGTGGGCGCCCGCCGGTTGTGAACGCCGTCTTGGGCCGTTTTGTTGCAATTGTCCGCCAGGGGCTTTTCCGGACAATTGCCGCGCCCTCCCACATCCTCCTGATAATCCTCCTGCTCTTTCTCTTTCTCATCCTCGTCCTGCTCCTGCTACGCACCTTCATCGCCATCATCGTCAATCTCGTCATCATCGCAGCCAGCAAATCATCATCGCCATCATCATCGCCATGACTTTCGCCGTCGTTGTGGCGAGCGTCGTTGCGGCCTCCTCGCTTCCTCCTACTACGACGGCCCAGGCGTCGAGACTGTAGAACTCGCGCCGTGCATTTTTCCCCCGGAGTGGCGGGTGCGCAGCTCGGGGGAAAAATCAACAGATTATATGGCCACTGTCGTGGCGACATCTGGGATCACGCGCCTATGGAAATATGCCCTCGAGGCTCAAGGCTCAAAGGAAGACATGGCCCCGATAATGACTCAGAGGAAGTGAGCATCGGGAGAGAGGAAGGGCACGGAATGGAAGCATTTAGCGCTGACGAAGAGAAGGCACATCGGCATCAGTCACCGCTGGCAAGTGCGCGCGGCGTGAGCCTGGCTAGAGGCCCTGCGCGACGCTGGCTTGCGCTTCAAAGTGAAGGCTGTCCTCTTGATCCCAGGCACTTTACGATCGCGCAGACTGTCCAAGAGCGCCCTTGCAGCGGGCTTCCTCTGAGCAGCACGCCGCCCAACAGGCGCGGTCTCGCGCGCCGCTGGCCCCCCCCGAACGCACGCGGCGCGTTCGGCAATCAGCCGCGCGACTCTCTGTCGGGCTTCGCGGAGCGGGAGCCGTGCAGGCGCCAGGACGTCGGTGCCGCACTGCGCCTGGAGCGCGCAGTAACTCTCCCAATCATCACCGGGGAAAGCCCAGGCCATAATGCTTCGCGATAGCACGTTGGCCTGTCGCAGCTGCCGCGGCGTCGGCGAATGCAGCGCGCAACTGTGGGCTTGCAGCTTCCCCAAAAATCCGATCCTAAGTTGAAGCTCCGCCGTCGAAGCGTAGATGTCCCCCTGGTTGCGAAACCACGCGTTGATCTCGTGGTTGAAGGATTCGTTGACGGACGTGCCAGACCCCAACAGGGCTAAGCGCGCCGCCGGCAAGGAATGCCTAAATCGCTGATTATTGAAGAACCAATGCATGCGAGCTGAGGCAGTCGGATTGTAAAGCAACCTCTTCAGTTGAACGATATTCACGTGGGTGCGGCGAGCAAGCTCTTCTGGAACCAACGCGCTCAGCGCGGCGATTGCTTCGATAAACTCATGCGTTGTTTTCCATGGCAGCTCGGCGTTCACGTGGTCGATCACATGTTGTGCTCGCGACTTCGCGAGTGAATGATCGAGTATCTGTGCTCGCGCGCGCTCCTCTATTGGCCGCAGATTCGGGGCATTCGTGCCGTCGAACGGCGCCCCCCAGTAGTGCGCGGGTAGCGTGCAATCCACCTTCGTAAACTTGGCCATCAGTATCCGCAACAGTCGTGATCCCACTGTCTTTTTCCTCCAGTGCGTCTCCTCGTACGTGATGGGCAGATGGGCCGGGTCGAGGCTCAAGATAGATAAATTTGGAAAACATGAGCATCGCAAGGCCCGGAATAGCGCGCTGCTCGGCTGATCACTGGCGATGGACACCGTCTGCGATCTGCACGCCGCCGACCAACGAGCTGCAAGGGCTCCAGCTATTTCGTCAGCTCCCTCGTCCTTCGTCAGGACAACACCGAGCGCCGCGCCCGTCCTGCCCGCGAGTGCCATGACGCGGCGCTTGGCGTCCACTTCCGGCACGGGTGCAGCGTCGCGCACTGCTTGTGCAGACCGATAGTCTGCCTGGCCCTTGACATTGCGCAGAATGCGGATAGTGGCGTCCATGGAGACGTGGAGGAATTCCTCATGCCGGTGGCATTCTTCCATCAACGCCGCGCTGCGCATTTCTACGTGCGCGCTGTTGAACACGTCTTCCATTAGCTTCAGCCAGTGATCAACGCGCGTCGGCAACATGCTGCTCAGCTCGGAGCCCTGCTCCGCGACGCGAGCGCACGTCCGCAACATCGCAGGGCGAACGCGCCCATGGTGGCGCATGGACTCCTGCAACAGAATATCCGCGAAGCCACGGGTATAGCACGTGTACCCCACTCGTCTGCACGCGAGATTCTGTCCCACAGCTGCCTTGTTCTGATATGACGGCCCGTCTTCGTCGAGGACCAGGACAATGCCCTTGTCAATGGCGTTCTGTCCGCGATGAACAGCAGGAGATACTGTCTCGCGGAGGATCGTCGCAGACCGCTTCAGCAGGCCCCCTGCTGGAGTACGCAGAAGTCGGTCGTTGTCGAACAACGCGCACACGACATTGAACTGCTTCGTGCCAGAGGCCACGAATCGCGTCTTTCTGAGGTGGTACTTGGAGACGTGCGTGGCCAGCAACGCCTGCGTCGAGAACGACCGGAACGGGCATAGACCGCACGCAAACTTCAACTTCACGCCCTCGCTGTCCCGCTTGGGGCGCAGGAGCGTCACCCCCGCAGCGTAACTCTTGACTTCCTTCTCCAGGCACTCGAACAACTCTGTCCGCACTGCTGTCTCGCCCTCATCGCCGCTCGGAGATTCAGGTGCATCCGCCGAGCCCACGTCCGCGAGCTCGTGGGGCTCGCGCTGCTCGGCCGCGAGGCACACCCAGCCCTCGCCGACGTCGTCCGCCGTTCTCTTGCCTCTGATCCGTTTTCTAGCCGGCGCCGACGCGAGCCTGGCACCGTCCTGCTCCTGGCGAGCGGGCGCGCCGCGCATGTGAGATAGCGCGGAGAGGTGGCAGGGAAAACAACGCAGGGCGGCAAGGCCGACCCACGGGTGAGATGGCAGAGAAAACACAGGGCGGCAAAGCCGACCCACGGGGAAAGCATGTCTTGAGCCGTAGGGTGATGAAGAGATCCATCAGCGCGGCTGCCGAGCGGCCGTGCCCTCGGAAAGCGGCGCCGCTGTCGAGAGAGCGAGCGCCGCGCCAGGAAGTTCGAAGCGCCCTCCGTCGGCGGGCCCACCATGAACCCCCCCGAGCCGGACCCAGATCTCCGACGTCGTGATTTTTCCCCACATCCTGAAAGGGATTCTTGTTTTCCCAGAATACCTTCTCCTTCTCCTTCTCCTCCTCCTTCTCCTCCTCCCGCTTCCTTCCACTATGCCGTGCCTACCATACCACATATCATACCATACTAACTTATACCATATCATATCCATACTACACTACACCATAACATACCATACTACACTACACCATGCAATACCGTACTGTACCATGCCATACCATACCGTACCATACCATAACATACCATAATACACTATACCATGCCATACCGTACCATACCGTGCCATACCACAGAACATACAATTTAAACATATACCATATCATGTCATACTACACCACACCATAACATGCCATACTACACTATACCATGCCATACCGTACTGTACCATGCCATACCGTACCGTACCATACCATAACATGCCATGCTACAATATACCATGCCATACGTACCCGACCTTGCCATACCACATAACATACCATAATAATCTGCTCCATATCATACCATACTACACTACACCATAACATACCGTACTACACTATACCATGTCATACCGTACTGTACCATGCCATACCGTACCATAACATACCATAACATACCATACTACACTATAAAATGCCATACCGCACCATACAGTGCCATACCATATAGCATACCATACTAACCTATACCATATCATATCATACTACACTACGCCATAACATACCATGCTACACTATATCATGCCATATCGCACTGTACCATGCCATACTGTACCTTACCATACCATAACATACCATACTACTCCCACCCCTCCAGGGAGGCCCCGCCAGAGCGAGCAGGGTATCGAGATACCATGCTATTTATCCGGTTTCGTGCCCTTCCCACTTCTCCAGGGAGGCCCCGCCTGAGCGAGCAGGGCATTGGAATACCGTGTGATTTATCACGTTTCGCGCCCCTCCCACCACTCCAGGGAGGCCCCGCCAGAGCGAGCAAGGTATCGGTATACCATATGATTTCTCAAGTTTCGTGGACCTCCCACCCCTCCAGGGAGTTTCTGTTCTGAAGCAAAAATTGTCCGGAAAACATCCTGGCGGACAATTGCAGCGGCACGCCCCAATTGCAGCGCGCAGTTGATATTGGCACGGGTAAATATCAACGCAGGCCTCGCCATTGGACAGCAACAGGAAATCGGACCAACATCCACTACACCTATCAAACTCCTGCTCACAAGAGCCATGTTTGACATCTGCAACTCGACGAGCGCAGTTTTGTGTTTGACACTGAAGAAGCCTGTTGGT
Source organism: Prorocentrum cordatum (assembly GCA_963575745.1). Lineage (NCBI taxonomy): Eukaryota > Dinophyceae > Prorocentrales > Prorocentraceae > Prorocentrum > Prorocentrum cordatum. Next base: position 266,213 of record CAUYUJ010004947.1, on the reverse strand, counting down.
TTGCGATTGCTTGAAGAACTGGGGGCCCGCAGAAGTCTCTGAGAGAGGACATCAACAGGAAATCTAACCAAACATCTACTACACCTATCTTACTCCTGCTCACAAGAGCCACGCTTGACCTCTGCGGCTGGGCGAGCCAAGCTCTGTGTTTGACACTGCAGAAGCCTATTGTTTTGCCATTGCTTGAGGAACTGAGAGCCCGCAGGGGTATCTGAGAGAGAGAGCTGCGACAGGAAATCTGACCAAACATCTACTACACCGATCAAACTACTACTCACAGGAGCCTTCTCTCCCCTCTCTGCGTACTCTTCCTCGCCATTATTCTTTCCTCCTGCCCCCATCGCCGCTCCGCCCGCCCCCTCTCAGCTCTTCAACTTCAGCTTCAGCTCAGCTGGGAAATTCGCGTACAAGTTCTTCGTGCTCAGGCTGGAATGCTCCAGCTTCATCTTCTTGAACACCTCTGGCCAGGCCTCCTCCACGCTCTCGTTCTCCAGTCGGCGCGCCGACGGGTCAGCTGGCCACTTGAGCTCCTGGGCGGTGGATAAGAAGTGCTGCAGGGCGCTGAGCTTGCCGCGGTCCACCATCTTGGCAGCGCCAATCAATCCTTGCCCCCGAAAGTCGCTCTGACGCAGGAAGATGCCGCGCGCCGTGCCCAACCCCGCGAGCTCGCAGCACAGCAGAGCCCTCTCTCCTGCATGAGGCTCTTGTCCACGGCGAACCCACGGCTGTATGCTGTCCGGGAAGCGCGCGCTCTCCCCGCTGGCGTCGAGGAGTTTGCTGATCGCCGCCGCGTGCGACGACGTGGCATCGGCGGCCTCCTTCTCGGCCAAGCAACGCAGCAACGACTCGCGGAACGCGAAGGAGTTCTTCACCTTCCACTTGCTCATCGTGCTGCACGCCGTGCCCCACGAGCGCATCACGCGGCACGCGTACTTCCCCATTGCCGGCAGCCGCTCCAGAACCTCCCAGGGCGACATATTCACATGACAGCTAACTTTCAAAACGAAACAACACCGACCCCCGCGACCTGATTGCAAAGCCTCTCTGGAGGTGTCGGAGGAGCACGACTCCGGCGAAATATTACGGTCTAGGGCTGCCTGGTTCCTCGGGGGGCGCCTCCATGGAGACGCGGGAAACATGGCGCGGGCCAATGTCAATGCAAGCCTCGCCAGGGGGCAGCAACAGGAGATCGGACCAACATCTACTACACCTATCAAACTCCTGCCCACAGGAGCCACGTTTTGACCTCCGCAAGTCTTCGAGCTTAGTTTTGTGTTTGACATTGCAGAAGCCTGTTGGTTTGCCATTGCTTGAGGACCGGAGGGCTCGCAGAGGTCTTCGGGAAAGACAGCAACTGGAAATCTAACCAAACATCTACTACACCTATCAAACTCCTGCTCACAAGAGCCACGTTTGACCTCTGCGGCTGAGCGAGCCGAATTCTGTGTTTGACATTGCAGAAGCCTAAGGTCTTGCCATTGCCTGAGGAACTGAAAGCCCGCAGAGGTCTCTGAGAGAGGGCATCAACAGGAAATCGAAGCAAACATCTACTACACCTCTCAAACTCCTGCTCGCAAGAGCCATGTTTGACCTCTGCGGCTGAGCGAGCCGAGTTTTGCTTTTGATGTTGCAAAGGCATAGCGCTCTGCTATTGCCAGAGAACGCGAGAGCCCGCAGAGGTCCCCGAGAGAAGAGATCGCGGCAGGATGTCGAGAAAAAGACCTGCTACACTTATCAACCGCATGGTCTCAGATAACATACATCCTGGCGAACTGCGGCCCCCTTCCCCCCGCCCCCTCACCAACCCCCTTCCGAAAAAAAGGAAACACCTTCGTGCATTCGAGTGCGTCGACCGCGCCCTGCGACCACTGCAGCATCGCGTCGGCGGCCGAGAGCAACTTCAAGTCGTTGCCCTCGACCAGCCACTTCTGAACTTGAGGCGCCCCGGTGTGGAGCGACGTGGGCCCGGTGAAGTAAGGAAGGCCCGATGTCTGCTTGTTGAAGGGCGCCGAGGCGAGGATGACGTTTAGCTTCACCATGCAGTCCGCCACCCGCGTGAGCTTGAGAGGCGCCAGAGAGTCCGAGAGACAACGCGCGAGGCTGGGGGTTCGGATACGGTGAGCACACAGGAAGGCCAACGCACACACCTCGATGCTCGCGTTCGCCTCCAGCAACGCCCGCAAGAACAGGATGAGGTTTAAGATGTCGCTGGCGCACTGCAGGGGGGGCTTGGGAATCCCCCGCAGACGCAGCAAGTCCTCGCTCAGGGACACCAGTGCGCGCCCCACCTGCCCAGGCAGCCGCGCGTCCCGTTTCTTCAACGAAGATTTTTGCGCATCGCGGCGTTTCTGGCGCTTTGCGCCCCGAAAGATGTTCTTCACCATGGGAAAATATGGAAAAGTTCAGAACGAACTCGAGCCGCAATGACTGCGGCCACAAGGGGGGCTCCGCACAATATCTCAACCAGAATCCAAGAAGCTCCACGCCCACAACCTAGGCACGGCGGCAGGATTGGCCGCAAGACACTAGGAGTTGACAGACTGAGCTCGGACAAATCAATCGCACATCTGCATTCGAGGGGGGCTGGAGAGGGTCCCCCACAAGATCTTTACAAACACTTGAGAGGCCTCGCGCCCACAACCCAGGCACGATGGCGGGATTTGCCGAGGGCAACTAGATATTCATATGCTGTTGCTGATCGAGGACGAAGGGCGGAGCGCCCGCCTGCCGCGCAGGCCGGTGGCTGAACAAAGCTGAACGGAGGAGACTCGACGGATTTCAAGTCAGATGCTTAGGGAAGGTGCTGCATGCGTTCGCATCAGACGAGCACGCCATGGAGCACGTGCGGGACCCCCCAAGCTGGAAGTCTTCGTACGACGTTTCACCGAGAGTTTGGGGCTGGACCCAGAATAACCTTTCTAGTCAATGCGCTCCAGCAACGTCGAGCCGAGAGATTTGTATGCAAGGCCGTTCCTCCTTTCTCGCTCCTCCTCCCTCCCCTCCTGCTGCTGCTGCCCCTCTCCTTCCCCCTCCAATCGCACGCGCTGTGCATTATGAGACAGGCGACGTGCAGTCGCTCCCGCAAAGCGGCGAGAAGGCCAGAAAACCTCAAACATCGATAGTAAAGGTTTGAGGTTCGAACATCGACGTGGAACAACTCTACAACAGCTCCAAATCCACTCAAAATGGTTGCCCGGTGGCGAGAGCTGATGATGATGACGATGATGATGATGATGATGATGAGTCAGGTATGAGATGGGTCCTCGGCGGATTCATTAGTGATTTTTGGCAATTGTCCGGAAACCGTGTTTTGGACAATTGCGTTTTCCAGAGCGGCGGATTCTTGGGTGATTTTGGGCAATTGTCCGGAAACCGTGTTTTGGACAATTGCGTTTTCCAGAGCGGCGGATTCTTGGGTGATTTTGGGCAGTTGTTCGGAAACTTTGTTTTGAATAATCCCACCAGCCCTCTGGGCGCAGGTGGTTTAGAGCGCTTCCTCTTCCAACCTCCTATCCCCCCTTCGGGGAGGGGTTTACCCCTCCCTCTACCCCCTCCCCTGGACCTGGACGGGGCGTTTCGCGAGGTGTCAGAGTGTGATTTTTCGGTCAAGACGGCTCCAAGAGCGCCTCGGAGAGCCCAAGATGAGTTCCAAGATGCCTCAAGATGGGCCAAGATGTCTCAAGATGGCACGCCCAAGAGCCCCCCAGGACCGCTAAGAGACCCCCCAGACGTCCCAAGATGCATCCAAGAAACGCCCAAGAGATATCCCAAGAGGCTCCGAAAGGCATTCAAGAAACCTCTGTTTTTTTTTGCTAGCCCTCCTCATCCTCCTCCTCCTTCTCCCCAAGATGCCCCCCAGACGCTCCAAGAGGTTTCCAACACAACTCCCAAGAGACATCATACGCGGCTTTTATGTTTTTTGTTTCTCTTGTTCCTCATCCTCCTCCTCATCCTCCTCCTCCTCCTCCTTCTCAGCGTACTCATCCTCCCCCCTCCTCTCTCCCTCCCCTCCCTCACCTCATCATCCTTCTCCAGTGTTGTTTCCTTCTCCTTCATCCTCCTCGCGTCGAGGACAGCGACGACAGACGACGACGACGACAACGACGACGACGACGACGACGACGACGACGACGACGACGACGGCGGCGGCGGCAGCGACGGCGGCGGCGGCGGGGAGAGGGGGAGAGATGCGAGGGGGAGGGAGCCAACATCGAGGTTCAAACCTTGAGCCTCGAAGTTAACCTTCGGAGAGCCTCCTCGTCGCCCCGGCTGCGCAGCACGAGAACCAGCAACACTCGCAGCAACACTATCAGCAACAGCATCACCACCGACAGAAACAATGCACCGAGACAGCACCAGCAGCAGCACCAACAGCGCGAGAACCAACAACACCACCAGCAGCACCAGCAGCGGCAGCACCACGACAGGCAGCACCAGCAGAGGCAACAGCATCAACAACAGCACTCGCACCATTCGCTACCAGAGATCTCCCACTTCACTGTTGTTGCACATGCTGCTTCATTATGTGCGTCTCTTCCTTCCTTCTCCCGTCAGTTTTCCTTGCGATTGTTTTTGGATGGGCTGGTGGGGATACGTGAAGCGTGAGGAATTGCATTTTCCAGGGCGGCGGATTCTTGGGCGATTTTGAAATTGTCCGGAAACCGTGTTTTGGACAATTGCGTTTTCCAAAGCGGCGGATTCTTGGGCCCGAACTATTATTTAATTTATTTCATTTATTTAATTTATTTCAAACACAACAATTAAATAAATTAAATTAAGTCGGCTGATCAGCGGTCCGCCAGAAGGACCGCCAGGGAGGCCGAAAAATAAATTAAATAAATAAAATAAATTGAACAAATTAAATAAATGAAATAAAAAGAAATTATTTAATTTATTTAATTAGCCCATGTAAATGAATTAAATAAATTAAATAAATGAAATAAATTATATTTATGTAATTTATTTCATTTATTTAATTTATTTAATTTATTTAATTTATTTCTCAGCCTATATGGCGGAGCTTCCGGCGATCGTCAGGGCCCGAACTATTATTTAATTTATTTCATTTATTTAATTTATTTCAAACACAACAATTAAATAAATTAAATTAATTCGGCTGATCTGAGGTCTGCCAGAAGGACCGCCAGGGAGGCCGAAAAATAAATTAAATAAATTAAATAAATTAAATAATTAAGTCAATTAAGCGATTAGAAATTATTTGATTTATTTAATTAGCCCATGTAAATAAATTAAATACGTGAAATAAATTAAATAAATTCAATCTATTTAATTTATTTAATGTATTTAATTTATTTAATTTATTTAATTTATTTCTCAGCCTATATGGCGGAGCTTCCGGCGATCGCCAGGGCCCGAACTATTATTTAATTTATTTCATTTATTTAATGTATTTCAAACACAACAATTAAATAAATTAAATTAATTCGGCTGATCTGAGGTCCGCCAGAAGGACCGCCAGGGAGGCCGAAACATAAATTAAATAAATTAAATAAATTAAAGAAATTAAATAAATTGAATAAATTAAATAGAGATTATTTAATTTATTTAATTAGCAATGTAAATAAATTAAATAAATGAAAAATTAAATAAATTCAATTTATTTAACTTATTTAATTTATTTAATTTATTTAATTTATTTCTCAACCTATATGGCGGAGCTTCCGGCGATCGCCAGGGCCCGAACTATTATTTAATTTATTTAATTATTTAATTTATTTCAAACACAGCAATTAAATAAATTAAATTAATTCGGCTGATCTGAGGTCCGCCAGAATGTCCGCCAGGGAGGCCGAACAAAAATACATTAAATAAATTAAATAAATTTAATAAATTAAATAAATAGAAATTACTTAATTTATTTAAATAATCGTTATATAACAAATTAAATAATTGAATAAATTGAATTAATTGAACATATGGTACTGGAAAGATCTCCAATCATATATATATATAGATATAGATATACACATTTATGGGAGTTCCCGGGCCCCGGGACGGAAGCCCCCCTTGTACATAGGTAGTGGCCCCTCCCGGGACGCCCCTCCAGCGGCCCCCGCGCGTTCCAGTCCGCCCAAGAAGGCTCCAACAGCGCCGAGAGAACTCCAGGATCGCTTCCAGACCGCCAAAGGTCGCTTCCAGAAGGGCCAAGAGGCCCTCAAGCCGCCCCAAGAGGCCGCCAAGAGGCCCCCCAAGAGCGCCCCGGGAGACCAAAATGGCCCAATTCCTTTTGTAAAACGTACGTCTTTAGGATATCAGCTCCAGTGGACAGCGCAGCGGTCAAAGAAGCCCCAAGAGGCGCCCAAGGACGCCCCTGCACGGCTGAGACAGCCCCAAGACGGCCCAGGAGGGCCTCCCGGGACGCTCCTCCGGCGGCCCCCGGGCCTCCCAGTCCGCCCAAGATGGCCCAAGGAACTTCCTGGTCGCCCAGGCAGAGCCCCAGGAGCGCTCCGATACGGCCCAAGATGGCTTCCAGAAGGGCCACGAGGCTCTCAAGACGCCCCAAGAAGGCTCCAAGAGGCCCTCCAAGAGAGCCCCGGGAGACACAACTGGCTCCATTCCTTTCGTAAAACAAATATTTTTAGACGAGCCCCCCAAAGGCCCGAAGAGGCGCCCAAGAACGGGCCAAGACGATCTAGGACAGCCCCATACACACATCATATAAATAAATAGGCCCCCCCCCGGCCTGGGCCAGCCCACCCCGCAACCATCGGGGGAAGCCCGCTGATGCCCCCCCACGTTTCGCTCCCAGAGGCGGCCCGGAGAGGGTAAGAGGGTGCCCAACGAGCCAAGAGGGTTCCATGGAGGAGGCCCCCAAGACGGCGCAAGAAGGTCCCGAGCTGCCCAATACGGCCCAGGAGTACTCCCAGAGCGCTCCCCAGAGAGACCCAAGAGACCCAAATCATTAATTTCCTGTGGGGGAATGTACAATTCTAGCATGTGCGACGGTCCCAGAAGCTCTAAATATTTCCTCAAGACAGCCAAAGACGTTCCCAAGAGGCCCCCGAGCCAGCGCGGGAGGGCGCCAAGCCGGCCCAAGGGCTGCCTGAGACGAACAAGTTGGCCCCAAGACGGAGCCCAAGACGGCCCCAAGAAGCCACAATCGTTGACTTCATTCGGGAAAACGTACATGTTCTTCATATGCGACTTGTCGGCCTTCACGGCTGTGAAGACAGCCCAAGAGGTTCCCCAGACTTGCCCAAGAGAGCCTAAGACATTCCCAAGAGGCCCTCAAGAAAGCCCACGAGAGGGCCAAGACGGCCCAAGGGCTGCCAAGGACTGCCCAAGTTAGCCCCAAAACGGGCCCCAAAACGGGCCCCAAGAAGGCCCCGAGTCGCTCAAGACTGCCTAAGATGGCTCCAAGAAAGTCCAAGAAGGCTCCGAGACGTCCCAAAAGGCCTCCAAGAGCAATCCCAAGAGGATCCTTAGAGACCAAATTCGCTACATTCCTGTAGGCGAAGCGTACATTTTAAGCATGTGCGATGTTGGGACTTCCACGGCTTTGAAGACGGTCCTAGAGGCCCCGAAGACTTCCCAAAGCGAACCGAAGACGCTCCCAAGAGGCCCCCAAAATAGCCGAAAGGGCGCTAAGACGGCCCAAGGGACGACTAAGACGGTTCCAGGAGGGGTCCAAGAGGGGAATTCCGACTCGAAAGTAGTAGCCGTCCGCCCAAAGAACCTCCCAGGAGGCCCCCAAAGTCCCCAAGAGGACCCAAGAGGTCCCCAAGAGACCCCCAAGAGGCCCAAACGAGGCCCCAAGATGGTTCAAAAAGGACAGGACGGCCTCCAAGAGGTCTCCCAAAGGGGTCCGGAAAGGTCTTCTTGCGGATCCGAACATGCACAGCTATACGACGACGACGATTTATTGGCCCATTATTCGGTCGCTGCGGAATGGCCTGAGGAGGTCTTGGAAGTCACTTGAGCCGTTGGCGCAGTTCGTGGGTTACCCAGAGGGGTTGGTCACGAAATAGAAGTCTTCAAAGTTCGACCGTGGAGCCGAATTAGCTAGAACCTAAGCGCGCGCGAAGCGCGCGCGTGGTTCTAGTATATTCTATATACATACATACATATGTACATATATATATATATGTTGTATATGTATATATGTATATGTATAGGCCCCCGGGGGCCCGAACATATCCATATCCACCGCCTGTGGAGGTCCGCGAAGATCGACCCCCCTGGCGGTGGTCATGGATCAATTTCCGCCCCGGAGAGCGTGGGTCTCGAGCAGGCCGCGCTGGGCCCGTGCCGGGTCTCCGGGCACGGGCACTGCGGCTGCAGCCACAAGGCGTGCGCCGCGAGGGAGGCGCTGCTACAGAGCGCAAGGGTTAAGTCGGGCGTGTCCCCCTACAGGGGGATTGTCGACGAAAAAAAAAAATACCCCAAAAATGTCCCAAAAAGGCAAAACAATACTCAAAAAATAATCCCCAGACTATTTGTGGATTATTTTTTGCTATTTTGGGGGTATTTTTTATTTGTCGTCGACAGTCCCCCTGTAGGGGGACACGCCCGACTTAACGCAAGGGAGAGGAGCTGAACTCTGAAAACGAGCGGCCAAAGCCCGCGCAGCCTTCGAAGAGAACGGCCCAACGCCGCCACGGCTTCCACTTGAGGACGAGGACTCGGAGGCTCTGGCATCCCCCAGTGGGGCACGTGCTGACCGCTGTAGCGAATCTGTACAAGGGTGCATCAACACTACCGACCGGTATCCGCACTTCTGACGTACAGATTTGTGTCACAAGGTGGCCCCCCGGGTTTGGCTGGACACCCCGAATTGATGTTTGACTGGTAAGGGTGCCTGGAAGCCGTCGTATTTTTTCACAGCGCTGGGAAATATAGTCTAACTTGCGCCCAACACCGTCGTTACATATGGGCTCACCAGAAGTCCGGACCGCTTTCCCGGGCCGTTCTGACGCCCCGGGGCCCAGCAACGGCTTCCGGACCTCGAACGGTGCAGGGGACCTCCACCCTTGCGCACTGTCTTAAGACGTCGGAGGTCTGGGGAGGATCCCCCGACGAGGAGGGGAGCGAGGCACACTGGGAACTGGGAGCCGTCTGGCGGCAAGAAGAGCCGCCGCTCACGCAGGCTCGCGAGGCGGCAAGGGGGTGGCCTGAAGTAGTACGTGTGGGTGTTCGGGTACCGCAGGTGGTTGGCCAGGGCTCCGAGGAACGTGTAGCGACCTGGTCCCCACACTGTTCCCGCGTCTCGGGCGTCGTGTTCTTTTACTGATCTGCTGGCGTTGTTCCTCGATCTCGGCCTCTGGAGGCCCTTCGGGCCCCACGGACCTCAAAAATGATCTGGGACGGAAATCCGATCCCGGGAAGGGGTCACCCAGTCCAGGAGGAAACCGAAACACATACGAGGTCAGGGCGCTCTCGCTCCTTACCTGTTTGTCTTCCCCCCTGTATCGCCTCCTGCGCCCTCCTCCTGCTCCTCGTCCTCAGAAGAATAACCCTGCGCGGGCGATAGTAATCCCCCAGGGGTGGTCAAGTTCGGGGTTCTGGCGGGGATAATAAAAGATTTTCCCGGGGACGAGGATAATGATGATGATGATGATGATGACGGTGACGACGATGATGATGATGATGATGATGATGATGATGATGATGATGATGGTGATCCTGGGCGCTCGGCACAAGGCTCACTCGAGAGATCTGTCTGCTCGAGATACGCATGTACAAACAAAATCCAATCGGTCCCCATGGCCCTGCCACGCGTTCCTGACTCGGGAACGGCTGAGAAGGTGAGAATGCCATGGCCCTGCCGCACGTTTGTAACTTGGGCAAGCTGAACTGGTGAGAATCCCACAGCCCCGCCACACGCTCGTGATTGCGGACGCTGGTGTGGTGGGACCACCATGGCCATGCTCAGCGTTTTTGATGCTGTTGCTAGTCAACATGAGATGATGGCAACTTCGATTCGCAACTTCCTCCGTGGATTATAAAGTTCGGCCTCCGCGCCTATCTCCACAATGAAATCCTGTTGGACGGGGAAAATAAAAATAGAGGGAGTGAAGGGGAGGTACTTTACTATCGCCCGCACGGGGTTAATTATATTCCTGCTTATAACTCGTCTTTTGCTGGCAGAAAGGCTTTTTTTATCGAAGGAGCTCAAGTCCGAACCCTCACTCGTTCTGCTCATCATGAGCTCCCTTCTTCTTGTCCCTCCGCGTCTTCCTCGCCCCTCCCATCGCTTCACCTCCGGCTCGTTACGCACAAGCTTCGTCCCTCCTGGCAGGGCCGCGACGTGACGCGCTAAGCCACCCATCTGCGTGCTTCACGCCGCACGAAGAGCAAGCACCCTCAGGCTCCTGTGCCGCGGGCACATCCCTGGCTCAGACAGCGAGGCGCGACGCGTGGTCCTTCACTCGCCCTGGCGGGCAAGCTGTAGTCCACGCCACTACCACGAGGCCTGACCATCGCATCCGAGCGCCACGAAAACTCAGGGCGGTCCTTGCCCGTACAATCTTGGGCCCCCTGGAAGCGATCCGGCTCTGGAGATCCCGCACAAAGATGGGGTCGAGAGCTCTGCTGTCAGACATGGAGCGGACGGTTGTTTTTTCAGCCCGAGGGCCCCAGAGTTCCCCAGAGACGCGATGATTTTTTTCCAAAACAACACGCTGAACGGGGGGTGCTCTTGTGATAGAAGCTAGTTCTGGCCAAGGAAATGGCGCACAGAGACATCTTCAACACCAATGAAATGCTCCAGGCCGTTTCGCCTGAAACACCCTCACAACTCTCGTTTCCGAATTGGACTGAATTGGGCCATGATTTGTCGTTTCGCCTTAGACATCCTGGAAACTCTGGGATCCGACATGCCGCGCGCGAGGTGGCCCAGTGCGTTTCGCTTGAGCCATCCTCGCAACTCAGAGCTTCAAGATGCCACGCGCGAGCCGGTCCAGATCATTCTGCCAGAGACATTTTCGAAACTCTCAGCTCAGAAATGCCGCGCGAGAGATGGTCTGGCGCATTTCGCGTGGGACATCCTCACAACTCTGGGCTCCGAGATGCCGCGCGAGTGGTGGTCTGGCGCGTTTCGCTTGAGACATTCTCGCAGCTCTAGGCTCCGAGGGGCTGCGCAAGAGTTGGTTCAGCCCGTCTCGCACGAGACATCCTCGCAATGCGGAGCTCCGAAATGCCGCGCGCGAGGTGGACTTGTTAATTTCGCCCGAAACATCCTCGAAACTTTGCGTTCCGAGAGGCAGGGAGGAGGGAGGAAGGACCAAACCCAAACGAATCATGTGATTACACGTATGTTGTCAAAATTGTGCGCTGGGAGGGGTCTGGGAGCCTCCTGAAGCATCCTCGCAACTCTATGCTCCAAGGCGTCACGCGCGAGAGGTGGTCCAGCCTATTTCGCCTGAGACATCGTGCAACCCTGAAATCAGAGAGGCTGCGCGAGAGGTGGTCCAGCCTGTTTCGCCTCAGACATCCTCGCAACTCTGGGTTCCGAGATGCCGCGCGCGAGGTGGTCCGGCGCGCTTCGTATGAGACATCCTCCCACCTGTGATGTCCGATATGCTGCGCGCCAGGCGGTATGGCTCGTTTCGCCTGGGGCATCCTTGCAACTCTGTGCTCCCAGCTGTCGCGCGCGAGAAGGGTCCTGTGCGTTTCGCCCGTGACATCCTCGCAACTCTGAGCTCCGAGATGCCGCGCCAGAGGCGGTCGCGTTTAGCTCGGGACATCCTCGCAACTGTGATGTCCAAGATGCCGCGTTCGAGGTGGTCCAGTCCGCTTCGCGTGAGACATTCTCGCAACTCTGGGCTCTGAGAGTGCGCCAAGTGGTCCAGGTCGTTTCGCCTGAGACATCCTCGCAACTCTGGGCTTTGAGATGTTGAGCGCAAGGTGAGCTGGCCCGTTTCGCCTGAGACATCCGTGAATTTCGGGGCTCCGAGATGCCGCGCGCGATGTGGTCTGGCCCTGAGGCATCCGTGAAAATCTGGGCTCGTAAAAAGAAGAGGGAGGAAGGAGGAGGGAAGGAAGGGAAGGAAGGAAGGGTCGCTGAGTACGTGCTGCGCGGCGCCCGCGCGGCAGCATGCCCTCAGGGCTCAGCGCTCAAACATGCGAGCTGGTCCGCCCAACGTGCGGTGGGTCGGCCCCTGCTCCGGAAACCACTCGGCTGCCAGCAGAGCGCCTTCTTCGCCCAGCGGTCGTTACCCATCGCCTCCACGCGCATGCCCACTGATGCTGCCGGGTCGTCACTCGGCGTCCCAATGCGGAACTCCGCACTCATGCATCGCGCGCTTCGCCTCTGGAGACACCCGCTGCAGCCATTCTACCCACGTCTCAAATTATCCATCTGGCTCTCGTTTGATCCATCTTCAGCTGAGTGGACCTCAGCCGCACCACCCTTGACTCTGTCATCATCCAGGATGCACAACCATATAAGATAGTGGGGGTTAGCACAACGTGGAACAACTTCAATCGCAAGGACACAAGCACGGCCTTGTCGATGAGCTCGCCGCGGTACACGCCAAACTTCGACCACGCCTTCCGGATCCGGTGGGTGAATTCCGAATCGCGTGCGCCGGTCAGCGAGAGGGCCCTCCCGAGGTACATGGCGTGCTCTCCTGGGTCCAGAACTTCGATCTCCATACCTGCTACCGTCTTTTTCTTGACGCGGTTGCCATATCCAATGCCATTGTGCGAGATCTTCGTCGTAGCAGGGTGCAACTCGAGTCCAGCCCTCGCGCCCTCCTGGACAATGTTTGCCAGCATCTGCTCCACTCGAGGCAGCGTGCGGCCGATGATCAGTAGATCATCGGCAAGCCGCAGATCGGTAACAAACGATTCTGGGCCATACCCAAGCTGAACGCCAGACTTTCGAGAGCCCCATTTCATCTTGACCCTGCGCGGGACTTCCTCCAGGACAAAACTGAAAAGAATGGGGCTGAGTGGGTCTCCTTGTTTGGTCCCCCTGCAGATGCCGAGCTAGCGGCACCGAACAGGGGTCAGACCCAAACGAACCATTAGACTACACTTCTGTTGTCGAATTGTGCTCTGGGAAGGGTCTAGACGCCGCCTGAGGCATCCTCACAACTCTGAGCTCCCAGATGTCGCACGTAAGACATCCTCGCAATTCGGGGCTCCGAAATGCCGCGCGCGAGGTGATCCAGCCCGGCTTCGAAAAGATGTGCGCGATGTGGTCCAGCTCGTTTCGTCTTAAACATCCTCGCAACTCTGGGCTCTGAGAACATGTGCGCGAGGCTGTCCAGCCAATTTCGCTTGACGAGCCCTCGCAATCCAGGGCTTCGAGATGCCGCGCCCGAGGTGGTCCAGCCCGGCTTCGAAAAGATGTGCGCGATGTGGTCCAGCTCGTTTCGTCTTAAACATCCTCGCAACTCTGGGCTCTGAGAACATGTGCGCGAGGCTGTCCAGCCAATTTCGCTTGACGAGCCCTCGCAATCCAGGGCTTCGAGATGCCGCGCGCGAGGTGGTCCAGCCCGGCTTCGAAAAGATGTGCGCGATGTGGTCCAGCTCGTTTCGTCTTAAACATCCTCGCAACTCTGGGCTCTGAGAACATGTGCGCGAGGCTGTCCAGCCAATTTCGCTTGACTAACCCTCGTAATCCGAGGCTCCGAGGTGCCGCGCGCGAGGTGGTCCGGCCTGCTTCGCCTGAGACATCATCGCAACTCTGGACTATGGGAAGACGTGCGCGAGGTGGTCCAGCTCCTTTCGCCTGAGACATCCTCGCAACTCTCCGGCCCTGCAAGAATGTGCGCGAGGTGGTCCAGCTCGTTTCGCCTGCAACATCCTCGCAACTCGGGGCTCCGAGATGCTGTGCGTGAGGAAGTCCAGCATGTTTCGTGAGACACCATCGCAACTCTGAGCTCCGAGATGCCGCGCGCGAGGTGGTCCAGCCTGTTTCGCCTCAGACATCCTCGCAAGAGACGAGGTTCGCAAGGTGATCCAGCCCTTTTCGCCCAAAGCATCCTCGCAACTGTGGGCTCTGAGACCATGTGCGCAAGGTGGTCTGGCCCGTTTCGCCCGAGACATCAGCGAAACTCTCGGCTCCGAGAGGCAGGAGGGAAGAGGGAGGAGGAGTCAGACACAAACTAACCATTAGATTCCATGTGTGTTGTCGCATTGTGCTCTGGGGGGGTCTTTGCGCCCCTTGCCCGACGGAGGAAGTAGCCTGCGCCGATGCGCGAGCACGACTCCCTCGTGAATTGCAAGGGCTCCTCAAGGGGGGCAGCCATGCTTGAGCAAATCGTGGAAGTGCCTCGATCGAGAGCGCGGCGAGCACGGAGGAGGCAGGGATGAGGGAGAAAGGGGAGCAGGGACGAATGGTGATGGAGGAGGGAGACGGACCCAGGCCCAAACTACAATGTTGAGGGCATCCCTGGCGAGGGTGCCTCCTGGAAGCGGAACCGAGAATGCGAAGGCATCCCTGGCATGACGGAGGAAGGGAGGAGGAGGAGGGGGAGGGGGAGGGGGAGGAGGAGGAGGAGGAGGAGGAGGAGGAGGAGGAGGAGGAGGAGGAATGCGAGGACGAGGACGAGGAGGATTGCGAGGAAAATGGGGAGGAAAAGGACAAGTGCGAAGAGGAGGAGGAGGAGGAGGAGGACGAGGAACACGAGGAGGAGAACGAGGAACGAGGAATACAAGGAGGAATACGGCGAGCAGGAGGAGGAGGGGGAGGAGGAGGAGGAAAAAAAAAAGGAAGAGCGCGATGAAGAGGTAGAGTATGAGGATGAGGAGAAGGGGGAGAACAGCGAAGGAATAGCACCCAGAGGACGAGGATGATCCGTATGAAGACGGGGACGAGGGGGGGGAGATGACGAGGTACAGGAGGAGGAGGAGGAGGAGGAGGAGGAGAGCGAGCGCGAGAAGGACAATGAAGTGGATGCGGAGGAAGAGGACGACGACGACGACGACGATGACGAAAAATTCGACGAGGACGCCGAAGGCGCAGGCGGGTCAGGAGCAGGAGGACACGCGAACACGCTTAGGAGCCACCTTGGCACAAAAAACGCTGTTTGGGGATACTGGGCTCGGGCTATATCTTTTCAATGTGGGGTCCAAACCAGTCCCGACTCTTTCCGCATGGCCGGCCTTTGATCCCCAATTGTCTTTTCACGGTCCCCCGGCCCGGCGAGGGCTTCCAGAGGCCGAGCACGTTTAAAAACAGAAAACTGTTTTTTGTCCCATACGTTGGATGTGATCTTCTCACGCACTCGCCGTTTCTTCGCGGCGCCAGGTGCCGGGGGGGAGAGGGGCCGCCCCGCATGTCCCCGAGCACCGCGCCCGCCACCAGAGCCCCTTTTGGAGCGGGACCCCGTGGGACGAAGGATTGCAAAAAACCCTTGAACGAAGGATTGCAAAAAAACCTTTTTGGGTTTTTTTGCAATCCTTCGTTGGGTTTTTTTGCAATCCTTCGTTCACCAGAGCCCCTTTTGGAGCGGGACCCCGTGGGACTGGGGGCTGAGGATGCATTCTTTTGGGCCTCCGGCAGCTTGTGTTCATGCAGCTCGTGCATCCCGTCGCGAATCGTGTTCGGACAACTCCGTGGCCCACGGGAGCGCTCCAAGGTGGGAGGAGGAGGAGGAGGAGGAGGAGGAGGAGGAGGAGGAGGAGGAGGAGGAGGAGGAGAGGAGGAGGGGGAGGGGGGAGGAGGAGGGAGGAGGAGGAGGGAGGGAGGAGGAGGAGGAGGAGGAGGAGGAGGGGGAGGAGGGAGGAGGGGGAGGAGGAGATCCATCGGCGATGCGGCGCGACTCGGGTCCCCGATCTCCTCCGCCCTGACGTCGCCGATGCACCGCCGATGCGCTGGCCGTGCAGGCGACCCTGCAACCTCATCTGCTTCCGCCGCACCTGGGAGGCATCCCTGGCATGACGGAGGAAGCGACGAGGAGGAGGGGGAGGGGGAGGGGGAGGGGGAGGAGGAGGAGGAGGAGAGGAGGAGGAGGAGGAGGAGGAGGAGGAGGAGGGAGAGGACGAGGAGGAGGAGGAGGAGGAGGAGGAATGCGAGGACGAGGACGAGGAGGATTGCGAGGAGAATGGGGAGGAAAAGGACAAGTGCGAAGAGGAGGAGGAGGAGGACGAGGAACACGAGGAGGAGAACGAGGAACGAGGAATACAAGGAGGAATACGGCGAGCAGGAGGAGGAGGGGGAGGAGGAGGAGGAAAAAAAAGGAAGAGCGCGATGAAGAGGTAGAGTATGAGGATGAGGAGAAGGGGGAGAACAGCGAAGGAATAGCACCCAGAGGACGAGGATGATCCGTATGAAGACGGGGACGACGGGGGGGGGAGATGACGAGGTACAGGAGGAGGAGGAGGAGGAGGAGGAGGAGGAGGAGAGCGAGCGCGAGAAGGACAATGAAGTGGATGCGGAGGAAGAGGACGACGACGACGACGACGATGACGAAAAATTCGACGAGGACGCCGAAGGCGCAGGCGGGTCAGGAGCAGGAGGACACGCGAACACGCTTAGGAGCCACCTTGGCACAAAAAACGCTGTTTGGGGATACTGGGCTCGGGCTATATCTTTTCAATGTGGGGTCCAAACCAATCCCGACTCTTTCCGCATGGCCGGCCTTTGATCCCCAATTGTCTTTTCACGGTCCCCCGGCCCGGCGAGGGCTTCCAGAGGCCGAGCACGTTTAAAGACAGAAAACTGTTTTTTGTCCCATACGCTGGATATGTGATCTTCTCACGCACCTCGCCGTTTCTTCGCGGCGCCAGGTGCCGGGGGGGAGAGGAGCCGCCCCGCATGTCCCCGAGCACCGCGCCCGCCACCAGACTTCCTCCTCCTCGTCGTCCTCCTCCTCCTCGTCGCTGTCCCGCTCCTTCTCCTTCTCCCCCCTCCTCCTCCTCCTCCTCCTCCTCCTCCTCCTCCTCCTCCTGCTGGAGCGGGACCCCGTGGGACTGGGGGCTGAGGCTGCATTCTTCTGGGCCTCCGACAGCTTGTGTTCGTGCAGCTCGTGCATCCCGTCGCGAATCGTGTTCGGACCACTCCGTGGCCCACGGGAGCGCTCCAAGGTGGGAGGAGGAGGAGGAGGAGGAGGAGGAAGAGGAGGAGGAGGAGGAGGAGGAGGAGGAGGAGGGGGAGGAGGGGGAGGAGGAGGAGATCCATCGGCGATGCGGCGCGGCTCGGGTCCCCGATCTCCTCCGCCCTGACGTCGCCGATGCACCGCCGATGCGCTGGCCATGCAGGCGACCCTGCAACCTCATCTGCTTCCGCCGCACCTGGGAGGCCTCGCGCCCTTCCCGCGGGCGACGCAGCAAAAACGCGAAACGGACCGCGCGAGGACCTGTCCTCCTCCTCTTTGTCCTGCTCCCTGCCCCAAGGGAAGTGGGTTGAGAGCTCGGGGGCCGAAGGCTCGGAATCTGGGGATGGCGTGCTGTTTCTTTTTTATCGCTGTGGTCTGCCTCCGGACTCTCGAAGCCCATCCCTGGGGCAAGGGTTTCACCGTGGGACGGTTTTGTAAATGGCCCAAGGGCCTGATAGTGAGCTCGCAGAGGCCCAAGATGTCCAAAAGACTCCAGCGCCGAAATTGTCTGTGACGCAGGGAGGTCTGGCCATCCCTTCCCCTGACCCGCGCCGCCTCGCGGCAAGACTCGCGAAGCTTAGCCGAGACAGGGGCGAAACAAATCGGCACCACTGCCGCCACCATCGTGAGTCCTCCTGGTGGTGTGGCCCCCCCGCTATGCGGCGTCCCGCTCGAGACACCTCTAGTCTCCAGCTCGGGGAGACTAGATGAAGACAAAAACGCCATAAACATAAACTTTTTGCGCTCCGCGCAGATTTCTTGCATCTGCGCTGGACCCCCCTCCCTGGCGCGCTCCGCGCGCCAGGGGCGGCGCCGGAAGCGCCGCTGGGGGGGCCCAGCGTGGATCCTGAACGACGACGACGACAACGAAGACGACAACGACAACGACGACAACGAAGACGACGACGACGACAACGAAGACGACGACGACGACGACGATGACGACGACGACGACGACGACGACGACGACGACAACGACAACGACTTCGCACCCAGATCCCTGCCAGAGCGGCCCAGTCCCGCGCTGCGCCCCGAGCCATGCCCGCGACGGTGGCGGCGGTGGCGACGGCCGCGACGGCGACTACGGCGGCCACGACGTGCGCTGCGGATGAGCGTGCGGATGCTCGTAAAACGTGGTATGGCTTGGAAACTGGTGGGTTCCGTTTTGTGTTTTGCTGACGAATCTAAAAGGGTCGCCCAGCATCTTCAGCGTGAAATTAAACATGTTTCGGTTCCTCGCAACCTCTGCGCTCACAGTGTCCAGCGCTTTGTTTTTGCAACACAAAACATCACTGAAGTTAGAATGGACCTTCATACCCGACTGCGGCTGGATGGTTTCGTTCCTGAAATTCCCATCCACCCCCCAAGGTTTTGGACCTAACGCGTCTTATACGCCAGTTTCCCATGATTGACCTTTCTGATCTTTTTCAAGTGTCTCCTGACTTTGTGTCGGCGTGACAAAATGTCCCCGCATTTCGCTGTCCTCTTTCCTCGCGAGCCCCACACTCATAATCGTAGGAACTGCCGTCGTTATCTTCGGGATTCTCCAATTTCCTTCTCTTCCTACTCGTCCTCCTCCTGCTCCTTGCCCCGAACCCTCCTGAGGGTGGCATCTCAGGAGGGCTGCGCCGGAGCTGTGGCCTCCGCGGACGTTTTCCCGCTCTTCTCCACCGCGGTGTCTAGCGCATCAACCTCAAATCCCTGTTGGTGCCAGCTCGTTTTCTGCCAAAGCCTCCTCTGGGTCGCCGCCGCCCTCAGTCGACGCTGCTTGGGCGGAGCCCACTCCAAGGCAGAAGCTTTCTCTGATCGTTTCTCTGGAGCTTCGGAGCAAGGAAAAGCAACATCATCTGACGAGCTTGCCATCACAATGTGCCTCCGGACTAAGGCGGGCGGAAGGCGTACCGCAATCAAATAGCAACAAGCTCTCGAGCCCACATGACCCGAGCCCATGATGACGGTGCTGCTGATGATGGTCTGTGGCGCGTGACGGCGCCACGCTGTCGGGCCGCGACCCGACGCGCGGCGGGCACATCACACGTGCGGTGCCTACGGGGCGCCCACCGTTCAGCCAGCCCGCGCCGGTCTCTGACCCCTCCGCACGCCGCGATGGAGCTCGTGGCGGGAGCACCGCACGAAACCGTGGGGCTGGACAAGATCGGGGAGGAGGAGGAGGAGGAGGAGGAGGAAGAGGAGGAGGAGGAGCCCACGCCTAGGAGGGGGGCGCGGTCTGTCAGCCGCCCGCGCCTAGCCCTCGGCGCCGACGCGCGTGCCGTCGGCCAGCTCAGTGTCGATGAAGCCGCCGACCTCGTCCAGGGCGGCTTGACGGTCTCTCCGTCATGAAGTTCTTCAACTGGTGGGAGATCACCAGCAGTACATGGTACAGGGTGGACAGGAGCAGGCTCAGGCTGCATACAATGCTGTCCTTGACCCGCAGGGAGCTCACCACCAAGCAGGGACGCTGTCGCCGTACCAGCAGAAGGCGCTTCACCCACAGTGTCGGCGAAGCTATGTGCAGCCATAAGTTGATTGAAAGCATCTTGATCTTCATCAGCCTCTCCGACATCGTCCTCAACGTCGTGCATGCTGCAAGCGTCCACGTCAGGCACTTCCAAACTTTCCGCTTCGGCCTGTGCCATCATGAGCTCGTCCACCCCCATCTCTCCGTCATCGTGGAACGTGACCTCGGTACCGAATACAGGGAGAGCGGGATCGTCCTCTGCGTCGCCTTCCAAAAGAGAACCTGGGTTGTGCAACATCCAGACCACAAGCTCGCGCTGCTCTGCAGAAAGTTGGTAATTGTCATCCAGATACCGTGTAGCAACCATAAGTTGCGCAGGCGAAAGTGCATCTCCATGTTCCGCTGGGGGAAAAGAACCCCCTTGCGCCGCCGTGATCACGGACCGAACTAGAGCACTGACAGTTTGGAGCGCCCGCAGTTGTAGCAAAGCTTGACGTTCATCATCGCCGTCGCAGCGAGAGGATGCTCCAGATCCTCCTTCAAGAGCGCTCCCCGCAAGAACCACACCCCGAGGGGCCGGCTTGGGTGGCGGCGACGTTGAAGCAGACTCAGGTGAAGACGAGACTGCAGAAGGCCGAAGAGCCCCACCAAGGGAGCCGTCGGGGTAGATAACGCCAAACCCATAGGCAGCCATCGTTTGATTGAGCTCATCGTCGGAGCTATCATTGGCAGCCACTGGCGAAGACGGGCGCGCAGGTGAAGTCCGAGTTGGGGGAGCCGACGCGAGGTGCCGACGAAGAGGCCGCTTGATTGAAATCATCGTCAGAGCTATCATTGGCAGCCGCTGGCGAAGAGGGGCGCTCAGGTGAAGTCCGAGTTGGGGGAGCCGACGCCGAAGCCGCAGGAGGTGCCGACGACGAGGCCGCAGCATCACAGCCTTGATCACGCCTGGAAAACTCCCGAGACCTGCGCAAAATCAGTTGCACTTGCGCTTCAAACCCTTCGTCGGTGAGGATGGGGCCGAAGTGGTGCGAAAACTCTCCAGCATCCATTGTATCATTATCGTGCTCGGGCGGTGGCGATCCACCAGGTTCGGGCGCCTCCGTGACAGCGGCGGCCTCGACCATGCTCTCGATGTCCTCGTCGGTTGGGTTGGGGTAGCCGTCCGCATCAATGCTTTCGTTGTCTTCGTCAGGCAGATGGGCAGAGCTAGCTGCAGCCGCTGCATCCAGAAAGGCTTGCTCGTGAAGGTGAGGGAGAAGGAGCAGATCAGGAGCCGCAGCCCTCGCAGGACCAGAAAAGAAAGCACGGCGAACCAGCTGAAAATTCTCGCGCTCTTCCGGCGGCATCCCGGAGACATCAGGGCACCAATCCAATTGCCGCAGGTGCGCCAACGCCTGGCGCCGTAGCGCTGCAAGACGGCGACGTTATTGGCCGGCCGCGGGTCGCTGAGCTGTCGACGAAACCGCTCCCTCGGTATAGCGCCTTGATACCACCCATGCAAGCAGAGCTCAATGGCGAGCTCCCAGCGCTTCGCCCCGTCCGTCATCGCGCTGGCAGAGCATTGCAGAATATCTTTGAAGCCGCAAAAGCGTAACGCGTCCGCCGTGAAGGGAACGCACCACTCCATCCACTGCTGGAAGTCGCTGCCGCTGGTACTGACAAGGAAACTCGGAACCCATCTCTGTGACCACATACCAATGCGATCCAGAAGTGCCGTATACTGAGGGTGTCCAGGGAAGCGCGGAGGAAGAGGGTCACCTCCTGCAGCACCGACAAGTGGCCGAGCGCCGTAACGTCCTGAGCGATTGCCACTGCCGTTTTCCACCTCCCAGATATCCACAGCCAACTCATCAGCACGAGAGCACAAGTCATCAGCAACAAGCGAGCCATAGTCCCGTAGTTCAGGAAGAAGGGAACGAGGTTCAGGCCGAAGGAGTTGAAGCTCTTCTTCGATGTCAGGTGTAACCGCAGCAAACGAGGCAAGACCATAGGGCCACCAACGAAGATCCATGAGAAGTTGTGCCCGCTCATGCGCCACCTTGAACCAGCTGCTCGATTGCGATTGTTGTAATTCTGTGTAGTGCTCAAAGAGCCTGAGGCGGCCAACACGAGAATTGTGCCATTCCACATGAGCTACGCTTGACGCAAGCGCAGTTCGTTCTTCCAAGGCAGCGGTAGGATCGCCGAAAAGGCCCGCGAAGTGTTTGTAGCGAAAGACAATGCACAAGAAGTCGGTTGCCCACTTCACCCAGTCTTCGAAATCCGTCAGACCATTAGCGACGAAGAAGAACGAGCACAGCCAATTGCGCGCCCACGATTGCACCAAAGAGCCCAAATCAGCTAGCCGCGCACTCATGATGGGACCGATCCCACTCGGCTGGCAAATAGAGAACTTAGCTTCACCCCATGCTGGCGGATAGCGAACACGCCCAGGTAGAAGATCGTGCAGTGAGTGATGACCACGTGGAAGATCAACCATGAGTACAGGAGGCCACTGGACAGCAGGAGAGGGCGGTTCTGGTAGTCCCGTCGTGACAAGATGCTGCCGCGGACGAATGTGGGCCCGAGTCCGACCAACCGTCGGGCACGCCAAGGCCCGAACACGAATAGCACCACGCGCTGTATGGAGAAGACACTCAGGACCGCCGTAATCCAGATGCCGTACTTCGTGATAGATGATGGTGGCGAGCTGCAGGTTCATCAAGTCGTCGTCGTATGCACCGCGAAGGCCCCGCCGATCTAGAACGTTGCCAGGCAATTCGATGCGGCCACCCGTCTTTGCCATGGCGGTGCCCCATGCGAGCCCACGACAACCGAGATAATGACCGATCTCGTCCGAGCAGCCCTCGCAGCCAAAGATGCATGAGCGAGGCCCTGAAGGCGACGATATCCTCGACGACGTAAGCCAACCACCGCAAAGGCCGCGCAGCAGCGCTGAAGCCCAAGCCGTGGGGTAGGTGACCATCTTGTCCTGCAAACATGTCCAGCCGAGCTGTGTGAGATCATCCACCAGAGATGGAAACCATTCGGACCACCGTTTGACGATCGTGACCACCAGCGGCGAGCCAGTGTTGTACGAGTTGCTCAGAAACGGCCGCATCATGTCCTGAAAAAAGCGCCGAATAGGCGGCGCGTTGAACTGCGCGACGAGCTTCAGGGAACTCTGCAAGAAACGTGCGCGCCGAATCAGCACCCGAAGAAGCCGTGCGTTGCGAAGCCAGAGCCAAGTATTCCACATAGGATGGCTGATCCCAGAAAAGAAGAGACAGTCGACCTCGAAGATCAGCAAGGACACGGAATGGAGCCCAGCGTTCCGCGGCCACTTGAAGACGATGGAGGTAACGAACGTGTTCAGGATGAGCAGTAAGAGCCGAGCGAATAAGCGCTGAGCCACCCGCAGGACCAAGAGCACGAAGCTTGGGGCCACCCCACTGGCCAAGACAGTGAAAATCCACATACCGTAGAGCGCCACCAGGCAACCGCAGAAGCCGCACCAAGTTGTGGATATCTTGTTGAAGTAGCTGCTTGGGGAGCGGTGCGAATTGTGCCACGTAGGACAGCGTGGGTAGCGCTCTGGCCATGTAGTTGATAGCATTCAGAGAAGCTGGCGCAGCCGACGAAGCAAGCGCCGAGATGCGAGCTCTGTATTTATCCCACGGGCTCAGCCAAGAGCGTAAGTCAGAGACGGCAGGTCCCAGCCACATGCCAAGGTAGAGCAGCTTCGCTTCGATGCGAAAAGCAAGCCAGTGAGGTACCAGTTGTTCCAGACCATTTCGCAATCCGCCCCTCAGGTCGCCTCCGAACTTCCCCGCGAGCGGGACAATAACGCACTTCGGCGGCTTGAGCTTAAGATTGGCAATGTTTTCCGCCACCGCCATGGCCCGTGCCAAGAAACGCAAGTCTACCAAGGCGAATAGCACACCGCCGATATCATCAGCGCATGCGCGAAAGAGACCACGATGTTTGAGCTCCAACCCAAGTCGAAGATCTTCGAGAAACGGCGAAGTAGCAACCGCGAACAAGCTACCAGACAACGCACACCCTTGGATGATGCCGCACTCGATGGCGAAGAGATCCGTAGTAATCCCACCGAGCCGTCCCACAGCTGTAACAGAAGCATAAAGCGAGCAACAGGCTGAAAATAGTGCACCAGGGAGGCGAAGCCTTTTGAGCACCGTAAAAGGCATTGCTGACTCAAACTGGGGAACGCCTGGCCGAAGCCGAGTACCACCAAGATCGGCTGCTGATCTCGTGCCCTAGGATGAAGGGACGCAATCCTCGCCATAACGCCAAGCTCGAGAATGTTCGATGTAAGCTGCCTGCCCGCGATGAAGCCCCGCTGCGTCCTTGAAGTAGTTTGCTGCGCGATCGGCGAGAAGGCCGCGTTGAGAGTCGCTGAGATGACCTTCACATCAGTACTGCGGAGGCCGAGAGTACGCACAGTGTCAGGGGGGCGAACGACACCACGCTCGTCATCGTCTCCAGCATGGCAACCTTTAGGAAGAAAAGCCTGCAGCGTCGCTCCCGCTGACGGGAAGAGCGTCTGACCATCCATCATCCAGCGACAAGCCTGCCATAATACCTCAGCTCCATGCTCATGTGCTGCCCAGGCTACATAGGGGAGGCCGTCCACTCCAGGCGCAGAGCGCGAGGGCGCCATACGCCGCAAAGTACGCTGAAGCATCTGAAGCGAAGGTGGTGGTAAATCGTCGAACACGCACGGCATGAGAAACTTCTGAATGCACCGCTCAGCATGTACAGGGTACGAATGTGGGCGAGCTGACACAGGCGCCCAATAGCTGACCAACGCGTTCAACTTCTCGGCAGGATCAGAAAGCTGCTGGTCGCCAACCTGAATGGCGCGCAACGTGAGCCGCTTGCCGAAGGGGGCCCAGAGTTTGGCTTTCCTTTGTGTTGCAGAAAGAGTACCAGGAGAAACCTTAGCGCGGCCATTCCCATGAAGAGCACCCTGTCGGAGAACCGCCAGTTGTTGCTCAGCCGCTCGATGTTGTATAGATTCCACCCATGCTTGAAACGCCGCAGGGTGCACCAACTGAACCAGTCCCTCGGAGGTGATGTTAACGCAGCTGTTGAATACCTCGGACGAGTTGGCAACCTTCTGAGAAAGACGCGCGTCCTGCCGCCAGATAGCGCGCGCAGCTTGCCGAGCAAAAACCAAGTGGGCTTCAGGTTTGTCAATGCCAATAACCAGAATTTGTTGAAGCATATCATAAGCCGCTGAGTCCATAAGCACCTTGTACCTCTCCATCTGCCGAGGAGGAGACATATCTGTGAGGAAACGGCCATCTTGGCGCAGAAGCCTGTCGAGTCGAGCGCGAAAGTCATCACAAAGATACACAAAACTCGGAACAGGACGCCGATAGTTATCGTCAAGAGAGCGATGCTGAAGGTGGACCCGAAGAGCTGCATGATCCGAAATGTGCTGCTCGCTGAGGCGCTCAGGTGACGAGGCCACTGCTGCGGAATGATGAAGCTGGCAAGCGACCCATCCAGGCTCGGATAACCAAAGACGGTCAAGCTGAGCAACAGCATGAGAGTCCTTGCAATAATGCGTAGGGTCTTCCGCAGAATTCTCTAGCATCTTGTCCAACGCCGCCATCCAGCTCTTCATGTTCGCACGATTGTTGCTGGTCGGACGGGTCGATCGCTTCAGGCACGGTTGAGAAGGAGATAGTGGCTCCGATGCAGCAAAGTTGAAATCACCACATACAGCCACCAGTCTTGACTGTGGGTCGGCTTGTGCCCACTCTAAGTCAGTTGCAATAAGAGAGGATATACGCTGAACATCGTCATGATGAAGGTCATGGTTGTGCACGTTATAATGGCGAATCTCAGCTTGTGACCCAACCAACCACGTCTTGAGCACCCGGCCTGGAACCAGCGAGCGAGATGAGGACGCCGCCACCGATTGAGCAGAAAGCGGTACCACCGTCGCAACACCACCACGCGTAAGGCCGCAGGCGCCGGTGTCGAACGAGCCGAAGACGGTAACCTCTGGAGCGATCCGCCGCAAGAAGAATCGAAGCTCGTCCAACGATCGACGAACCTCTTGCAGAGCGAAAACGGACGAAGACATCCCCGCCATCTGTAAGTAAGCCGCCTTAGCCATCGCTTGCATCCCTCGCCAACGTAGTAGCGCACGAGCGTTCCACGTGACGAAGGACAGCTCAGAGCACTTAAGAGGGATACTGTACTGCCAGTGGCATGATGCAGAAAGATGTCGTCGAAGATGCTAAAGCGCCCACTCAGGGGCAACCGTCGGCGCAGCGATTGGATCAAGGCGGCAACGTAGTTCAGCTCGTGACCATTGCCGTGCGGTGATCGCGGCGTCGTGCCAGAAGATCTTCGCGGGGTCGCGACCAGGCTGCGGTTCGATCCTGACAATCGGGTTCCAACTCTCTGAGATCCACCCATTTTGTCGGTCGAAATAGAATTTGGCGTCTTTGAACTCATCGCGGAGGGCTGCAACCATTTTGTTCCTTGTGATCTCCATCTTGATCTGATAAGGGTTCCTGTCGGGGCCGATATGCAGCTAGGTGCTTCCCCCGCTGGCTGCAGGCATGGGTAAGCGCATCCATTGTCCTTTACCTGGAAGACGAAACGCTGATAGAGCGGCAGCAACCTTCTTTCCAGTGATACCCACTGCACCCGTGAACTGGATCGTGAAGAGCTTGTCTGGGCCGTCGCCCTGAATGGTGAAGCCGTCGATACTTGCGTCCTTGAGCCACTTATCCACAAAGCCCTGAACGTCGCACTTCTTGACGAGAGTAGGAGCGACGACCTTGAGAATCGTGCCATCCACCGCTCGAGTGAACCCAGGCGACGGCTTAGGCGGAGGCGGCGACCGATTTGCAACCACCAACTCTTTGCGAAGCTCATCAACCAGGGACTTGAGCTGCCCCATGTCCGTGGCCAGCGTCTCTGTGCGGGTGTCGATGTCTCGGACCTGCGACTGGATGGTGTCGATCTGAAGCTGTAGGCGTCTCTGCGTGGCCTCGAGCTCGGGACGAAGTTGCGCTTCAAAATTTGGACTTACAAGTTTGCGGCACTTGCTGAACTGCAGCTTCGACACCTTTGATGGCGGCCATGACAGGGTCGACGGCGGACGAGGCAGCCTTGCTGGCGGACGCGGTGACGAGCTCGGTAACTTCGGACTGGAAGATGTTGAACTTGGCCTGCAGTTCTCCATGAATGAGCCCTTTGATGTGTTCTTCCCAGCCATCCGAGTCCACGAAGTCCTCTTCGCCCTCGCTGGATGCACCTCTGTTGGAGCGAGAACGAGCGTCGTCATCACCAGCGGCTGCAGGCTGCGAACCAGCACGCGCATCACCATCAGCAGCGCCACAAGCACCACGTACGGCCCGAGGCTTCTGCTGGCGCTTGGCCCCATCTGGCATGGGCGGGAACTCGAGGGCGCACGAGACTGCTCAGTCGCGGGGCGGCGACAGGCAGCAGCCAACGGGGGCGGACCCGTCGGCTGGAACAAAACTGTCGGGCAGAGGCGCCCTGGCACTGGCCGCGGACTAGCGGTATCCACGTGTTCCCCTGTGGAACAAACCATCTTGAGCCAAATGGCTACGGAGGAGGAGGAGGAAGAGAAGGAAGAGGAGGAGGAGGAGGAGGAGGAAGAGGGAAAGGACCACACGCCGAGAGCGAGCTCGGGGCGGAGGCGCCGCATGAGACGGAGGGGGGTTGCAAAACTGCTGCGGACCTGCCGCTGCCCAGGCCTGCCCTCGTCAGCGGACCTTCTCGCTGAACAGCTCTCTCCGAGCTCGTCGTCCACCTCCTCGATGGCCGGCGCCCTGCCCAACCTGCTCGCCAAGCGAAGCGGCGCCGCGCGATTCTCATTCTCCTCGATTCAGGCCATCGAACCTGCACCCACGATGTCACGGCCCGCATCCTCGCGCAAACCCTCGCTCAACTGCTCTGTCCTCGTCCTGGCCGCGTTCTTCTCCATCTGCGCCGCCCACTTGAAACCGACCCCCTCGCTGGGGCTCCCCCGCGCATTGCTGCTCCAACCTGCCGCCCAAGGCCTGCGCATACCCTCTTCCAGGTCACCGCCGTCAGGCTCCTCGCCCTCGTCGGCCATCGACGCGTCGATGATGCCGTCGCCGCGCGGCGCGCCGCTGACACCCAGGTCGAACATGAGCTCAACCGCCCGCCGTTCAGCTGACCCCTGAAGTCCTCCAGCACCTCCCCCTTGACCGCGGGATCCTGCGCTGGCCCAGAGAAGCGGCGGCATCCAGGAGGGGGCGCGTGCTGCCCCCAGTTGCCGCGCCCGCAAAGCTCCTCGGCCGCCTCGACCGCCCGCGGGGGGAGCTAGAGTAGCCACGCCGCGCTGAGCGGCTCGCCCATGGCGCCTGGGTGCCAGCCAGGGGCGTCGCCCAGCTCCCAGAGGGCGTTCGAGCGCCGCGCGCATCGCCTTGGCGCGCGCCGCCAGTGTTGCGGAGCGCTTCACGCCTCGCTCACCGAGAGCCTGCCGCCGAAGCCGCCGCGCCAACGTGCGGGCGCTGGCTGCCGCCCATCGCCGTGCCTCCATCGCGACCTCCGACGCGCGCCCATGGGCCCGCAGCGGGCGCGCGTCCGCGAGAACCTCCAATACACCGGCTCGCTAGAGCCAAAGTGGTTGCGGATAGTGATTGTGATGGTGATAACGATAATGGTGATGCTCATGATGATGAGTCTGAAGCTGCTGCTGATGATGAGGAGGATGATTTTCACCCTCCCCACAGATCACCCGAAGAGTTACGGTGCCTCAATGCTCGGAGACTCCACCACCCTGCACGGGGTAATGAGGGAGAGCGAAAGCACCATGGATGAAGCACTACACCGCCGAAGATGCCATAGACACCCGCGAAGCCGAGAGAGCCGCCGAACAACCAGACCAAGTGCTGCATGGTACGACGGAATCATTGACACCTAAAAAGAATAACTGGTCGATCAACGAGAACACGGCGAAACACATAGGCTGGAAGCTGATTCGAAGAAAGCGGCCAATCCATTGTCATTATTACTATTCGCGTCGACGGAAACATCATGTTGAATACAATTCAATTCAGCACGGCTTCTCTGTTCGGAAGCGCTCCAGTACTGCTCGTGCGGATTATCTTCAGCGACGGACTTCCACATCCAGCGTGGATAATCGGCGAACGCATCAAACTGTTCCAGCTCGGGGTCGTATTCGAACTTCGTTCCAGCGCACACAGATGGCGAACGGCTCTGCCAGTGAGCTTCAGCAGGTGTGCGATAAGCACGAAAAGTGATGTAGAGAAGACCATCATCACCCCCAGTCCCCTCCACGCTGATGGGCGGAGGCCGCGGCCGAGTACGACGAGACACACGGGAAGGTCGTCGAAATCCACGAACGATTGCACCGATTTTCTCGATTTACTCACAGACCAGATCAAGCATCCCATGTGCGTCACGAGCAGCTGCACTAGCGCAGCCACCAAGGGAATGAAGCTCAGGCGCAACACGGTGTGGATCACAAGCATCGTCATGACGAGCCGCCTGATGCACAATGTGGGCACCATCCGGAAAGAAGACCAGCGCCTTGTTGAACAGGAAAGGCGGAATCTCCGGCAACAGATGCACTGCAGTACCGTCCGCCTAAGGTACCGCATCGCCATCTCCATGTCGTCGTGGGGTTTTGCACGGAAGCGCCACCGCCTTGCAGCGCTGCCGCAGCCCATGGGTCGCACCCAGGGTCGAGTCACGGATCAGGAGGGGCAGGAGGAAGTACATCACGACCGCGACGGCGACCGCGAGAACGATCGTTACCATCGTCATCGGGCCCTCCGTCGTCATCCCAACCATCAGTATGAGGTCGTCCGTCAAACGGACGAGCCAAACGAAGCGAAAGCCAAAGACACATCTGTTGACGACCATCATTGTGACGATGTCCACAGTCAACAGCAGTGTGATGTTGAGCCAGCCTCGATACGCCTGCTAACGTCTCCAGGGCCGCCGACTGTGACATGGTCGAACAGCGCATGTCATCGGAGATAAGCTCCAACTTGGTCTTCGAACGCCCTGGGAGCGAGCAGCACGCCGAGACATGTAGACGCGTTCCCTGGAGGACCCGTCGCCGAATCCAGCCGATCCGAGCAGCCACGACCATCGCAGAGGCCGCCCGCACCTGCCGTCGCAGTGAGCGCAGGTGCGCCCGACAAGCCCTCAAACAGACAGGTGCCTGAGCCAGAGGGGCTATGATGCTGCTGCTGCTGCTGATGATGATGACGATGACGATGACGATGACGATGACGATGATGATGATGACGATGACGATGACGATGACGATGATGATGATGATGATGATGATGATGATGATGATGATGATGATGATGATGATGATGATGATGATGATGATGATGATAACGATGACGACGTCGACGACAACGAGAAGGACAAGGAGGACGAGAAAGACGACAACGACGACGACGACAGCGACGTCAACGGCGGCGACGACGAAGACGGCGGCGGCGGCGACGACGACGACGAAGACGAACTCGCGCCGGGAGCCCTGCCCCAAGGGACCCTCCATGTCGAGCCCCTGCGCGAGGCAGAAGAAGATCTCCATGTCCGCGCCTCCCAGCTGCGCGCCCTGCCTCGGGGGTCACAGGGCAGGAGCGGTCAGCACCAGGATCGGGAAATCGAAACCCGGCGGCTCGCCGAGAGGGCAGGTCAGAAAGGCTGCGGGCCCTCCCAGGAGGCTAAGAAGGCCGCCGGCCTTCTCGGAAGCTCTCCCAGCCTTCTCCAGGGGCGCAGGCAGCTTCTCTGAAGGCCAGAGGGCGTCTTAGAAGCCCTGCTGCCCTCTGGGAACCCCAACCCCCTATCACTTCCCCCCTGGGTGCGCTCGCGCCGCTGCGTTCGCCCGTTCGTCCGTCGTCTTCGTGTTGTTGCCGTCCTCGCCGTCGTCGTCCGCCTTCTGGAAAGCCCCGCCCCCCGTCACTTCCCCCCTGGGGCGCGCCGCCGAAAGGCAGGTTGGCTTGCCTCCGCCGTCGCGGGGGGGGGGGGGGGGCACCATCCGAAGACACGACAACATGAACTGTAGTCAAAACTGATTGCAAGGACGCGCGATAAGAATGCAAGGGCCTTGGACGCGCATGTCGAGGCTCTTCGAGCGCGGCGGGCCATAAAGATTAATAAAAGCATGAACCGAAGAGGCAAGGATGCAAGTGTGGCCTTGGGAAGATTGCCCATCCTCGCTCTCGGTTTCGAGTGTACAAGGCAGGTGGATTCGCGACGAGCCCCGCTCTCACAAAAATCATCGGCGCGCCGCGTCGCCAAATGAGGCGGGACTGGCGCCACGTTTCGGGGGGGGGGGGGGGGCGCACCCCGAGCCGTGGATCCCTGACCCCGTGTCTGCGTGCGCCTGGACAGGGGCTGGGCAGAGTGGGAAAGACGGCGGCCACCAACGAGCGTGGCGAAGACGGACGACGACGGCGAGGACGGCAACGACACGAGGACGGCGGACGCGGTAGAGCGAACGCAGCGGCGCGCACGACGGCGGCGACGGCGGAGGCCGCCGACCGCCCAGCCCGCTTCCCGGCGGCGCACCCAAGGGGGGGCAGTGGCAGTGGGCGGGGCTGCCCACAGGGCGGCGAGGCCTCTGAGAAGAGACCCTGGCCTTCTCGAGAAGCTGCCCTGCGCCCTCGGAGAGGGCTGCGAACGCTTCTCATGAAGGCTGGCGGCCTTCCGAGCCTCCCGATGAGGCCCGCGTGTCCCGATCGAGGATGAAGACACTTCAGCGTTTGTGCCCCTGTGTGCGCGTCTCTGGGGACCTCCATCGCCATCTTCCTGATGTCCCTCGCCCGCTAATTCTTCATGTGTGTTTCCCAACCATCCTGTTGTGCTGGGTCCTCGTTTTGAAGAGACAGCGCCCCGCCTGTTCTCTCCTTCCTCCTCCCCCTCCTCCCTCCTCCCCCTCTTTGCCTCTGCCCTCCGCATCACATGTCGGCACACCTCTCACGCCCCATAGGGAGCTCACCTGAGGCCCCAGGAGCTGTGACCACATGCGTCCGCGCCACCCAGTACGCGCTTCGTGACCCCATAGGGAGCTCCACCGAAGGCCCTAATAGCTGTGACCACATGCATCCCGCGCCACTCAGTACGGCGATTCGTGGCCCCATAGGGAGCTCCACCGAAGGTTTCAGTGACTGTGACCACATGCGTCCCGCGCCACCCAGTACGGCGCTTCGTGGCCCCATAGGGAGCTCCACCGAAGGCCCCACTGGTTGTGATCACATGCGTCTCCCCCCGCTCACTTCGGCACACCCCTCAGGCGTTTCGTGGCCCCATACGGACCTCCACCGAAGGCCCCAGTGGCGACGTTCGCATGGCGGCCCCGCTCCATGTCGGCACAACCCTCACACGTTTCCTGGCTCCATATGGAGCGCCACCGAAGGCCCTTATGGCTGCGCCCGCATGCGCCCCCGCCCCACGCTTCGTGGCCACAGAAGGTTATCCACCGAAGGCGATACCCACAACGGCGATGCTCACAACTGCATATGATTGGGCCCTTCGCCAGGATAATTTGATCAGCAACCCCACGCTGAGCAATAATCAAGACGTGGCCCCGCATTACGCATCTCGCCTCTCCCGAGTTCACGTGTGCACTCACCACTAATTCCCTCTCCAGAGCAGCATGGGCGGTGATCGCCCGGACAACTGTCCCTTTGGCAAGTCCATGCCGACATAGAGCAGCAACGCGCTCATGAGCGGCACCTGTTCCATCCCCCGACGTAACCGTGCAAAGGCCATAGCGCAAGGAAATAACCGAGAGCGTTGACATGACGACGGCGGCGGTAGCGCTGACGACAAATAGGACATTGACGAGGACGATGCAGGTAAGGGCACGGGCCATTAAGGCGCTCCTCAAACATCCGCTGCAATACCAGCCGAAGACGTCCAGCCGAAGACGTCACGGAAGACATCGCGATCGAGCCGTGTTCTCAGAAGTCTCTGCCCGCAGGAGTCCTCTCGCGGTCTCCCCAACTCCGAGCTACCAACTTCGTTGGCGAGCCTGGCGAAAGAGATGGCCTCCAGAGTCAGAGGGCGCGGGTGATGGCGCGGTCCGTTTGGCGACAGGAGGGGAATCGAACACGGAGAGTGCGGGGGCGCTCAGCAAACTACCACTGCAGCGACGGAGGAATATGAGGCAGAAGCGGTGAGGGCACAGAGGAACAACAAGACAGTACGGACACAAGGTGGTGGAGGCAGAGGCTGAGGTGAGAAAGGTAGCAGTGAGGATGGAGCGATGAAACCGAGCCCTCCGCTTCCTCCTCCATCCTCCTCCTCCCCCCTCCTCCTCCCACCCCCTCCTCCTCCTCCTCCTCCCTCCTCCCCTCCTCCTCCTCCTCCTCCTCCTCCGCCTCCTCCTCCTCCTCCTCCTCCTCCTCCGCCTCCTCCTCCGCCTCCTCCTCCTCCTCCGCCTCCTCCTCCGCCCACGGCGAGCCCGCCGCGCCCGTGGCAGAGTCTGCCCAAGGTGGCCGCGGCGCCCGCACCGAGACGGAAGCCCCGCGCGGCGACGCAGACGGCGCGCCGACGGCTCCCCCCCTCCTGGGGGACGTCGACGGGACGGGGACGACGTCGGCGCGGGGGAAGAATAGTCAACGACGTCGGCGCCGCCCAGGGAGACGATGACGGGGAACACGAGGACTTTGCCCCTCCGCGGCGTTTCATCTAGCCGGCATCGTCCCCGAGACGCCGACGGCTCCCCCGCCGACGCCGACGACCATCGCCTTTCTTTGGGGTTACGTCGGGCATGTGCCCCTGCAGGGGGATGTTCGACGAAGGATATTACTCCAGATTTCGCAGTAAAGGGAGGGGGGTCTCATTTCGGGAGGGGGGGTCTCTTCCAGGCTCTCTCGGAGGGCCTGGGGGGGGTCTGGGGACGATGTTTTGGAGGGTTCTCCCACGGGGGAAGTATGAAATGGCTCGTCTTGGAGGGTCCAGACCCCCTCCCTTTTATTACGAAATCTGGAGTACACATACTCCAAACATATTCAACAATGATTCAAGCATGCAGGCAAAATCACCACCAGACTATTTCTGGACTGCTCTGGAAGATCCCCCCTGTCCCAACTTGACTTTAGGGTGGTGATGACCAAAAGACGTCCAAAGTCTCGGCCGCACCCGACGCTTTCTGGCAACACCCGGGGCCAAGATGCGAGGCGGGGATGTATCCATATCCACCGCCTGGGAACCGGCGACCTGGTGCCCCAGCGGGCGGCGGAAATGGATAGATGTTGGCCCCCCCGGGCCCGAATATGTCCATAATTATCCACCGCCTGCCGATGCCACCGAAACTGATCCTTCAGGCGGTGTCATGTATAAATTCCCGCCTCGGACAAGGAGCAGCCACCAGGGCCTCCCAGTTGTGAACAATCTCCAGCGTGACTTGTTTACGAGTCGCCAGAGTTCTGGGCCGCCCAGACCTCGGGCGACTGGAACAGCAGAAGCAATGTTCTGCTCTAGAGTTAGGTCTGGCATGTCCCTCTACAGGCGGACACTGGACGAGAAATAAACAATACCCAACAAGTACCCAAAATATGCTCAAAAATAATAGTAAAACAAAATCGTCCCCATACTATTGTTTGACTGTTCTTGAATATCCTCCCTGTGGAGGGACAGGCCCGACTTCACTCTAGAGAAACAGGACACGACACGACCACACGCGATCGGAGGCCCAGCCCCGCGGGGGGACGGAGGGTCGAGCGCCGCGAGTCCGAGACTAGAACCACGCGCGCGCTTCGCGCGCGCTTCGGTTCTAGTCGACCCCATCCCTTGAGGAGGTCCCGTATCCACTGAAGTGATTACCCATTGATGGTGTAAGCATGAGGTACAAGAAGCATCCATAATGCTGGCCGAACAGAACCCAAGCACCGACAATGACATATGCTCCTTAATCCGCCGACCCTGTCGGCGTGTGTGAGGCGCTCTTTCGTTTGTCGTCGTCGGTGTCGTCGTCGACGTCGCCGTCGTCGTTGTCGTCGTCGTCGCCCTCGCCATCTTCCCCCTTTCCCCGGGCCCTCTTCCTCAACCAATCCAGCCAATGCGAAATCGAATCGAACAACGAAGGGAAGCACCTTCCCTTGATCCCTTCCGCAGCGGGGGGGGCGTCCCGGGGCAACTCCCGGGGGGTGGTCCCGCCGGGTGGTCTCGGGGGGTGGTCCTCGGGGGTGGTCCCGGGGGGTGCCCTGGGGGCCGTGGGGCTCCTGTTATTGTTTTGCCGATCCCGAATATGTGGCGGAGGGTCCCCGGGACCGAACCGGGGGAAGAGAGCCTCTCCTCCCTTCCCCCCAGCGTCCCCGCTTTGCCCCCCCTTCCAAGCGTTCCATGCTCCCCCTGTCCACAGGAGGGAGCCCCCCCCCACGGGCCAGTCCCCCCCTCCACAGGGGGGAGCGACCCCCCTTGGTCGTCGTCGTCGTCGTCGTCGTCGTCGCGCCGCCGCCGTCGTCGTTCAGGGTCGGCGGCACAGGCAGTAAGGCCTCTCCAGTATTCAATTCGAAGCTATGCAAGCCAGTTTAGCCAAACACATGCAAGGCTATGAATGCAATGCAAAGCAAAGGAAAGCGATGCTCATAAGTGCAACGTGGATCACGAAACAATGCAATTGCACATGCAACGGAAAGCAGCCCAGTGGAATGCAATGCAATACAATGCACGATAAGACAAAAGACCGAGAGAGTCCGAGGCGTCACGGAACTCAGAGATCCCAGGGACGAGCCCCCCTGGTTCTCCGAGAGAGGCTAAGGGGGGCCCAAGCGTGGCCCCGAAAGAGCTCCAAGCAGGCTCCAGAACGAAGCACAGGAGGGCCCCAAGAGGCGCCCCAAGAAAGCGCGAAGATAACGACAGAAAGAGAGGGTCCAAGGAAGTGCCTCCTCAGCGCAACAGCCCCATCCCTTGCGAAGGTCACAGCTCCACTGAAGCAGTGACCCACAACTGGCTTGAGCTCGAGGTAAAAAAAAATACCGATCATGCGGATGGAAGCGAGACCTACGGCCCCAGATGAAGGCGGGGTTCACATGGCGCCCCCCCCTCAATTTCGGCACGGCACTCACACGGATCTTGTCCCCCTGGGAGCTCCTCTTTCGGGTCCAGGGACAGAGTTCACACGGCGTCGCTCCGCCCATCTCGGCATACCCAACACACGACTCGTGCCCCAGAGGGATGTCGTTTCACGTGCGGCCTTAGTGTGGGGATTCGCATAACGTCACGTCCCCCCCCCACGCGTATGTCGCCTGTCTCCTCACACGAATCGTATCAACAGGGAGCTCCACCGACGGTTCCAGAGCCAACGTTCGCATCCCGCCGCCCCGCCCATGGCAGAAAATACACCCCTGACCTGGATCGTGAGTTCGGGGCGTCTTAGGTGCTTCTGTGGGCCATGCGGCATGTTTCTGTGAGGCCTCTGAAGCCCTGAGATGGATCGTGAATCGGGAGCCTCTTGAAGCCTTTTCTGGGAGCCTCGTGCAGGACGTCGAAGCGAGACCTCCCATACGCTTACGGGTGACTACTGGGAAGCCTCCTGGGACCGTTTTGAAAGCGTTTTGGGAGTCTCTGGGGGCCTCTTGGGACCTTCTTGGGGGTGCTTTTGGGGCTTTTTGGGGCTCTTTGGGGCCCTCTTGGCCCGTCCCGGGGCCCACTTGGACCGTCTTGGGCGCTTGGGCCGTCTTGGGGCCCTCTTGGGCCGTCGAGGGTGCCTCCTGTGGCCCTCTTGGGGCTCCCTCGTCACTCTTTTGGGAACCTCTGGGGACCGTCGTGGGCCGTCGGGGGGCTCTCATGGGCCGTGTTCTTTTTGGCCACGACTCGCTCCCGAACAGGATGCAGCCTTCCCCAGGCGCAGCCTTTCCCGAATCCGCATGAAAAGCTCTGGTCCCCTTTCCATCATCCTTTTTCCCTCCTCCTTCTCCTCCTCCACCATTACCTCCTCCTCCACACACCCCTTCCTCCCCATCCTCCTCCTCTAACTCCTACCTGGCCGTCGAGCAACAGGTGTCGGCAACGACAAAAAAATGCTAAACCTGCCCAGAGTTGCGCGTGCCCTCGACCGTCGAGGACCCAGGAGGGGATATGTTTGGACGTTTTCGGATCGAACCTTTTCCCCCTCCCCAACCCCTTTCCCCCTCCAAGCGGCGAGCCCAAGGCGGCACAAAAGCATGTTCTGGCAACGGGCGAACGCCGACAAAGGCACGCCGGCTTCCGTGCCAGCGAGTGCTTACCCGCCTGCGCCCAGAACTCCTGATCGTTCCTTGTCGTGCCTCCTACCTGGCCGTCGAGCAACAGGTGTCGGCAACGACAAAAAATGCTAAACCAGCCCAGAGTTGCGCGTGCCCTCGACCGTCGAGGACCCAGGAGGGGATATGTTTGGACGTTTTCGGATCGAGCATTTCCCCCCTCCCCAACCCCCTTCCCCCTCCAAGCGGCGCGCCCAAGGCGGCACAAAAGCATGTTCTGGCAACGGGCGAGCGCCGACGAAGGCACGCCGGCTTCCGTGCCAGCGAGTGCTTACCCGCCTGCGCCCAGAACTCCTGATCGTTCCTTGTCGTGCCTCCTACCTGGCCGTCGAGCAACAGGTGTCGGCAACGACAAAAAATGCTAAACCTGCCCAGAGTTGCGCGTGCCCTCGACCGTCGAGGACCCAGGAGGGGATATGTTTGGACGTTTTCGGATCGAACATTTCCCCCCTCCCCAACCCCCTTCCCCCTCCAAGCGGCGAGCGCAAGGCGGCACAAAAGCATGTTCTGGCAACAGGCGAGCGCCGACAAAGGCACGCCGGCTTCCGTGCCAGCGAGTGCCTACCCGCCTGCGCCCAGAACTCCTGATCGTTCCTTGTCGTGCCTCCTACCTGGCCGTCGAGCAACAGGTGTCGGCAACGACAAAAAAATACTAAACCTGCCCAGAGTTGCGCGTGCCCTCGACCGTCGAGGACCCAGGAGGGGATATGTTTGGACGTTTTCGGATCGAACCTCTTCCCCCTTCCCACACCCACCCCTTTCCCTTCCAAGCGGCGCGCCCAAGGCGGCGCAAAGGTAGGCACGCCGGCTTCCGTGCCAGCGAGTGCCTACCCGCCTGCGCCCAGGACTCCTGATCGTTCCTTGTCGTGCCTCCTACCTGGCCGTCGTGCAACTGTATAACAGGTGTCGGCGTCGACAAAAATTGCCAAACCTGCCACAAGGTGCCCGTGCCCTCGACCATCGAGGATCAAGGATGGGATGTGTGTTCGACGTCTCGGCTATCTTGGGCTGGTTAAGAACTTTTCCTCTTTGAACTTCAATCGTTCGGTTCGTGTTCCCCCCGTCTCTCTGCCCTCACGAACCCTTTTCCCTGTTGCTGCGCAAAGCCTTTGTGCCCGCGACACTGCGACGTCCAGAAAAGCGGACTCAGCGATTCTAGGAGAGGGTGCTCCTGGGGGTGGGCCCAGCACGGCCACTTTGGTTCACTACGCTCGCCTGGGGCCAACCCAGGGCAAGCGCAACCATGGATGCTAACAAAGACGGACCGAACGAGGCCCCTTAAAAATGATGGGTCGAGCGATGCCCTTGTGGTGCACTGCGCAAAAAGGACGAAATCCAGCACGTGGCGGCGCGAAGACGGGGGCATGGCAAGGGGGCGGGCGTCCCCAAGACGGCATGCAAGCTGCCAGAAGCGATCGGGCGCGCAGATGCGTACACCCAGACATCCAAAGGGGCGCCTTGTGCGCTCGACGCTACCTTCTTTTGTTCCAAAGGTCTGGCTGGCACGGGGCCTCACGCGTTGAACCAAGTGCCGTGCCCCCCGTCCCCGGTCACCGTCTCGAGGCGATGGATCCTCCTCTCTAACGACTCATACTCTCCCCTCAGACTATCAGGTATGTCCAATTGACGCTTTAACGACTCAATTGACGACTCATACTCTGCCCTCATACCCGTCCCTGGTGGTATCTGCCATTGACGCGCTATTTGCTGGAAGCGCAGTCTGGCCGAATCCAGCTTCTTCTCCCGAAACCACTTCGCCCACTCCTTAGCTTCGGCCAGTTCCGCCGTGAGGAGGCGCTCCTTCTCCTCCCACTTCCTGATGATGTGGAGATACTCCTCCGGACGCGGTTCTTGCAATTTACTCTCGATTCGCATTCGGGTCTTCGCCCGAGTCGACTTCGCCAACTCCAACAAATTGGCCAGGTCTTCGCGCATCTCCGCTGCATCCCGCTGCGACTCCGCGTGCCGCATGCTCAGCCGCCTTGAGGCGGCCTTAAAGTCGCCCCGCACCTCCTCGCGGAAGGCAGAGGTGAGCATGCAGCCTCCGAACTTGCAGCGCAGCTGCAGCGGGGCTCCGCCCACCACGCGCTCCACAACCAGCGCGGTGAACGGAGGTAGAAGCCACTCGCGCTCCCCGGGATACGCGCTCAGCTCCATCATCGGGAAGGCGTGGGTGACGCCGGATACGGTGAAGAGCACGTTATTTTTCTTGGGCGCCTGCCGGTTGCAGCACGCCTCGGAGATCGAGGCGTCGACTGTCGCGCTGGAGGGCGCCGCCCGGAAGAAACGGTCGCCAGCGGCCTTGGCCCTGAAGCCATCGACTAAGGAGCTGGGCAGGCCGCGCAGGCCGCGCGTTACAACCATGGGCTTCTCGAGCGTCTTCGCCGAGAGTCCCGAGAAACACGCCCGCCTGATCCATGCTGTCAGGCCGCCCAGGGAGCCCTGCCGGTCGCCAGCGCTGTCACAGCAGACGCGGGAGGCCCAGTTCGCCACCTGGAACATTTGTGGATTTCGCTTTCCGCCTACTTTCTGCCTGTACTCGCTGTAGAACTCGTCGCGCATGGCGGGCTCTTCCAGGCCCTCTGGCAGTTCTGGGACGTCTTCAAAGCAAAACAACCTGTCGATGTCGACGTCCTGCATGGCATACAGAGACCAAGTGGCGATGGCCAGCAATTCGCCCTGCAAGTCCTCATTCAGTGGCCTCGCAGAGTATTTGTCGCGCGGCCGCTTGCACGCCTCTGCGAGGAGCTGGATCTGCCTGCAACGGCGTCGCGTCGCCCGCGGGCCCAGTCTCCTTCTGGTTGTCGAGTAGCTCGTCCAGGATCGTGCTGGGCTTCTGCGCGTATAGCTGCTCAACAAGAGTCATGAACCATGTGACCTGCGTCTCTTGGGTCTCCGCCGATATCCGCGCGGCTCGGGTCTTGGCGGTCAGCCCGGCGCCCGCGATCTTGCCCACAGCGTCCAGAATCCACGCATTCTGGGTCTCGATCGCCGTGACCTGCGCCATCAGCCTCTTCAGCTCATCGAGAGAGAAATCGTCTGACTGCTGCGCGCGCTCTCTGGCCTCCGCTCTTTTCCCTTCTGCCAACGCCCTCGCCTCTTCGATCTCCGCCTCGAAGTCCTTGCGCAGCATCTCCAGGCGCTTCCTCGCCTGCTTTTGTCGCTCCGCCGCCGCGGTGGCCCTGGCCTGCTGCTCCAGCCTCTCCTATGCGGCCTTCGTCGCCCTCTTCTGGCGCTCGGCTTCCGCTTTCGTCAGATCTTCTCGGATTGAGGCCTCGTCTTTGAGAAAATAAACACTGTACCTAAGGACCGATTTCTGGCACTTCTGCAACTCATGCCAGCACGTGACGCTGTCAGTGATAGGCATGCCGTTGACCATGATGATGCTCCAGCCTGGCCGCACGCCCAAGAATCGGGCCTGGCACGACACGCGTTCCACAATGGTAGTTCCCTGGGTCCAAACGAGACCGTGCGCGCCCATGGCGAACTCGAATTTAACGATGCCTGGCTGCAACGGCATGTCCGACAGTTCACCTGGCATACCCGCTGATATAGGACTCTGAACCATGCGCTGTCGTGTCCGTGCGCTGCTCGCGCTTGAGCCAAAAGGGCTTGAGCCAAAATGGCTACGGAGGGCTCTCATGGGCCGTGTTGGAGCTCTCTTGGACCGTCTTGGGGCCCTCTTGGGGGCCTCTTGGATCGTCTTACGGCCGTCTTTGGGGCCTTTGGGTCCGTCTTGGGCGCTGTTAGGACCGAAGAAGCGAAGATGCTAAAAACGTATGCTTTCCGAAAGGAATTTGGCTGTGTTTGCCTTTTGGTGACCTTCTGGGAGGCCTCTTGGGCCGTCTGGAGGGCCTCTGAGGCCAAAAATATAGATTTCCCGCTGGTTTGTGAAAGATTCGAATTTCTCGAGGACCTTTTCGGAAGCTTCTCGGGCACCCTTGGTGGCCTCCTGGGCTGTCTTGGAGCGCTCTTGGGGTCCTTTTGGTGCGTCTTGGAGAGCTCTTGGGCCATCTGTAAACAATCTTGGGCGGATTTAGGGCTGCTCTGAGCCTCGGGGGCGGGTCCCGGAGGGCTCCTGGGAGGGGGGCACTACCTATGTACAAGGGGGGGGCCCTGCGGGTCCCCGGGGTCGGAATCCCCCTATATATGTATATACATGCATACACACCTACATACATACATGCATATATGCATTAATACACAAATACATACATACACACTCACGTTCAAACATACATTTATCCATATATACATACATACATACACTCACAAACCTACATACATACATACATACATACATACATACATACAAACATACATCCATACATTCGTGCATGCATGCATGCATACCGACATACATACATACATACATACATACATACATACATACATACATACATACATACATTACATACATACATACATACATACATACATTCATACAATCATATAGTCATACATTCATACAGTCGTACAGTCATACGTACGTACACACATACATACATCAATCCATCCATTCATCCATCCATCCATCCATACATACATACCTACATGCATAATCATACATATATACATGCATATACACATGTGCATACATACGTATATATATATATATATATATATATATATATATATATATATATGCATACATACATACACTCGTGTCTTGGGGCCGTCCTGAGCCACTCGTGCGCAGCCTTGGACCGCTCCCGGAGGCCTCCTAGGCCGTCTTGGAGGCCTCTTGGGCCGTCTTGGACGCGGTGAAAGCCCAAGACGCGAACATGCGAAACATATACGTTTTCCCATAGGAATGGCACGATGCTTGTTTCTTGGACCTCTCTTGGGGTGCCTCTGGGAACGTCTTGGGGTGCTTTTGAGAGCCTTTTGGCGCCTCTTGGCGGCATTTTGGCGCCTCCTGGAGCCTCTTGGGCCGGAAGCTCGGAATTCGAGGTTGGCTTTCTCCGTCTGGGACCCCTCTCGAACTCGTCTTGGGGCTCTCTTGGGCCGTCTTGGGGCCGTCCTGGGCCACTCGTGCGCAGCCTTGGAGCGCTCCCGGAGGCCTCGTAGACCGTCTTGGGCGCCTCTTGGGCCGTCTTGGACGCGGTGAAAGCCCAAGAGGCGAACATGCGAAAAATATACGTTTTCCCATAGGAATGGCACGATTTTTGCTTCTTGGGCCTCTCTTGGGCTGCCTCTCGGAGCGTCTTGGAGGCTTCTGGGACCTTCTTGGTGTCATGACAGGCGTCTTGGAAGGCATCTGGAGCCATCGGAGCGCGTTCCGAAGCCGCCTGCGAACGATCTTGGACGGCGTCCGGCGGTCCGACGAGCCTCCGGGCCCCCCGGGGCCCACATTTGCGGTCGGGGTCCCGGCCCCGGGCCCCCAGACCCGGTGCGCCGTTATATGTATAAGACGTCCGTGCGGAGCTCGCACGCTGTGCCGCTGCTGGACCTCAGCTGTGAAGGGGCCCCGGGACACGCAAGTCGGGCACGTTCTTCTAAAGGGGGGATCTTCCATAGCAGTCCAGAAATAGTCTGGTGGTGATTTTGCCTGCATGCTTGAATCATTTTTGAATATGTTTGGAGTATGTGTACTCCAGATTTCGTAATAAAAGGGAGGGGGTCTGGACCCTCCAAGACCAGCCATTTCAGACCTCCCCCGTGGGAGAACCCTCCAAAACATCGTCCCCAGACCCCCCCAGGCCCTCCAAGATAGCCTGGAAGAGACCCCCCCCCGAAATGAGACCCCCCTCCCTTTCTTACGAAACCTGGAGTAAATGCACACATATACCAGGCTGTTGCAGGCGTTCACCCTTTCTTGGACGTGGATTTCCTCGCAAAAGCTAGCTCGCCGGTAGGTCTTCCCGGTGGCCGCAGCCTGTGGTTTTTTGACCGATTGCGGATTCTCGTTCTTGGCCAGATCCCTAAGCTCCCGTTCTCGAGCACGACGGCCTCCACGAGTGTTATCTCAACGAGGACCATCGGCGCTGCGGAGCTGCAACGATGCCACGGCTCACGAGGCCCCAGCGCCTCCAGCTATGGCGCAGCCGGCCTCGGGAAAGGAGGCGGATCGAAGCTTGCCTTGAACCAAAAATGGCACAAGTCAGGCGTCGACCCACCCAACCGCCCATGATGAATGCCCAAAGCTATTAACCAGCAAAGTAACAACTTAGTAATAGCGCTAGTGCTAGTGCTGGTGCTGGTACTGGTACTGGTGCTGGTGCTAGTGCTAGTACAAGTTTGTTTTATTGTTTTGCAGTCGGCTGCCATTGGGCAGTATACCTTGCCAAACTGGTCCACTTGAGTTTGTGCTTAGCGATTGGAGCATGGAAGAGCAGAGAAACGTGCTATCCCACCCTACGCTTGGGCTCCGCAGCTGCCGCAAAAGCGGTTTCCGGGCTCCAATGCCTGGCCACAGTCGCAGCAGAAGCGCTTGCCGATGACGTTCGTCAAACGGGGGGGCCACTGCACCGGGCTCTGGGTCTTCATGACAAGGCTGCAGTTCCAGGGTGGGCCACCTTGTTTGGGTAAACTGTCTTCCAGTTGGAGCATGAGCGGCGAACCCTTGGAGTCCACCCACGGCCCCAGTTGGTTCGGGACACCGTCGGTCCTGGTGTAGGTCAGCTTGTTGTTACTCGTCCGCGCGACCAACTCCTGCAGCTCTCTGTCCAAGCGGGCCTCCTGGTTCCTCAAGTTAAGCCAAGGGCAGAATATAATGCCACAGGTGAGCATGCACAAGCAATTCGCGACTCTTGCCACATCCGCAGTCTCGCCGTTGGCGTCGATATACTTTTTGACCTCAGCTGTGGTCGCCTCATAGTCCTCCCGAGACAGGCCTTGATGCGCCATCCAATCCTCGTAGGGAGGGAATCTTTGCACGCCCTTCAAGGTCTGACCGAACGTGACGTAGATCTCGGTCGTTTTCAATGGGTTCTGGTAGATGCGGTTGGCATGCTCCATTGCTTCCGCCCACACACAAGCCTTGCCGCTACTGCGGCCCCAAGCGAACAAATCGAGGGAAACCTCTCTTCGAGGGAAACGGCTTGAGCCCAAATGGCGACGGACTAGCGAATGAAGTGGGCAAATGAAGCATAGTTCAAGTGTCCCACTCGATCGAATGCTTGTGCACGAATACGTTCGTGGAAGCATTGGAGACACCAGTTTGTCCACACGTATGGCGGGTTGAAATTAAACGCCCAAAAGGAGAGCGAACGGTTGCATGTTAAATTGTCAGGGTGTTGCTCCTCCCAGGGGGAAACAGAACTGGTCGATGCTCGTACGTGGAAATGAGCATGTGGATGACATGTGTTCACATGCACGTGCTCGAACTCGCTGCGATTATTGTACGTGGATGTGATAATGCGCTTGGCTGGACTCGGTTTGGCAAAGGTACACGTGGAAAGCGCGCTTTCATGTGCTTCTGGGAAGGAGAACCAAAAAGTGGACTGTCAACCAGCGTCGACATGGGGATCTCGTGGCAATGGGGAAGCCGATGGGGGCAGGTCCGACGACGCCTTGTTGGGATTGGCTTCGACACACAATGGGTCTCTGTAGTTCCAACATGGGGCCAATGTCACACGCACCTACAGTGGGAATTCAAATGAGGAAGGCTGGACTTCCCCATATGTTTCAATATTCTCTTGATTTTCGTCTTCCCCCCCACTTCCCATATTCTCCAATATTTTCTTGGCAGTCGACGATTCGTTGTGTCTGTGTGTTTTTTCTTCCCTCCTGAATCTGACCTTTGCACGACTCAGCGCTCCCTAAACTGGATGCGTAATGATCCTGCAACGCGCTGGCAGCTACAAGGACCTCTCCGGCACACGCCGAAGAACCACACGCTCCCAAGACGCTCCTGCCGTTTGCGGCCTTCCCCCGCTTCTCTCCCAGTCTTCCTCGCGGCTTTTGT
The DNA here is from genome assembly GCA_963575745.1 of Prorocentrum cordatum. NCBI lineage: Eukaryota > Dinophyceae > Prorocentrales > Prorocentraceae > Prorocentrum > Prorocentrum cordatum. Next base: position 221,573 of record CAUYUJ010004947.1, on the reverse strand, counting down.
GCCTACGGCCGGAAATCTGATCCAGAAGGTCCTCATTTAAGAAACCTGGGCAAGCTTCCCGGACGTTCCTTACGGCAAACCTGGGCCAAGCGCTCGTGTTAACACTGGAGGGGGGAACGCGCGCAAGAAAACGTGGATCCAAGGCGCCGCCGATCACATGATCCTGGAGAAAGGGCCCAAGCACACGCAGCTATGAACATCGGCGGCGAGCGAAGGGGAACTTGAGAAAGAGAAGGCCTTATCAGAAGGCGCCGGGTCTACAGAAGGCAGAATCAAAAGGAGAATGCCTTCTCAGAAGCCTTCGGGGAAGGCTTAGGACACTTCTCAGAAGGCCGGGTTGACCTCCAAGCCTTCTGAGAAGGCCCACCCCTTCTCCCCTCCCTCACCCGGGCTCGCCGCCGATTGTTGATTGTAGAACAATCGATGTTCCCCTCCAGGAGCGATCACGTCGGGCAAGGCGCATGACAGAGCGGCTCCCTTTCTACGCCCGTGATAACCTGCATATAACACCATGAAGATATCGGCTACACGCAAGAGTGATCCTGGGCAACGGTGACGCCACTACCGCACCGCACTCGGCGATCGGGGGAGCCCTGTGGGACCGCACCACAGGTTCCTCAGACGAAGAATCATTCTTCAGTGCTGTCGATTTCTAGGGGCCTACCACGACGTGCTCTTGGAACCCAAAAATTATGGCTTGATTTAGGGCGGGGTTTTCGGACTCAACCGACTCAACCTGTTTTTGCATCATCGTCATCATCATCGTCATCATCGGCGTCATGATATTCATCATCGTCCGCGTCATCGCCATCACCATCACCATCTCTTCATCATCGTCATCATCATAATATATATCATCATCTCCTCGTCATCGTCATCATCATGTAGTGATGATGGTGATTAAATCAAGACCCGCATGACGATGATGGCGGCGTGAACATGTTGGTGCTGATGATGATGATGATGGCGATGATGATGAAGTCGATGATTGCGATGATGATGGCGATGAAGATGATGATGATGATGAGGAGGAGGAGGAGGATGACGATCACCTTCTTTCGGACTGCGCGGGCCGTGCTGAGTACTAATCGGAAAGCCCCACAGCCTCCGTGGAAGCGGGCCACCGCATTTCGTCAAGCACCTCCGTGAGGTCGGGCAGCGCCACGGGGACCCGCGCCAGGTGATCGGCCACGACGTGGTTCACGACGTTGAAGAACTCCTTCGGGCCAGGCGTGGCGTCGATCCTGCGCGCCCTGAACTCCCGAAAGACGTCGGAGCGGATCACGGCGGCGATCTGCAGCCTGCTGTCGTCTACGCGCCGTTGCAGCTCGTGGTGGTGGGTCGCGAAACAGTCCTGGCAGTCCGCGGGGGCGCGGCGGTGCACGTTGTGCTCGAGGGGGGACAGGGTGCCCATGTAGAAGGACCCAGGCTTTTGCTCGAGGGTGACGACCCTTCCGCAGGAGGCTGTGCTCGAGGGTGACGCCCCATCATGTGCTCCCAGGCCCCTGGGATCCTCACTTGCACGGAGCGCGCCCCGAAAATCGTCGCGGCCGCGTGCAACAGGGAGCATCCGCCATCTGTGTGCCAACCATCGCCCCGCGCGCCTGGTTGCATGAGCTGGATCGATGCGTACGCGAACGCGTTGTCGGCGAAGTGCTCTGTCATGATGGGCTTTCCGTTCTGCTCGACGATGGCAGGTGGCGCGCCGTCGGCTTTGACAGCCTCGCGCATTTTGTCTCCCAGCCGTTGCAGCCACGGGCGCATCTTCTTCCGCAGCGCTCGCACGAAGGCGGCCATGTGGGGCGAGGGGGTGATCCGCAAATTCCCGTCCTTGTTGAGGCTGCGGCACTTCGGGGGGCTTTCGTCGTCCACGATGCCTGCGGCCTCTGTTTTCAAGCCCTTTGCCGCAGCGTCGCCTCGGACGCATCTGGCGACGGTTGCTCCCGTGTCCAGGCGCTCCTCGGCCAAGTTCTGCCGGCACGGGTCTCTCTGCAAGAAGCGGAGCAAGTCTGGGTCCAGCTCCGCCTCCGCCATTGTGCCCGTGCCGTTTTTCCCCTGCGCCACGGAGATGCGCGCGTCGAGCTGGGCGCCAGCCGGCTGCAGGAAGCGACGAGCCCTTAGACGACTGATTGTCGCTCTGGCGCCAGGGTGCCAAAGCAGGCAGCTCTCGGTGGCCTTCAACAAGTCTGGGGGGCAGTCTGCAAGTTCGTCAACGGGCCAGCGTCCTCGGCCGTCGAGTGCCTTCGCTGTTTCAGCCTTTAGCCAATCCTCGCCCGACCGCTTGAACCACTTCTCAAAGAAAGGCAGGTTGTCCAGCCACGGGGCGGGTTCCTGGTCCTCGTAATTGTAGAAGTCCCCCGACCCTGGCTCCTTGCCTGGGATCCCCAAGACCTCCCTGCAGAAAACCACGAAGTCTTTCGGGTGCCCCCCTGGGTGCCCGAGCGCGCCGCAAGGCTCTGGTTGGAACAACACCTTGCGCGTGTACAACTCCGCCATCAGGCCCCCGATGGACCGCATGGCCAGGTCCTCTGAGTAGCGCTGGTTCCCCAAGAGAACGTCTACCGCTCCGTAAGCGGGCGCGCGTACTCCGAGGTCATCGCAGGTCGGGCTGTAGCGCAGTTTCTTCTTCAACCTGCCGTGGGGATCCGCCATCTCCACACGGCCGAGGTCGGCGAGCACCACCTGCGGAGAGAGGCGGATGGAGGAGAGGGGAGCGACGGCGACTGAGCTCCCCCTGGAGGGAAGGGCGGGATAGAGGGCACGACGACGGCATCTCGGGGGAAGGGTGGAACCTCCCTTGTTAGAACTCGGCGAGAGACCTGACATGAAGGCTAGTGAGATAAGCTGAGCTCTGACCTCGTCTATGAGGGCGTCGCCGGAGCTCTAACATGCTATGTTAGAGCTCCATGGGAGCTCTAACACGCTATGTTAGAGCTCCATCGGAGCTCTCATATGCTATGTTAGAGCTCCCTGGGAGCTCTAACATGGTATCACGTGCCATGTTAGAGCTCCCAGGGAGCTCTATCATGGCGTGTTAGAGCTCCCTTGGAGCTCTAACGTGCTATGTTAGAGCACCCTGGGAGCTCTAACATACTATGTTAGAGCTCCGCGTGAGCCCTGGCAACTCGGGATCTTAGTCGAAGGAACGACGATGATGACGAGGATGACGACGACGAGGATGACGAGGATGACGATGATGACGAGGACGACGAGGACGACGACGACGAGGACGAGGAGGGCGACGACGAGGACGACGAGGATGACGAGGATGACGAGGACGACGAGGACGACGACGACGAGGACGAGGAGGACGACGACGAGGACGACGAGGACGACGAGGACGGCGAGGACGACGAGGACGACGAGGACGAGGAGGACGAGGAGGAGGAGGACGACGACGACGGCGACGACGACGGCGACGACGACGTCGACGACGAGCGCATCGAAGGAACTCGGGATCTGCCAGCCGAACTGCAGCTTGCTCTTTGGGCACGGCGCGACGGGATTCCATTCGCCAAGCTCGCGTGATACAAGTGCCTGCTTCTCGAAGCAGCCGCGCGTCTGCGGCGATCCTCGCGTCGGGATGTTTGCGGGCTTGATGTCGCAGTGAATGAGGCCCCTGTCGCGCATGTACTGGAGCCCTTCGAGAACGCTGTTCAGGACGCGGCGCATCCCGGTCTGCGTGAAGGAGGACTTCTCGAGGAATTGGCGGACGTCGATCTCGAACAACTCGTGCGCGAGGCCGATGTGCTCCGTCCATTTCCAATCTATCCTTGGTACTGACTGTTGCAGTTCTCGGCGCGCTTTCTTCGGGACTGTTGCAGTTCCTGGGCACAACCTCCTGAAAAGGCCCACGTCGAGCAAGCGAACGAGACGCGGGTGCGTGCCCACAGCGCCGTGGCGCGCGACCTCATCCAGAGCCCCTCCGACGGCATCCGTATTGAACCCCTTCTGCGCATCGCTGGGGTCGCCCCGCAGCATCTTGATCGCAAGGCCAGCCTTGTCGCCCCGTCGCGTGCCCAAGTAAACCTTGCCGAAAGAGCCCTGACTGAGCTCCCCTCCTTCCCGCTGCACGTCGCACTCGAGCGGCAGGTCCTCGCGCTTGCCATTCTGTTTGTTTTGGCACGCGTGCCCGACCGCGTAGATCTTCAGTGCAAGTAGATTCACACGACCCTCGTCGTGGGACACCGCTCTCGGACCAGCAGACCCGCGACGAGCAGCTGCCGGTGGCGTAGGCTCCGATACCCCGTCCGCGGCGGGAACGAGCACCTTCCCCAGCGCGTCCTCTAGGGTTTCTCCTGCGACACCGTGGCCCTCGGCGACAGCTGGCTCATCTTCTGCAGCGTTAGCTGTTCCAGCCCATTTCGCGCACCCTGGCACCCCCGCAGGCTTGCTCACATAGTCTTTCCAGTCGGTGCCCAGCGCAATCTTGAGGAGCCGCGCACAGGTGTCATGCGAAACTGGCCTTGGCCACGTCAACACACACTTGTTCTTCGTTACCTTCTCCGGCGTCACTTTTGCGGTCGGGGCCCCTTTTGCCACCCTGGCCATGCTATTGCTGCAGGTCCCCCTCAGCTTCTCGTTGATCTTGTCGTTGTTCGACCCGTCACCCTGCAGGTAACAGCCCCACTTATAGAAGAGAACCTTGTTCCTGTCGCGACCGCTGCCGCCCGAGGCAGCCATCGCCGCGGAGGCCCGCTGACGGCAGCGTCGTCCCTGCGGGCCCGCTAAGTTTCAGTGGGCCGAGACGCCTGCGGGCCCCTCCTCCGTCCTCCTCCTCCCCCTGCGGCCGCTCCTCGGAGCGTTGCTTCCCGTGTCTTCCCTGCCCTGCTGCATTCCCGTCATGGCCCGCCCCTACAGAGCGCCGTAAGGGTGCAAATGCCTTGGCGGCATGGCATCTGTCGTTTATCCAGCTCCCCAGCTTCGGAACGGAAAGCGTAGGATGCAAGGGTGCCCTTTGGAAAGGTAAGCATCCTGACTCTGCGCCTTGCCTGCGCCGCGGGCCAAGTGCGACGGATGGCGACGAAGGGATGACGGAGGACTATGTTTCTGTCTGTACGCAAGGTGCCGCGCACTGCACAGGCCAGAACGTGGCGCGCGCCCCGTTACGAGAACGGAGGCGACGCCGCCAGCGCGCGACTATTGCAGTCCAAAGTCAAACAAGTGGCAGCTCCACGGGAACAGGAGCGTGCGGGCTGGCTCCTGCGTCGGAGCTGTCGAATTATGTTGCAGCCTGTGCTCAAGCCTGTGCTCTGTTTCAGCCTGTCTTCGGCTTCTTCTTCTTCGAGGCCGAGGAGTCGTCTGAGGGCGAGGAGTCTGAGGTCGAGGACGCGTCGGCGTCGCGCTTCTTACCCTTCCTACCCTTCTTACGTTCATCCTTATTGTCCTTATTCGTATTATCCTTCTTGTCCTTCTTCTTGTCATCCTTCTTGCCCTCCTTCTTGTTGTTGTCCTTCTTCCCATCCTTCGGGTCCTCCTTCGGGTCCTCCTTTGTCAGGCGCAACTGCACAGGGCGTGCAAGCAGGTCCTCGTTCACGAACACCATGGTGCTGCTCCCGAGCATGGCCTCGACGGCACGCCCCACGAGAAACGGCTCAAGCACCTTCGCGTGGTGGTCGTCGAAAGTCAAGGCCAACACACTGCGCCCGCTCTGGATGCAGCCGTGCATGCCTGCGCCGCCCGCAGGCGTGCCGAAGTACACCCACCTGGGCTTGACCGCCTCGTGGCAGAGCTCCTTGAGGAGCTCGATGTCGCTGTCGTGCGGGAACCACGGCACCTCCGTTCCCGTGAGCTGGCGGTAGAGCTTCCGCTGCTTCACGGCCGCAGTCACGAGGGCCTTCTCGGGGCGGACGGCTGTTGCAGCTTCGTCGCGCGCCTCGGCGCCACAATCAGCGCCCTCGTCCTCCTGGAGAGGGTGGCAGTACCCCAGCTTCTCTCGCTCCTCGGCCTCCACCTCGGCGACGCACTGGCCGACCATGCTGGCCAAGCTGGTCTCCCGAACCTGCTTGGGCACGAGGGCGTGGCTCTTCTGCGGCAGGACAGGCACGTTCCTCATCACTTCGCTGAAGAGGGGGCTGCCCGCGCCCACTAACTGCCTGATATTGGCCATTTGCTTCGGCTTCCCCCCCTTGTAGCAGAGCAACATGACCTCGTGCGAGCGCGAGTTCGCCAGGCCTCGCTGCCTCTGGAAGTGGCCGTGCTGCTGCATCTGCTTCGTGTTGTAGGCGAGGTGGTATGTGACCGTGCGGAACTTGTTTGCGGCGAGGATCTTCTGGATCTTCGGGAGGTTCGGCTGCGCGCGGCCCGTCAGCACCCACAGCACGTCCCGTCCACCGACCATCAGCGGTTCCAGGGGCTTCAGGTAGCGTGTGAAATCAAACTCGTCCAGCGCGGGCTCACGGTGCGTGAGGCATTGCCCCTCGAAGACGCAGCACAACTTCGCATTCTTGACATCGTAGAAGCCCATCGCTGATGCATTCTCTGTGAGGTTCTGGTATAGGCGTGTCTTAGTAACCGAAGCGTCGATAGCCATGGCGCTGCCCTCCGCCGTGATCATGACGACCCGCGTATCCAGCACGGTAGAGCACTGCTGCTCGCACAGCGCCTTGAAGTTATTCACGTCGCTCGGGGAGACGTCGATATTCTTCTTGTCCTCGGAGGCCGCCTCCGCTGTTCCAGCACCGCCCGCTGTTGCAGCACCGACCGTGTCGCTGTCTGCAGGCTTTTGCTCTGACGGTTCCTGGGGGTTCCCCACGAGGGAGTCGTGCGCGATCTGGAACTTCTCGAAGAACCTCTTGTTCACTCGCACGCTCCTGTGAAACTTGTCGATGTTGTAGCGCTCGGCGTACGGCTGGGTGAGGGCGCCAGAGATCTCCTGCTCGTAGAAGTCCCGGCCTATTTCGAGGAAGCGTTTCATCGCCAGGCGCAGCGCCTCGGTCGGCAGTGACTGCACCCAGGCCGGGTCCTTGTCAGGCCCGTCAGTCTTCTCGAAGAACTTGAGCGGCGAGTCGAGGTATTGCCTCGCCATGACCATGACTTTTCTCTCGGCGGCGTTCTCCTGTGTGTCTGTTGTTTCAGTGCTGTTGCAGCCAGTGCTCCCTGTGAACAAGTCTGGGTACTGTTTCAGAAAGTTCGCCACGTACTTCTTCGCCCACAAGATCTCGCCCACTGCCTGGCCGATGGTGGAGGCGCTGTACGGGTCCTTCACGCTCTTCCGCCACATCCGCGTGTACAGGCTTTCCAAGACGTGCCCCAGCGAGGTAGCGTCCGTCTTCGCGATGATCGTCCCAAGCTGCGTGGGCCTGCCCAGCAGATTGTCACGCCCCCAACGGTTCACGGCGGCATCCAAAAGCAGCAATGCCCCCGGGCACCTTTCGAGAGCGAGCCAGTTGACCATGTGCGTCTTGACGGTCCTCAGGCTGGGGCAGTGCATAAGTCCCCACTTTATGTTTTTTTTTGTTCTCCAACCACGCCTGCGCCTTCTCTGCCGAGGGGCTCCCGCCACCTGGCCCGCCGCTCTTAAAGATGTCCGCCGCACGTGCCACGATGCGCATGAGGTTCTGGTTCTCGACCCCGAGGAAATCGCGCAGGCGCTCGTTGCGGGATCTCTGGTTGACAGACCACTTGAACTTGTTCTCCTCGGCCTCCTCAGCCGCGCGCCCCGGGATCAGCGCGAAATCGAAGGGCCAATCCAGAATCAAGTCCTCCACCGCTTCTACGGCCTGCCTGTTGCCTTCCTCTTTCGCCCAGTAGTAGGCCAGCCAGACAGCGTTGACCACGACGTCACTGCCCAAACGCTTGAACTTGCCGATCTCGGGCACAGCGGTCTGGTTCACGTTGGTGATCATGATGGGGATCTCGAGCCCTTTCTCAACCTGCTTCGGGATGTTCCAACGCCTGCCACCCTTGACCTGGCTTAGCGTCTCCACGATGCGCCGCTGCGGGTTACCTTGGGCTGCGCACTCGACGTCGCCAGCGCCCTCAAGAGAGTCGTTCGCTGTTTCAGCCGCGTCGTCCGTCGGCGCGTTCCGCATGGACATGTCCGCAGCCACGTTCTCCACCTTGCCCACCGTGATACTCTCCTCCAGGAAACTGTTGTCGATGGGCGCCGTATACGCCAGGTTCAGATAGGCATTCCTGCGCTCGCCCTTCTCGTTGCACTCTTCGATGGTCCTGGCGAGCTTCTCCTGCAATGGAGTTCTCTCATTGCTGTCCTTCTTCGAGATCTTCTTCGACTGGTCCTCCTGCGACTTGTCTGGCCTTTCCCTCTTCGCCTGCGCGGCCCTCTCGGCGGCGCGCTTCGGAATGGTCTTGAGAAGCCGTCTGAAGTCAGTCTCGATGAGGGGGAAAACCTTGTCGGCCCAGAAGTCATTGAACGGCTGCGCCGCGAAGCCGCTCATCGCGCTCAGGCGGGCTGGTTCAGCTGCGGGCTGGCCGTTCCACCTCGCGCGCCTGTTGCAGGTCGGGCTGGAGCCGCGGCGGGAATGGAATTGGGCAGTGATGGAAGAAGAGGGGCCGTTGTAGCCGATGGAACGTCCAGAGGGCGGATAGGAAGCAGAGCGAAAATAGCCGCAACCAATTCTAGACGAACTCACGGATGTCAGAAGTCGCCCATTCCCTCGAAGCGATGCGAAGATTAATGCATGTTCAGCGAGCGAGGGCGCCAAGAGCCTGTCGAGTTCTCCCCAGATGGCCTACCAGCTCTTGATGGGTGGACCCAGAGATTTTGCAAGACCCCAACGGCACCAAGAAATTCTAACTACCCTAAGGGCCTCAAGAGGAGATCCCAGAAATTCTATCTCCCCACAGGGCCTCAAGAGAGATTGCCAGAAATTCCTCGCCCCTCAGGGCGTCAAGAGGAGATCCCAATCTTCAACACACTCATTTTTTGAGTCCTAGTAGATCCAGAACCCCATAAATCTGTTATGCTTTCGAGATTCGCTGCCAGGCCGAAGGTTTCGACTGACTGCGCTAGCCGATAGAACAGAGAACAGCTACAGCGCGCCCCCCCTCCCCCCCCGCCCTCGCGGCGGACAGCGTCGGATAATTCATGTAGTCGGGGGGGGGGAGCCCTGGGGGGCCCTGGAGCCATGGGGCGTTGATCCGATCGGCATAAGCCCGACACTTGCGCAAACGTCCAGCGGTGCCAGTGGGGGGGGGGGGGCGCGCGCTGCGGGGCGGGGGATGAGACGGCGCGCATGCTGCAGCCCGCGCGGCCTCGCATGGAGCGCGCGCGTGGCATCGGGCCGACGGACCGTGGGAAGCAGCCGCGGGGGCGGCGTCCTGCAGGGCACAGAATGCAGATGAGGCCTAAGGATTAAGGGCGAGTCGGGTCGGGTCGTCGTCGCGTCGTCGTCGTCGTCACGGTCGTCGTCACGGTCGTCAAAATCTCTGATCATATCGCCTCGCCCCCATCTCCCCCCCCCCTCCTCCCCCCATTTACTCCAACGCGCGGCGCGTGGCGGGCCCTCACCACGCTAGCAGCCCGCAAAATCGCGGTTAGTTTTGGGGTGGTGGCCGACGCGCATGTGAAGAAGGTTGCGCCTGCCATAGTGATCACTGCGGATCCCTGAACAGGGCGCGCAGAGCTTCCCGGAACATACGCGCTCAGAGAAGCCGCCGCATACGGTGCAGATGTCAACGCTGCGATAGCGGGCCATCACGCGGCTGCTGTGGCACCCGAGCGCGCCAGCCGCGAGGGGCAAGATCCGGCGGAAGCGCGGTGCGATCCACGGCGCAGTGGCTGGCCAGCCGAAGTCGTTGGCCTCAGACCCCTCGGGCACCTCGAAGGCTTGCCCCGCTGGTGCCGGTGGAGGCAGCCCAGGCTGCCCAGGCTGCACAGCGACAGGAGGAGGCTGCCCAGCGGCAGCGACAGGAAGTGCTGGGGGTGGGAGTGGGAGTGCGGCCCCTGCGCCACCCGGAGCTGCAGCGGCACCCACAGGGCCTGCGGCCGCAGCGCCACCACCACCACCAGCTGGCACATGAACCGCATGCTGGATCACGGCGGCGGCCCCCAGGGCGCGCTGGTCGTCGCCGCCGCCGCCCACCACGACTCCATCTCCATTGATGGTCACGCCGCCCACCACGACTCCATCTCCATTGCACACGAAGCTGGAGCTGGATGTGAATCGTCGTCGACGGCCCAGATGCTGCCATCGCGGCCATCGCGGCGAGCGTCGACGCCGCGTCGACGCCTGAGTCCGAGGCGGGGGGGGGTCGCCTGCTCAGGCTGAGGAGGAGTACAGCCGAAACACTGGACCTTCGCACTGCAGACGGCTGAGGCTGAGGCAGCGACGCCGACGGACGGTGACGACGACGACGGGTCACGGGCCATGGGCCACCGGCCACGGGGGAGACCGTCGGACCGTCGGGGGGCGCCGCACGATGACTCATCTGCGAGGGCCCTCCGTCGGGAGGCCCCTCGACCACTCGGCCCTCCCGACGGGAGTCGACAGCCAGGGCCAGAGAATCCGATCGTATGTTAGAGCTCCAATGGAGCTCTAACATCGCATGTTAGATTATGTTAGAGCTCCCTGGGAGCTCTAACATCGCATGTTAGAGCTCCGTGGGAGCTATGAGGCGGCGGCGGCGGCGGCGGGTAGGTTAGAGCTACCAGGGAGCTCTAACATGCTATATTAGAGCTCCCATGTTAGAGCTCCCTGGGAGCTCTGAAATACCGAGCTCCACCGGAGCTTTAACATAGCATGTTAGAGCTCAGTGGGAGCCCCCTGGGAGCTCTAACGTGGTATGTTAGAGCTCCGTGGGAGCTCTGACATGGCTTGTTATGAGCTCCAACGGAGCTCTAACATAGCATGTTCGAGTATGTTAGAGCTCCCTGGGAGCTCTAACGTGGTATGTTAGAGCTCCGTGGGAGTTCTAGCATGGCTTGTCAGAGCTCCAACGGAGCTCTAACATAGCATGTTCGAGTATGTTAGAGCTCCCTGGGAGCTCTAACATGCTATGTTACAGCTCCCATATTAGAGCTCCATGGGAGCTCTAACGTACCGAGCTCCAACGGAGATTTAACATATCATGTTAGAGCTCCGTGGGATCTCCCTGGGAGCTCTAACATGGTATGTTAGAGCTCCGTGGGAGCTCTAACATGCTCTAACATGCTATGTTAGAGCTCCCAGGGAGCTCTAACATAGCATGTTAGAGCTCCAACAGAGTTCTGACATAGCCTGTTCGAGTATGTTAGAGCTCCCTGGGAGCTCTAACATCGCATGTTAGATTATGTTAGAGCTCCCTGGGAGCTCTAACATCGTATGTTAGAGCTCCGTGGGAGCTCTGAGGCGGCGGCGGCGGCGGCGGCGGGTAGGTTAGAGCTACCAGGGGGAGCTCTAACATAGCATGTTAGAGCTCAAAGGAAGCTCTAACATGCTAGTAGCTCCAACGAGCTTTTACCCATCGAACTGTTTAGAGCTCAGTGGGACGCTCCCTGGGAGATCTAACATTGGTATGTTAGAGCCCCGTGTGGGAGCTATAACAGGCTGTTAGAGCTCCCAGGGGAGTTCTAACATGGCAGTTAGTCTTGAGCTCTAACAAAGGATGTTTTAGAGATCCCTTGGAGCACTATCATGGCATTTAGATTAGGTTAGAGCTACCTGGGGTCCGTGGGAGCTCTGAGGCGCCTGAGGCGGCCAAGATTGGCGGCGGGTAGTTAGAGCTACCAGGGAGCTTTAACATATGTTAGAGCTCCCAGGGAGCTCTAAACATGCTAGAGCATCCCTGGGAGCTCATCACGTACCGAGATCAAGGGAGCTTTAACATATCATGTTAGAGCTCCGTGGGGAGCTCCCTGGGAAGCTCTTGACATGGTAGGTTTAGGGTGACCGTTGTGAGCTTAAACATGCTTTAGCATGGTATGTTAGAGCTCCGTGGGAGCTCTAACATGGCTTGTTAGAGCTCCAACGGAGCTCTAACATAGCATGTTCGAGTATGTTAGAGCCACCTGGGAGCTCTAACATGGCATGTTAGAGCTCCGTGGAGCTCTAACATGGCATGTTCGAGCTCCCAGGAAATTCTAGCATGGCATGTTAGCCCCGAGCTCTAACATAGGATGTTGTTAAGGATTCAGTGGGGCTCGATCATGGCATGTTAGAGCTCCCATGGGGCTCTAACATGCTATGTAAGAGCTCCTTGGGAGCTCTAACGTGTTATGTAAGATTTCGATGTGAGGGTTGTGAACTCTAACATGCTATGTTAGAGCCCGATGGGGGCTCTAGCATAGCACGTTAGGGCCCCCATCGAGCCGACCCCCCCCCGCCGTCGTCGTCGTCGTCGTCCCATCGGCCCCCCACCCCTCTCATTTTAAACGCGCATAAGTAAGGAGAGATGTCCAAACACGGCCGCACTCTCGCACACTCCGCTGCCCTGTCCGTCACCTCGAGAACGAAGGCCCCCCCCCCTTGAAAGGCGGGGGCACAGGGGTGGGGCCCTGTCTTCGACCACGGTGAAACATGGGGGTGTGGCCCTGTCTTCGACCACGGTGAAACATGAATAAATAGGGTGCTGCCCTCCTCCCCGCCCTCGCGGGGCGGCCTTGCTCCCTGAGGCGCGGTCGGGGATCAGGGGCGGAGGGGGTTCAGGGACTTCTGAATTAGAACTAGAAGGTGGGGAGGAGGAGGAGGAGGAGGAGAAGGGGGGGGAGGAGGAGAAGGAAGGCTTCACCGCCCCCCACGCGCCGCCGACTTGCATCAGGTATCCGCCCCGTGCTGGCGAGCTCTTCACTGAGAAAGTACACGCTCCTGGCAATGTGAAGACGCGCTTCTCGCTGAGCTCCGTCAACGCCTGAAGGGGAGATCGATGCATGGCCGTGAGCGCGGTATACCGCGATTTCGCTCTTGCCACGGAGGTTCAAGACCTTCGGGGCCATCGGAAAGAAAGGCGGCAGGCCCTCGATGGAGCAAACTCGCCAACAACTTCTCGAGTCAAGCGAGCTACGTACAACCAGATGGTGCGGGCCAGGAAACTGGAAGACTCCAGAGCGGTTGTGGATACTTCAGGCCAGAGTCAGGATGAGTATTGGAAGAGCCTACTGGGGGACCCAAGGATGAGTCAGCACAGGAAGGCCCCATCATAATTGCGCGAGGCTGCTGCGAGAAGCCCGATGGGGACTGTGACAAGGGAATGCGGCGGCGCGCCGCTGTGAGAAGACTTATACGACAACGCTACCCGTGCGAGAAGCTACTGCCGCAGGCAGCGGCCCGCGCGAGGTCACTCGGTCATCCTTCTTCGTAGGGCAGCTTGGTTTATTATGGTATTTGGGTTTCTTATGGTAGCTGGGTTTCTTAGGGCAGCTTGGCTTCTCATGGTAGTGTGGTCCCTTATGGTAGCTGGGTTTCTTATGGTAGAGCAGCCTATCATGGTAGTTGGGTTTCTTGATCTGGCATCTGTCCTGACATGTTCGAGCCCCCACGGAGCTCTAACATGCGATGTTCGAGCTCCGTGGGAGCTCTAACATGGCACGTCAGAGCTCCCACGGAGCCACTATAAAAAAAGAAAACATGCCGATGTTAGGCTCCCAGGAGCTATAACATTAATCTAACATGCTATGTTAGAGCAGGGCCCTCGCTCTAAACATGCCGATTGGGCCCACAGCCCCCCAGGGAACTCTCACATCACCGAACACGCCATGTTAGATCTCCCAGGGAACTCTAACACAATCTAACAACATGCTATGACAGAGCTCCGTTGGAGCTCTGACATGTCATGTTACAGCCCCCTGGAGCTCTAACATAATCTAACCACCCTAAGGGCCTCAAGATGATATCATAGAAATTCTATCTCTCCACAGGGCCCCAAGAGAGATTGCCAGAAATTCCTCGCCCCTCAGGCTTCAAGAGGAGATCCCAATCTTCAACGCACTCATTTGTTCAGTCCTACTAGATGCAGAACCCCATAAATCTGTTATTCTTTCGAATTCGCTGGCCCGCTGCACGGGCGCACCGCGCGAGCGCGGCGAAGGAGCTAGCGCGCGAGCCAGGCTGCGCGCCTCCGACATCGGCTACCAGACGCCCATGCGAGGTCACTTGTCCTGCTGATGAGCTCACTGGTCATCCTTATTGTCCTGCTGCTTGAGCTCCTCCACTTTCTGATCGAGCTCCTCGGCTTTCCTCTGCAGGTCCAGCTGCGACTGTCCCTGCGCCCGCAGGAGGTCCAGAATATGATCAATCTTCTCGGCCATGTTGTTCTGCGCCATACGGATTGGAAAAGCGTTGGTCAATAAATTGAGCATCGAGGTGATAACGGTGGTTAGCCCGTCCTGTTGCCGCTGCTGCGTAAGCTTCTGCTGCCGCTGCTGTGATCCTGCTGTTGCAGCTCCTGCTGTTGCAGCTCCTGGTGACGTAGCTCTTGAGCTGTTCCAGCGTTTCCATGTGTTCTCTCCTGCAGCTGTTCCAGCTTCTTGCTGATGGCCTTCGCTTTGCCATTGCTCTCTGCTCTCTCTGCCCTTGAACGTGGGCTTCTTCGACGACCTCCAATCATCCGCTTTATCGTTTTTCCGCTTCGGGGCGCAGCTCGGGTGGAGCGCCACAGTGTTCATGATCTTAGAGCACCATGCGGCCTTCTCCTCATCAGAACCCTGTGGGCAAGCAGTGTCACAAGAGATGCTTATTCTTTACATTCTTAATGTGGTCCGCCGGAATTTGGTGCGTCGGGGCTGCCCATTTCTCGCGCGGTAAACAAAACCACCAGGGCCCCTTAGGTTCTCCACTCTTCTTCGAAACGTACCCGCGAACTTCTAGCCATGGCGCATCAATGGGTCCAGTGTCAGGGTCCATGATGACGGTTTCTGGACATGGGCCAGGCCTCCCTGTGCTGGCCCCCATTTCTGACATGGCAGCCTGCAGGCGCTGCAAGAAATGCCTTGAGCCGAGGTGCCTGCGCTACAGGAAAGCTGGGTGATCTGATAAATGGAACCAAGAGGGGTCCAGGAGGCTATTATTTCGTGGGTTCCCGAGGGGCAGGGCGATTTGAGGGGCCCCCCATCGTTGATCGATTTCACTCACATGGTAGGGCTCCCAGGGAGCTCTACCATGGCATGTTACAGCTCCCAGGGAGCTCTAACATGGCATTTTAGACGAGCTTCAGGGAGCTCGAACAAGCTATGTTAGATCTCCCTGGGGGCTCTAAAATAGGATGTTAGAGCTCCCGTGGAGCTCTAACATGCTATGGTAGACTTCCCGTGAAACTCTACCATGGCATGTTAGATATCCCATGGGGCTCTAACATGCTATGTTAGAGCTCCCATGGAGCTGTAACATACGATGTTAGAGCCCCCAGGGAGCTCTAACATACTCTAACATGCTATGTTAGAGCTCCGTGAGAGCTCTAACATGCCACGTTAGAGCTCCCTGGGAGCTCTAACAAGCCATGTTAGAGCCCCCTGGAGCTGTAACATACCATGTTAGAGCCCCCTGGGAGCTCTAACCTACCCGCCGCCGCCGCCGCCGCGCCGTATACCCCCTTAACCGTTTTACAATCCATTGCGGAACGGTTAATACCCCCCTTCTCGCCAAAGGGGGTGGTCTTAACCGTTGCACAATCGATTGTGAAACGGTCAGGCGCTCCGCCGCCGCCGCCGCCGCCGCCGCCGCCGCCGCCGCCGCCCCTTAACCGTCTCGCAATCGATTGCGCAACAGTTAAGGCCCCCCCCTCTCGCCAGGGGGGGCCTTAACCGTTGCGCAGTCGATTGTGAAACGGTTAAGCGCCGCAACCGCCGCCGCCGCCGCCGCTCCGCAACCGCTTGAACGTTTCACAATCGATTGCGCAACGGTTAAGACCCCCGTCTCGCCAGGGGGGCCTTAACCGTTGCGCAATCGACTGTCAAGCGGTCAAGCGCTCCGCCGCCGCCGCCGCTGCCGCCCCTCAACCGTTTCACAATCGATTGCGCAACGGTAAAGGCACCACCTCTCGCCAGGGGGGGGGTCTTAACCGCCGGGCGATCGATTGTGACACGGTTAAGCCCCCCCCCCCCCCCCCTTCTCTCGCCAAGGGGGGTCTTAACCGTTGCACAGCGATCGATGCGCAACGGTTTGAGCCCCCTCTCCCTCTCGTCAGTGGGAGGGGGGGGGGGGGGGGTCTTAACCGTTGCACGCGATCGATTGATTGTGAAACGGTTAGGCCCCCCCCCCCCCCCCCTGGCGAGAGGAGGGGGTCTTAACCGTTGTGCGATCGATCGAATCCAAGTTAAGACCCCCCTCTCGCAATAGGGGGTCTTAACCGTTCCGCGATCGATCGCGAAGCGGTTAAGACCCCCTATTTCGCTGGTTAAGGCCCCCCCCCCTGGGCCCAGGCGGGTGCATTTAACCCAGCGAAATAGAGGGTCTTAACCGCTCCGCGAGATCGATCGCGGAAACGGTTAAGACCCCCTACCGCGGCGGGGGGGGGGGGGGGGTTTAACCAGGATTCGATCGATCGCGACCACAACGCGTTTTTTAATGACCCCCCTCCTTCGCCGGGGGGGGGGGTGGGGAGCCTTAACCTTGGGCAATCGATTGCGACACTTGCTAAGGCCCCCCCCTGGCGAGGGGGGGGGGCTTAAGCCTTCGCCAATCGATCGCGCGAAACGGTTAAGACCCCACTCCTGGCGAGAGGAGGGGGGGGGGGCCTTAACCGTTGCGCAAGCGATTGTGAAAACGGTTAAGCATATCCCCCCCCTCTCGCCAGGGGTGGCCTTAACCGTTGCGCAATCGATTGCGACGCGGTTAAGCCCCCCCCCCCTGGCGAGATGGGGGGGGGGTCTTAACGGTTGCGCAATCGATTGTGAAACGGTTAAGGGGCGGCGGCGGCGGCGACGGCGGCGGCGGGTTAGAGCTCCCAAGGAGCTCTAGCATAGCAAGTTAGAGTAGGTTAGAGTTCCCTGGGACCTCTAACATGGTATTTTAGAGCTCCGTGGGAGCTCTAACATGGCATGTTAGAGCTCCCTGGGAGCTCTAACATCGCTATGTTAGAGCTCCAATGGAGCTCTAACATAGCGTATGTTAGAGCTCCGTGGGAGCTCTAACATGCTATGTTAGAGCTCCGTGCTCCATGCTATGTTAGAGCTCCCAGGGAGCTCTAAAATAGCAAGTTAGAGTATGTTAGAGCCCCCCATGGGAGCTCTAACATGCTATGTTAGAGCTCCCTGGGAGCTCTAACATCGTATGTTAGAGTTCCAATGGAGCTCTAACATAGCATACTATATTATGTTAGAGCCCCCTGGGAGCTCTAACATCGTATGTTAGAACTCCGTGGGACCGCTAACATGTCATGTCATGTAAGAGTTCCCAGGGACCCCCCTGGCACCTCTAACCTAGCATATTAGACCTCACAGGGAGCTCTAACATGGCATGATAGAGCTCCAGGAAGTTCTAACATGTTATGTTGGCACTCCCAAGGAGCTCGAACATGGCATGTTCGAGTATGTTAAAGCTCCCTGGGAGCTCTAACATCGTATGTTAGAGCTCCATTAGAGCTCCAATCGAGCTCTAACATAGCATGTTAGATTATGTTAGAGCTCCCTGGGAGCTCTAACACCGTATGTTAGAGCTCCGTGGGGGCTCTAACACGGCGGCGGCGGCGGCGGGTAGGTTGGAGCGACCAGGGAGCTCTAACATAACAATTTAGAGCTCCCCGGGAGCTCTAACATGCTATGTTAGAGCTTTTTGATTTGCGAGCGGGTGATCGTCTGCCGAACACTCCTGCCCGTGGCGCCGAAACGACGAGCGAGGGGCCCGAAGAAGGGCCGAAAGAAGCGAGGGACGGACCAGGACCCGAACAGAGCCGAGCGAGGGACCGACCCGAGCAAAAAGGGACAACGAAAACTCGAGGGCCCGAGACACGCGATGCTGGCAAGACTGGTGAAACGATTTGAAGCCCGCGTCCTGGCTCCTGGGCTTCCAGCCTCAACCTGCCAGGCAGCACATTATACAACAGACCAGCAAGGCGGCGGAGAGCCCTTTCCTCCCTTCGCGAGCCTGGGCTGGGGGGGGGCAAAAGGAGCACATAAAGGATGAGTGGGCGCAGGCGGTGCGGGTGCCTGCTTCTCAGCGCCTCTGTACCCACTCATCCTAAGCCTAGCCTATGTCCGACTGTCCGACTGTAGGGAGAAAGCATAGACAGAGAGGCTGCATAGAAAACCCCAAGCGGCGGGCGGGCAAGAGTCTTCTCTCTTTGCGAGCCTGGCCAGGGGAGGAATGACAAGAGCACAGAAGGGATAAGTGGGCGCAGGCGGAACGGGTGCCTGCTTCTCAGCGCCTCTGTACCCACTTATCCCAAGCCTATCCTACACTTCGACTGTCCGACTGTCCGACTGTAGAGAGAAGGAAGCACAGACAGAGAGGCGTGCACAGCTATCCCCGCGCGGCGGGCAGGCAAGAGTCTTCTCTTTGCGAGCCTGGCCAGGGGAGGAATGACAAAAACACAGACGGGATAAGTGGGCGCAGGCGGAACGGGTGCCTGCTGCTCAGCGCCTCTGTACCCACTTATCCCAAGCCTACCCTACTTCCTGGAGACTGTCCTCTGTGGCGGCCAGGAAGGGGAGTACTGCAGAACGACACTTCTGGCGGCTGGTGTCGGGGATCCGAGTAGTCCTGCCAGCATCAGACAGACGAGACAGACCAGATATCCCTAGGCGTGCCCGTGCGGCTCGGTGGGCAGCAAACACACCAGAACCGTTACATCCATCCCACCTCCGAAATATACACGAGAAATCTACGGGGCCTCTAGAAGCCATGCAGGATCAAACAATGCCTGAAAATTAAAGACATCGTGAGGGGCAGGAAAGGCATATATAACGTTGACATTGTCAACCGCAGTGACCTCACCGACTGGTTGACCAGTGCAGGGGTCACGACCATCACACATGCGTCGAAGCCGTGAGATGGTGCCAGAGGCCCGAGGGGGCCCAGTGCATAATTTAGTTAAATCAACTGTTTTCTTGCACGAGTAGCGGCCGCATCGTCGACAACATATGATATAATTTAGCCGCCTGATCACGTGCCCGCCGCCAGTGGGAGAAGAACACTGTGTACGCAATAAATAGCTCTTGGAAACTGAACTAGCCCAACAATTCAAGCACCGAAACCGACCCGCCGAGGGGCCCCAGAAGTGCTCATGCAATGCCCCAGAGGAGGCACCAGAGAGGACTAGGGATGGGGCCGTGGGGGCGGGGGACTCATCAGAATCCACCACCCAAACCTTTTTGGGCACGTTCTTGAAAATCCATGCTATACAATGCCCGATATACACACCAAGATTGCGCACAAGCAATCCAGAGCGCTTGACACGGTCGTGCAGTACCGTGTCCAGTGTGTGTAGGTCAGCACCTAGGTTAGCAAGTCTATCCGCTTGCTTATTACCAGCAGAGGTAGAATGGCCACGAACCTTGGTGACCTTAATTAAATGATACCCAATATCTGAAGCCGCACGGTGGACACGGACCCACAAGGATGCGTGAGTGGCCCATCCGTGCGTGGTAGCTTCATACCCCAATGCCCATCCGTCCACAACGTACTGGGCATCAGTGACAAACTCATAGCAGTCAGAGGGGGCAGCATGGGTTAGGTAAAATAAAAACGCAGAAAGCTCAGCCCCTGAGACATCCTGGGTGAGAAAGGGATATACGCCGTATGCACCAGCATTAAGCCGAAGCCGATCATTGGCGATGGCCTCTCCGAAAACATTGCGACTACGCGGAGCAAATGAGCATACGCCCCATCCACAGCGGAGAGTGAGCGGCGAGGGACCATGCTTTCCCGAGCCGTCTCCAAACGCGGGCGACGAGAAGAAGGGGCCGTCTGTGGCTCCTTCCCAGACAGGGTCTGGAAAAGGTGGTGCGAGCAGGGAGCAATAGCGAGGGTCGGGAACCAAGGCAGTGGTCCAGACAGGGTTCTCGCGGTACTGCTCTATGCAACGGGTGAGGGCTGGAGTCGGGCCGAACCAACGACGAAACTCCACAAGCCCATCACGCTCATACAGGGTGTGAAACACGGGGCCAGAGGGGGCGACCTGGCAAATGGGGCACACAGGTTTAAAGTAAATGCCCCCAGATAAGAAGGTCCTCAGAGCACGTTGCTGGAGGACACCCCATCCTTCAGTCTTTTTAGACAAAAGGGAAAGAAGAGGGGGAAGAAAGGGGGGGCCAGACAGGTGACGGAAGGATGGGTGACGCTCAGAGGCCTGTTTCCAGGACCAGACAGACGCGTCGCGAATCACTAGTGCCACCACTTCACGAGGGGAAGTAGACGAAATATCAACGTCGGTTCCAAGAGAAGTACGCCATATTGTAGGCGAAACCGCAGACCACCCAATTCTACGCATAGTGGCAACCAAAATTTGTCCTGGGCCCTGCAATTCAGTCCACGGGGTATCTGGCGTCACCTTGGCGTAGGCAAACTGGAAAACTTGATCTATCATTCCGACAGGAAGAAGAGAGTCCCATCTAGAGACAGTCCAGAGACGAATAACCTCAGCATGAGCATCGATAGCAGGATCGGTAACACCATGCAACGCCAAATCCATCGTGACAGACCTACGCTTACCTGTGCCGAGACCAGCGTGGTATATAGCACGGACCTGACGAATCTGGTGAGTAGATAGACCGACGACGTCAATGCCGTACATGACAGTGGGCCGCAAGTTAGTGTTTACAATACCTGCTACCTTTGCACCAGCCTTCTTTATCTTCAATAGGCGACGGGCCTTAAACCTGGCCTTTTTCAATCGGCCAGTAAGAACAGGACGAGAACGACGCCCCTGACGTAGCTGATAGTCAATCCCGAGGTTTCGACACGAGAACTTGACTGCACCAGCGAGACGAGAAGTTTCAGCTGCAATGCTCTGAGCCAACTGGGGGTCGGTAGCCAAGAGCACGATTTTCTTCTCGGAGAGCGGTAAACATGCCGAGAAGGTAAGCTTGCTCATTAAAAGGTGCGACGCATCGGGACCGATTTTGAGCAACTCCCTCTCCGAGCCTATCCCCAGGACCTGGAGATCGTCGGCGACGAGGCCGAGGTGCATATTTGGATAAGACTGACGAAACGAATCCAACTCGGGCATCAATAAAATACGCATAAACAGGTCGGCAAAAGAGCAACCTGCTACAATAGTCTTGCTAGCTCTGACCCACTCCCCAACAATTCGCCGCAACGTGACAACACGTGGGGAACGATACAGAGACAGGAAAACCCTCAAGAGTGCTGGATGAAAACCAAACTCACTAGCACGTCTTATGAGAAGTTTGTGGCGAACCTGCTCAAATGCCTTCTGGATGTCGAGCAAAAGTGCAAACACAGACAGACCTTTGGCAGAAGCTAACTCCGTGAGCACGCCCATGCGCCACACACATGCCTGGCAGGAATGACCGCGCACACCATACACGTACGGACGAGGATGCAATCGCGCCCACATAGCACCATGCGTGTGCCTGAAGAACCGAGAGAACGTGCGCACACACGTCGTGAACCGGGCAACCGTACGCTCGCCACCATCAGGCTTCGGGATCATATTCATGATGAAAACAGCGAGAATGGGAGGAAATCTACCCAATCGCAGAACAGCACGCCGGATACCAAACAGGGCAAGGAGAGACGAGTCGGAGAGCAGCGCGTAGTGACGTGGATGCATAAAGTCCAATCCCACCGACGCACGAGCTTTGTACTTGCGACACATCTGTCTGTACTTGTCCAGGGACGGGTGAGGCAAGGATGCAAGGCAGTCGGGCGGCAACGGCGGAAAATCCAGGGCTCGGCAAGGATCGTCAGGGTGCTCCTGCATGGGCTCCCAGATAGCATGCCGAGCTACTTCTCGCGCCTTGAGATGATGCTGCGGCGTACCGACTGGGGCATCTGGGTTCGGGGTGGTCTTGTCAAAGGAAGCCCAATCCATAGATCCCTTGACGAATCGGTGCGCAGCAGGACCCCCTTCCTGGACCGAACGAATGGCCCATGATGTCCAGGATTGGTACCTCTGCGCAGATGCTGCACGTTCCAGAGCAGATGCAGACTCGCCCAAGACGCCCCGCAGCCAGTCTATGGAACCCAGATCTAGGGTATCAAGCCTGTTGGCATAATACCTCCACCACGACCAATCGGGGGGAGGACCACCATCACGCTGCGAAGGACGATATCGGCGCAGGGCTTGGCAGGCTCTCCGATATGCGGGCCACAGCTGCTTGTCAGCAAGAAATAGAAGAGTACCAAGACGGTTAGAGAGATACCTCCAGAGCCTTCCTTCGTATGACGAAAGCACACCACCAGGAAACAGTCTGGAAACCGAGATCTGGATGGTCGAGGAAGGCTCACCCACTTGGTGCAATCCTGCGGATCTGGCAACTGGAAAAGGGCAAGCAACTCCTGGGCAGACGTCTTCAGCCAAGAAGAGGTAAGGCGTTCCAAATCTTCCACAGAGTTGACTGCGTCAGGATCAGGAAAGGCATCCCAGGAAGGCGGGCAGTTTGAACGCCCCACTGGACGGATAATAGGGATATGTGGCGGCCGCCGAAAAACGGATACCACATCTGAGTGGAGATTTCCACGAAGGGTAAGAGCGGCAGGCTGGTGCTTGGGAATCAGGGGGATCTCCCAGACCTCACACTTGACTGCTGCCGAGAGCAAGGGGTGAACCACAAAGTAGTCAATCAACGACTGGGCACCCGCAGACTCATAGGTATGGCGATCTGGCGCGACAATGACCCCACCTATGAGCGTTAAGAAGTCCGTATTCTGCAAGTCCTTGGGGGACATGTTCCAGTCCCCTGATATGACAAAGGGGGCGGATATGGTCTTCATGACTGCTGCCACCTGCATCAGTAGCTGGGCATTTCGATCCTCGGCGCCTTCCCCCGTTAGCAAATATACATTGGCCCAAGGGACACCTGAATCCACGACCCCATGCCATAGCTTCAAGATAAATATCTCTGGAGGGGGCATGACAACAATCGGATCCAATGCAAGTTCAGAGAAGGACCTAACATAATGCGAGACAAGGCCCACTCCTGAACTCAATCCGCCTTTCTGAGTACTAACTGAGGGGTGGAGGTGCGCATGGAACCCATGCTTGTGAGCACGGTTGACTGCGAACTCAATAGCCTCTTCTGCACGACAGAGTTCTTGAAAACCAACAGCATCAAACCGATCAGAATAAGCCTCCAGGGAAATATCGGCATTAGACCAGGAGGTAACGCTCACAGAAACGATGGCCCAGTCCCGACGCGACTTCTGTCCGAAGGCTGACTTGTCGGGCGGGGTCTGCGATGTGCTAAAGGTCAGACGGGCCCATGGGATTGGAGCCCTCCACCACAGCTGGGGTGTCGGCGGGGCCAGCGGTGGCGGCAGCCGACGGCGAAAACCTTCCTGACTGTCCCGACTGATCAACTGCAACATCAGGGGCATGAGCAGGACGTTTCGGCGCAGGCGGCAGTGAGGAAGAGGCACGGGGAGGAGCCCTGGCAACGCGTGTTGGGGAACCTTGCTGGTCGACAGACATCCTGGGTTCCTCAGACTGAGACCGAGGCTCTCTGGCACTACCAACAGGAGCATAGCCAGACATAACGATACCCTGGAGGTCACGCAACGCCTGAGCAAGCTTCTTGTCTCTCTGCACTGCCTGGGAAGCTGCGAATACGTCCGCCACGGCAGAGAGATCTGGGGGCGTGAAACCCTCAGGACCTGGCTCACTCGACGGGAGATCCTGCAACTTAGCCTGCCACATAGCCATATCCTGAGCAACCCGCTCCTGACGAGAGCAGAGGGCGTCCCTTTCGCTCTGAAGGTCCAGGATTTTACGATCGAGCTCACGGATCTGGCTAGAGATCTTGTCAAACTTCTTACTGGCCCAGTGATGACGCTGCTTGTAGAACGCACGCTTCTGGGGGACGGTAAGCATGTCGGACTTTTGTGCTCGGAGATGCTGCAACTCGTCCTGGAGACTCGAAACCTGATCGAGAACATACCTGGTAGGCGGAAGCAAGCGGAGGGAATCCAGCTGGCCCAACAGGGCCTTGATAATCTGGTCAATCTGCGCAACCGAGAGCTCATTGCCATTGGTGTCGACACAGCCGCCATCAACGTCGTCGTCGACATAGTCAGCCCAGAAACCACGATCGCTGCCAATACCGTCGTCGCCAGAGTCAGACCCAAACCTATCCTGCACTTCATCATCCAATGGAGCCTGAAGACGTTCATCCAAAGACCGAACTGGGGGAGTGGCAGAACCATCAACATCATGACGATCATGGAAACGAGCACGGGGAGGGGACACGACAGGCTCATTGCGCCTGCCTTTGCTCCTCCCCTTCTTTCCTTGGACCTGTCCTCTGGAGCGGCCAGGAAAGGGAGTGCTGCAAAACTTACACTTCTGGCGGGGGCTGGTGTCGGGGATCCACGAAGTCTTGCCAGCATCGCGACAGACGAGACAGACGAGATATCCCATGGCGCGCCCCGCGCAAGGTGTGGGCGGCACACGCGCCGAAATCGTCCGCGCCCGCCGCGCGGCTTGAGCCAAAATGGCTACGGAGCTATGTTAGAGCTCCCATATTAGAGCTCCCTGGGAGCTCTAACATACCGAGCTCCAACGGAGCTCTAACATAGCATGTTAGAGTATGTTAGAGCTCCCTGGGAGCTCTAACATGGTATGTTAGAGCTCCGTGGGAGCTCTAACATGCTCCAACATGCTATGTTAGAGCTCCCAGGGAGGTCTAGCATGGCTTGTTAGAGCTCAAACGGAGCTCTAACATAGCATGTTAGAGTATGTTAGAGCTCACGGGGAGCTCTAACATGGTATGTTTGAGCTCCGTGGGAGCTCTAACATGGCACGTTAGAGCTCCCGGCCTCCTCGTCGGAAGCGGCCCCCTGGACTGGCTGGGATTAGGGCTGGTTTAGGTTGATGTTTTTGATGTGTTTTTGATGTGAGTATGGTCTTCCTGTTGTTCGATGTTTTTTTTTGATTGTGATTATGGCGATGTCATGTGTGTGTTTTTTCTTTCTGATTGTGATGCTGACGACGTTTATGACGATGATAATGATAATTTCGAATGGCGACTATCCGATCGTATATATACAATCAACATCATCTCCATCACCATCATCACCATCACCCATCACCAGCGTCACCACCATCATCACCATCATAATCATCATCACGACGACGACGACGACGATGGCGGGGGGACGGCATGCGGACGTGCCCAATGGGACGACGACGACGACGACGACGACGACGGCGGCGGGGACGGCTCGATGGGAGCTCTAACATGCTATGTTAGAGGTCCCATCGAGTATGGGAGGCAACTCTAACATGCTGTTAACATAGCAAGTTAGAGTATGTTGGAGCTCCTTGGGAGTTCTAACATCGTATGTTAGAGCTCCGTGGGACCTCTAACATGTCATGTTATATATAGCTCCCTGGGAGCTGAACCATGTGATGTAAGAGCTCCCAGGGAACCCCCTGGCACCTCTAACCTTGCATGTTAGACCTCCCAGGGAGCTCTAACATTGCATTTTAGAGCTCCAACGGAGCTCTAACATAGCACGTTAGATTATATTAAAGCTCCCTGGAAGCTCTAACCTGGCATGTTAGAGCTCCAGTGGAGCTCTAACATACATAGCATGTTAGATTATGGTAGAGCCCCAATGGAGCTCTAACATCGCATGTTAGAGCTCCGTGGGAGCTCGAACATGATATGTTAGAACTCCGTGGACGCACGAAGTCAGCGCCTGAAATCAATATAGCAACGCCTGCTCCCAAAACGAAGTAGTCGAGGATCGAGCTCGAGGTGGGGCTCCGACAGGTGGGCGCTGAGGGGGCCATAAGGAGCAGGCCCAATTTGCGAACAAATCCAGAGCCTTCCAAAACTTCAGGAGCCATATTCCAGCCCCCTGCGCCGCGTCAGCGCGGCGAAAGAGCCAGCGCGCGAGCCGGGCTGCACGCCTCCGACATCGGCTACCAGACGCCCATGCGAGGTCACTTGTCCTGCTGCTGAGCTCACTGGTGCTGCTGTTTGTCCTTCTGCTTGAGCTCCTCCACTTTCTGATCGAGCTCCTCGACTTTCTTCTGCAGGTTGTCCTGTTCCCGCATGAGAGCCGTGATCATCTGTCCCTGTGCCCGCAGGAGAGCCATAATATCATCCATATTCTCGTCCTTGTTGTTCTGTGCGTTGGTCAAGAAATTGAGCATCGTGGTGATAACGGTGATTGGCCCGTCCTGCTGCTGCTGCTGCGGAAGCATCTGCTGCCACTGCTGTGCTCCTGCTGTATCAGCTCCTGCTGTTGCAGTTCCTGATGACGCAGCTCTTGAGCTGTTCCAGCTTTTCCAGTTGTTCTTCTCTCATGCAGCTGTTCCAGCTTCTTGCTGATGGCCTTCACTTTGCCATTGCTCTCCTCTGCCCTCTCTGGCCTTGACCTTGGCCTTCCTCGTCGACCTCCAGCCCTCCGCTTCATCGTCTTCCCGCTTCTGGACGTAGCTCGAGTGGAGCTCCACAGTGCTCATAATGGTAGAGCACCATGCGTTCTTGTCCTCGTCAGAACCCTGTGGGCAAGCATCATGGAACCATAGATGTTTATTCTTTACATTCTTGATGTGGTCCTGCGAAATCTGGTGCGTCGGGGCTGCGCATTTGTCGCGCGATGAACAATGCCACCAGGGCTCATTAGGTTCCCCACTCGTCTTCGAAACGTACTCCTTAACTTGTAGCCATGGAGCATCAATGCGTCCAGTGTCAGGGTCCATGATGACGGTTTCTGGACATGGGCCAGGAGGCCCCCCTGCGCTGCCCCCCATTTCTGGCATGGCAGCCTGCAGGCGCTGCAAGAAATGCCTTGAGCCGAGGTGCTTGCGCTACAGGAAAGCTGGGTGTGCTCTACTACTGCAGCGGCTGTCGCAGCGGCTGTTGCAGCGGCTGTTGCAGCGGCTGTTGCAGCGGCTGTTGCAGCGGCTGTTGCAGCGGCTGTTGCAGCGGCTGTTGCAGCGGCTGTCGCAGCGGCTGTCGCAGCGGCTGCTGCAGCGGCTGTTGCAGCGGCTGTTGCAGCGGCTGTTGCAGCGGCTGTTGCAGCGGCTTGCAGCGGCTGTTGCAGCGGCTGTTGCAGCGGCTGTTGCAGCGGCTGTTGCAGCGGCTGTTGCAGCGGCTGTTGCAGCGGCTGTTGCAGCGGCTGTTGCAGCGGCTGTTGCAGCGGCTGTTGCAGCGGCTGTTGCAGCGGCTGTTGCAGCGGCTGTTGCAGCGGCTGTTGCAGCGTACTGGCGATTCTGTCACTTCTGCATCGCAGCCTCAGTCGTCCCAGAGGTGAGGTCGAAACGGGAGATCGTCCTCACGCTCGCCAGTTTCTGGGTTGAGCTCTACTACTGCAGCGGCTGTTGCAGCGGTTGTTGCAGCGGCTGTTGCAGCGGCTGTTGCAGCGGCTGTTGCAGCGGCTGTTGCAGCGGCAATTGCAGCGGCTGTTGCAGCGGCTGTTGCAGCGGCTGTTGGAGCGGCTGTTACAGTCGCTGTTGCAGCGGCTGCTGCAGCGTACTTGCGATTCTGCCACTTCTGCATCGCAGCCTCAGTCGTCCCAAAGGTGAAGTCGAAACGGGAGATCGTCCTCACGCTCGCCAGTTTCTGGATTGAGCTCTACTACTGCACCGGCTGTTGCAGCGGCTGTTGCAGCGGCTGCTGCAGCGGCTGTTGCAGCGGCTGTTGCAGCGACTGTTGCAGCGGCTGTTGCAGCGGCTGTTGCAGCGCACTGGCGACTCTGTCACTTCTGCATCGCAGCCTTAGTCGCCCCCACCACGTACCACGTCTGGGCAGTGGCCACTGCACGCACAAGACAGCGGAGATGGGCAGCTTCGCAAATGGCGCTCATAATGTCGTACAGACTTATAGGAAGCTGCATGCGCAGTGCCTGACCGCAAGCCCCTGCTGCGACGCGACCTTGTTGTCAGCGCGGGGGAAGTGCGCAATCACATGCTTCTCAACCTCTCCGCATTGTTTGTCGGGGAAGGACGCGACCACTTGCATCTCATCGTAGCTGAGCTTGTGCCCGCGCATGAAGCTTCGGTCGTTTCCTCGCCACCCCCATCCTCCATTCCATCGCCATGAAGGGTCGCTCGTCGTGCCGATGTAGACGGGGCGCCCAGAGGCGATGGCGCGATCGTGGAGGTGCCGCACGCGCTTCATCACTAGACCAACGTCGATGTCGATGAGGGGCTGGTGTACAAACATCGATTCCATGCCGCGACAATCACTAAGCACCTGTCGAGCGTCCTCCCGGGCGCCTTCCCACATCATCTTAAGCCGCGTCTCTCGGCTGCGCGAGCGCATGCGACGTCGTTGTCGTCGAAACAGGCGACCTTCGCGAACTGAAACGCGCTGCCGCCATCGACCCCTGCAAAGGCCCTCGGGCTCCGAACTCCAGAGGCCTTGTCGCCACCGTTGCCGCATCCTGCTCGGCCCTCGACAGCGTCGGTAGGCGGTCCCCCGCGTGAAAGGTCGAGCCCCAGGCGATCTGTGATGAACGAAAATGTGTCATTGTTCCCCTTGCCCATGCCACCGCCATTGACGCTCTCGGCGCTGATGGTGTCATTGGCCATGACCTTGACCTTGACGTTCACGCCGCAAGGCCCTCGAGCTGCTCCGCCGTCTCCGACGCTCCCTGGAGGGAGCGACGATGCTGATGCTGGGTGCACCTGTGCTGGAGAGGGCGATGCTGTCTGGATCTCGCAGGCCCTGATCTCTGGAGGCGACGCCGGCGGCTCTTGCAAGCCCTTATCTCTGGAGGAAGCGATGCTGTCTGGATCTCGCGCTGCTCTGCGGGTGCCGCCAGCGGCGCCCACGCCCGCTGCGAAACCTCCCTGGTTGGCTTGTTGCGGACTCGCAGCGGCGGCGGCCACGGTCCGAACGTCCACGGCAACTCTGGCTTCAACATAGAGCGTCATACCTTCAGTGGCCTCGTCATCCGAGCCGCCGAACATGTCTCGCAGAAGGCAGGCAGACACCGACTGCGAGTCCGCGCTGGGAGACCCCTGGGATGAGGTGCTGAATAAAGGATCCCCCATGGCTCTTGCCCCAGCCATGGGGAACTAGCTTGGGCCAATATGCCAAGATGATGTAAGGATGCGAATCCTGTCGCGGATCTGCTGGGGTGCTCGGGGCTCTGTGGGGTCCTGGGTGTGGTGCCCTAGGGCCCTAGGACCCTCTCTGGTGGCCTCTTCCTCCTCGCTTGCTGCGTCCAGCTGGTGGCGACCAGGGCGGTACTGGGCACCAGAAAGCCGAAGGCTAGAGGCTAGAACAATTCGAACCAGGCAGCCCAAGCATCCAAGCGCCTAGCGCCTAGCGGCCTGGAGAGTGAGGCAATCTGCATAAGGAATGCAGTTGGTCTGAATATGGGCGTCTTTCTCCTCATCTCTGAGCTCAGGGATGCATGGGGGCGCCTGCGCTCGCTGTTCCAGCCATGCGCGGCACGTGCGCAGAGTCCTATCGTGGGCCCATTCCCACTCGCGCCAGTAACAGATGCTCTCGCGGGCACCTTAGCTCAGAGCGCGATGCGCTCCACCCCCCTCCTCCCACCTGGACTCCTCCTCCTGCTCCTCCTCCTAGCCTCGTCCTCCTCGTCATCGCCATCCTGGTTCCCCCGCGTGGGCCTGCGGGGGCGCCGCGGCCGCCCGCGGCAGCGCCGCCCGCCACCAAGGACCTGGGGGGCGGGGAGGCGCAGGAGCTGTTGCAGCGGAGGCGCAGCAGACGGCGAGAGGAGACGAGTCGGAGAAGCTCGCCGTTTTGTTGTCACGCTTCTCTGCATAAACAGCTGTTCCTACGATGCCTGGCCCTATCGAACCTCGGGCGCGCACCCGCATGCCTATCACTAGGAGCCTAGTGGACAGGCTTCTGCACGCCGAGAGACGGAGGGCGGCGCTCCTCTGGGGAGAGCTTGAAAGGGAAACTACACATTACCTGCCTCCAGCACGACAACGGCGGCACGCCGAACGGAGGCGCTGTTGCAGCGGAGCGCTGGCCACAAAGACTCTGCCGATTCCGCACAACCGTCCCCGTCCCAGCCCCTTCCCATTCCCCTCACCACTGCCATCCCCCTGAGTAAGTCAACTGGCAACCTGAGGCCAGCGAGCTGGATGCCAGGGTCCCTGAACGAGTGGCACGCTCCTAAGATGAGACGCGCGAGAGGACAATACCACACACAATACATGTAATTCGTGTTGATATGTGTGCTAATCATATACAAACACACGCACACACACACACCTCAGTCGCGCAGCCGGCTCAACATCAAGGAGAACCGCAAGACAAACCCAGTCCGCACAGCGTCAAAGCGTATGCGGTGGGCCGCACAGGCGTGCCACTGTTACAGTATAAGGCAAACTTCAGGTCACCCGCGCCGAAGGGTATCTGACAGACAGTCACCAGCCGGCGCGACTTGGAGCACTTCGCCGACCGGGTCAGGCGCTCGAGAACTTGCGGTGTTCAGTCATGCTAGCCGCCCACAACCACGCTCGAAATGTGTGCGAGGGTGCCGCGCACTCGCATTGTGCGCGTATCTGTTGCATAGCGGAAGGCAGGGCTCATCCGAGAGGCGAATCTGTGCAGGTCGGCCAAAACTGGCGCTGACAGAAGCAATGCCTAAACCAGAACTGGCGTGTCGCAGTCGACTGTTGCAGTCTACCAGAAGCGCGCTCGGAGAGGCCCCGCGATTTACTGTGACAGTCTGTGCAAGCTGTCAGCTGCTCCCAGACGCGGGCTGGTCCCACCGAGGCTCAGAGAGTTGCTTTGCCTCGTCGGGGTGCGTGTAATGCATGGGCGCGACTCTGTCGTGCAGCGTTTTTGGGTGCGCGCGACTGTAGTAGTTGCCATGGTACTGCACCTGCACGTCCACGAGGATCCCGAAGATGTGCTCCCTGAAACAATAGCCATTGATGTTCTGCCTCATGCCGCCGATCCAGTACTTGTACTCGCGCCTGTGGAAGTCCCATTCTGCCTTGATCACAATGTGCGCGTAGTATTGGTGCTGCAGTTGCACCAGGCAGAAGACGATGTCTCCTTTCTGCACGGTGGACGCCTCCTTCACGACGCAGCCAGGGCCCGCTTCCGCTGTTACAGCTTCGATGGGGTGAAAGGTGCAGAAGTCGTGCGACCGCACCAGAGGCCACATGGAGTTTCCCGAGCTCGGGTACCACACGGGGAAGCCGGCTAGGAGGCACTCATGTATCATCTTGTTCCTCTCTGCCCGCAGCTTCAATTCCAGAACGAACTTGTCGGGGTCCGACGCTGCACCCTCGACCAGCGTCCAGTCCTTGTGGAACACGGGAATGGCCTCGTGCGGGGACGACAAAACAAAGGGTGGAAAGCGCTTCGGCTTGCTCTGCTCGACGACTGCGGCCTCCTCGGGGGGCAACTTGGCGATGGACTTGTAACCTTTGGACTGCTCCGCCGTCTGACCGACCTTTGCACGTAGTGGGAAGGCTGCCTTGGCTCTTGCAGCTATGCGGGCATTCGTCGTCTGTTCCGCCTGCCGCTTAAGACGTTTCCCGCGCTCGATAGGCTCCTTGCTGTGCTTCATGGTGGCAGAAACCGTCGTCGCCCGTGTGGCTGACCCACGTGGAGCCTGGGATAAGAGCTGGCGCCGCTCAGCCTCCATGTGTTCCTGCCGCGCTCGCTCTGGCTCGGGCTTGTGGTGGTCCGCCTCTTGTCGCAGCTGCTCTCTCGTCATCGGCGGCGGCGGCGGCACGACCCTGCCCGATAAATCGATTGGCCGTGGCGGGCGGGAGGGCATCCGTTTCGGAAGAGGCTGGCCCTCCGCGGGCGTGTCACTGACCCTCTTCGCTGGAACAACAAGAAGCGGTGAGGGCACAGAGGAACAACAAGACAGTACGGAGACAAGGTGGTGGAGGCAGAGGCTGAGGTGAGAAAGGTAGCAGTGAGGTGGAGCGATGAAACCGAGCCCTCCGCTTCCTCCTCCTCCTCCTCCTCCGCCTCCTCCTCCTCCGCCTCCTCCTCCTCCTCCTCCGCCTCCTGCTCCTCCTCCTCCGCCTCCTCCTCCTCCTCCTCCGCCTCCTCCTCCTCCGCCTCCATCTCCTCCCCTCATCCTCCGCCCCTCCTCCTCCTCCTCCTCCGCCTCCTCCTCATCCTCCTCCTCCGCCCTCCTCCTCCTCCTCCTCCTCCTCCGCCTCCTCCTCCTCCTCCTCCTCCGCCCACGGCGAGCCGCCGCGCCCGTGGCCTCCTGAGCTCCTCCTCCTCGACACCGAGACGGAAGCCCCGCGCGGCGACCGCAGACGGCGCCGCCGACGGCTCCCCTCTCCTCCTCCTCCTTCCCCCCCTCCCCTCCCCCTCCCCCTCCCCCTCCCCCCTCCTCCTCCTCCTCCTAATCCTCCTCTTCCCCCTCCATCCTCCTCCTCCTCCTCCTCCTTCCTCTCCTCCTCCTCCTCCTCCTACTCCTCCTCCTCCTCCTCCCTCCTCTCCTCCTCTCCTCCTCCCTCCCTCTCTCCTCCTCCTCCTACCCTCATCCCCCTCCTCCGTCCCCGCCCAGATCCCCACCATCCCACCACCCTGGTTGGGGATGTGCCCCTCGACGCTCGAAGGGAACGGCCTCTTAGCGGCCGTTCCTGACCATCGCCTTTCTTTGGGGTTACGTCGGGCATGTGCCCCTGCAGGGGGATGCTCGACGAAGGATTACTCCAGATTTCGTAAGAAAGGGAGGGGGGTCTCATTTCGGGGGGGGTCTCTTCCAGGCTATCTTGGATGCCTGGGGGGGTCTGGGGACGATGTTTTGGAGGGTTCTCCCACGGGGGAGGTCTGAAATGGCTCATCTTGGAGGGTCCAGACCCCCTCCCTTTTATTACGAAATCTGGAGTAAACATACTCCAAACAGATTCAAAAAATGATTCAAGCATGCAGGCAAAATCGCCACCAGACTATTTCTGGACTACTCTGGAAGATCCCCCCTGTAGAAGAACGTGCCCGACTTGCGTGTCCCGGGGCCCCTTCACAGCTGAGGTCCAGCAGCGGCACAGCGTGCGAGCTCCGCACGGACGTCTCGGACTCGCGGCGCTCGACCCTCCGTCCCCCCGCGGGGCTGGGCCTCCGTTATCTTCGCGCTTTCTTGGGGCGCCTCTTGGGGCCCTCCTGTGCTTCGTTATGGAGCCTGCTTGGAGCTCTTTCGGGGCCACGCTTGGGCCCCCCTTAGCCTCTCTCGGAGAACCAGGGGGGCTCGTCCCTGGGATCTCTGAGTTCCGTGACGCCTCGGACTCTCTCGGTCTTTTGTCTTATCGTGCATTGTATTGCATTGCATTCCACTGGGCTGCTTTCCGTTGCATGTGCAATTGCATTGTTTCGTGATCCACGTTGCACTTATGAGCATCGCTTTCCTTTGCTTTGCATTGCATTCATAGCCTTGCATGTGTTTGGCTAAACTGGCTTGCGTAGCTTCGAATTGAATACTGGAGAGGCCTTACTCCCTGTGCCGCCGACCCTGAACGACGACGGCGGCGACGACGACGACGACGTCGACGACCAAGGGGGGTCGCTCCTCCCTGTGGAGGGGGGGACTGGCCCGTGGGGGGGGGCTCCCTCCTGTGGACAGGGGAGCATGGAACGCTTGGAAGGGGGGGCAAAGCGGGGACGCTGGGGGGAAGGGAGGATAGGCTCTCTTCCCCCGGTTCTTGGGGGGGTCCCGGGGACCCTCCGCCACATATTCGGGATCGGCAAAACAATAACAGGAGCCCCACGGCCCCCAGGGCACCCCCCGGGACCACCCCCCAGGACCACCCCCCGAGACCACCCGGCGGGACCACCCCCCGGGAGTTGCCCCGGGACGCCCCCCCCGCTGCGGAAGGGATCAAGGGAAGGTGCTTCCCTTCGTTGTTCGATTCGATTTCGCATTGGCTGGATCGGTTGAGGAAGAGGGCCCGGGGAAAGGGGGAAGATGGCGAGGGCGACGACGACGACAACGACGACGGCGACGTCGACGACGACACCGACGACGACAAACGAAGAGCGCCTCACACACGCCGACAGGGTCGGCGGATTAAGGAGCATATGTCATTGTCGGTGCTTGGGTTCTGTTCGGCCAGCATTATGGATGCTTCTTGTACCTCATGCTTACACCATCAATGGGTAATCACTTCAGTGGATACGGGACCTCCTCAAGGGATGGGGGCGACTAGAACCGAAGCGCGCGCGAAGCGCGCGCGTGGTTCTAGTCTCGGACTCGCGGCGCTCCACCCTCCGTCCCCCCGCGGGGCTGGGCCTGCGATCGCGTGTGGTCGTGTCGTGTCCTGTTTCTCTAGAGTGAAGTCGGGCCTCTGCAGGCGGACACTGGACGAGAAATAAACAATACCCAACAAGTACCCAAAATATGCTCAAAAATAATAGTAACAAAAAATCGTCCCCATACTATTGTTTGACTGTTCTTGAATATCCTCCCTGTGGAGGGACAGGCCCGACTTCACTCTAGAGAAACAGGACACGACACGACCACACGCGATCGGAGGCCCAGCCCCGCGGGGGGACGGAGGGTCGAGCGCCGCGAGTCCGAGACGTCCGTGCGGAGCTCGCACGCTGTGCCGCTGCTGGACCTCAGCTGTGAAGGGGCCCCGGGACACGCAAGTCGGGCACGTTCTTCTACAGGGGGGATCTTCCAGAGTAGTCCAGAAATAGTCTGGTGGTGATTTTGCCTGCATGCTTGAATCATTTTTGAATATGTTTGGAGTATGTGTACTCCAGATTTCGTAATAAAAGGGAGAGGGTCTGGACCCTCCAAGACGAGCCATTTCATACCTCCCCCGTGGGAGAACCCTCCAAAACATCGTCCCCAGACCCCCCCAGGCCCTCCAAGATAGCCTGGAAGAGACCCCCCCCCGAAATGAGACCCCCCTCCCTTTCTTACGAAATCTGGAGTAAATGCACACAGATCCCAGGCTGTTGCAGGCGTTCACCCTTTCTTGGACGTGGATTTCCCTGCAAGAGCTAGCTCGCCGGCAGGTCTTCCCAGTGGCAGCAGCCTATGGTTTTTTGACCGATTGCGGATTCTCGTTCTTGGCCAGGTCCATAAACTCCTGTTCTTGAGCACGACGGCCTCCACGAGTGTTATCTCAGCGAGGACCATCGACGCTGCGGAGCTGCAGCGATGCCACGGCTCACGAGGCCCCAACGCCTCCAACTATGGCGCAGCCGGCCTCGGGAAAGGAGGCGAATCGAGGCTTGCCTTGAACCAAAAATGGCACAAGTCAAGCGTCGACCCACCCAACCGCCCATGATGAATGCCCAAAGCTATTAACCAGCAAAGTAGCAACTTAGGAATAGCGCTAGTGCTAGTGCTAGTGCTGGTACTGGTACTGGTACTGGTGCTAGTGCTAGTGCAAGTTTGTTGTATTGTTTTGCAGTCGGCTGCCATTGGGCAGTATACCTTGCCAAACTGGTCCACTTGAGTTTGTGCTTAGCGATTGGAGCATGGAAGAGCAGAGAAACGTGCCATCCCACCCTACGCTTGGGCTCCGCAGCTGCCGCAAAAGCGGTTTCCGGGCTGCAATGCCTGGCCACAATCGCAGCAGAAGCGCTTGCCAATGACGTCCGTCAAACGGGGGGGCCACTGCACCGGGCTCTGGGTCTTCATGACAAGGTTGCAGCCCCAGGGTGGGCCGCCTTGTTTGGGTAAACTGTCTTCCATGTGGAGCATGAGCGGCGAACCCTTGGAGTCCACCCACGCCCCCAGTTGGGGCTCGCCATTGTCGGTACTGGTGTAGGTCAGCTTGTTGTTACTCGTCCGCGCGACCAACTCCTGCAGCTCTCTGTCCAAGCGGGCCTCCTGGTTCCTCAAGTAAAGCCAAGGGCAGAATAGAACGCCAAAGGTGAGCATGCACAAGCAACTCGCGACTCTTGCCACATCCGCAGACTGGCCGTTGGCGTCGATATACTTTTTGACCTCAGCTGTGGTCGCCTCATAGTCCTCCCGAGACAGGCCTTGATGCGCCATCCAATCCTCGTAGGGAGGGAATCTTTGCATGCCCTTGTAGATCTCACCGAAAGTGACGTAGATCTCGGTCGTTTTCAATGGGTTCTGGTAGATGCGGTTGGCATGCTCTATTGCTTCCGCCCACACACAAGCCTTGCCGCTACTGCGGCCCCAAGCGAACAAATCAGGGGAAACCTCTCTTTGAGGGAAACGGCTTGAGCCCAAATGGCGACGGACTAGTGAATGAAGAGGGCAAGTGAAGAATAGTTCAAGCGTCCCACTCGATCGAATGCTTGTGCACGAATACGTTCGTGGAAGCATTGGAGACACCAGTTTGTCCACACGTATGGCGGGTTGAAATTAAACGCCCAAAAGGAGAGCGAATGGTTACATGTTAAATTGTCAGGGTGTTGCTCCTCCCGGGGGGAAACAGAAATTGTCGATGCTCGTACGTGGAAATGAGCATGTGGATGACTTGGCGCGACGTGGCAACGATACCCGTGCATTGCAAGATGCGTGCACACGACTGGCTTCGACGACCACCACCTGGGATCAGTTTCGATACCTAGGTTTGTCTTTGTCGTCCCACACACGAGGCCAGTTTCGAATGTACGAGTACATGGAGATATGAATGTGGATGGTCGGGATCGATTGCGAAACGATACACGCGCGCAGAGACATGTATTCACATGCACGTGCTCGAACTCGCTACGATTATTGTACGTGGATGTGATAATGCGCTTGGCTGGACTCGGTTTGGCAAAGGTACACGTGGAAAGCGCGCTTTCATGTGCTTCTGGGAAGGAGAACCAAAAAGTGGACTGTCAACCAGCGACGACATGGGGATCTCGTGGCAATGGGGAAGCAGATGGGGGCAGGTCCGACGACGCCTTGTTGGGATTGGCTTCGACACACAATGGGTCTCTGTAGTTCCAACATGGGGCCAATGTCACACGCACCTACAGTGGGAATTCAAATGAGGAAGGCTGGACTTCCCCATATGTTTCAATATTCTCTTGATTTTCATCTTCCCCCCTACTTCCCATATTCTCCAATATTTTCCTGGGAGTCGACGATTCGTTGTGTCTGTGTGTTTTTTCTTCCCTCCTGAATCTGACCTTTGCACGACTCAGCGCTCCCTAAACTGGATGCGTAATGATCCTGCAACGCACTGGCAGCTACAAGGACCTCTCCGGCACACGCCGAAGAACCACACGCTCCCAAGACGCTCCTGCCGTTTGCGGCCTTCCCCCGCTTCTCTCCCAGTCTTCCTCGCGGCTTTTTGTGCCTACGGCCGGAAATCTGATCCAGAAGGTCCTCATTCAAGAAACCTGGGCAAGCTTTCCGGACGTTCCTTACGGCAAACCTGGGCCAAGCGCTCGTGTTAACGCTGGAGGGGGGAACGCGCGCAAGAAAACGTGGATCCAAGGCGCCGCCGATCACATGATGCTGGAGAAAGGGCCCAAGCACATGCAGCTGTGAGCATCGGCGGCGAGCGAAGGGGAACTTGAGAAAGAGAAGGCCTTATCAGAAGGCGCCGGGTCTACAGAAGGCAGAATCAGAAGGAGAAAGCCTTCTCAGAAGCCTTCGGGAAGGCTTAGAACACTTCTCAGAAGGCCGGGTTGACCTCCAGGCCTTCTGAGAAGGCCCACCCCTTCTCCCCTCCCTCACCCGGGCTCGCCGCCGATGGTTGATTGTAGAACAATCGATGTTCCCCTCCAGGAGCGATCACTTCGGGCAAGGCGCATGACAGGGCGGCTCCCTTTCTACGCCCGTGATAACCTGCATATAGCACCATGAAGATATCGGCTACACGCAAGAGTGATCCTGGGCAACGGTGACGCCATTACCGCATCGCACTCGGCGATCGGGGGAGCCCTGTGGGACCGCACCACAGGTTCCTCAGACGAAGAATCATTCTTGAGTGTTGTCGATTTCGATGGGCCTACCACGACATGCTCTTGGAACCCAAAAATTTTGCAAGAACATACACAACGAATGTTATTAGGGCATGATGTCGCTGTGTTACTACAAAACAGTCTCAGCCAGACATGTTCAAAGAGGATGTCGTGCAGACCTCAGTAGGTTCTCAGAACATTCCTCGGTGGGCCTCTAGGCGAACCAGGACGCTCCGCCACTGCTTGAGTCGAGGATACAAGAGTCTTAGGCCGGGCATGTTCCCCTACAGGCGGATCTTGGACGACAGACAAAAAATACCCCCAAACTGCCCCCCAACATGTCCAAAACTCGCCACGGAGTCAGCCGTCCCCAGACTATTTTTTGCCCATGTTCGAATCTCCCCCCTGCAGAGGCACAGGCCCGACTTCATATACAAGCCCTGCCGCCTTCCCGGGCTGCGGCCGCCGGGGCTCGCGTCCGCGGGCGCGTCGGGCGCGAGGGCGCCGGCCTGGCCACGAGGGGCCTGTTGTCCACCACCAGCACCACCAGAAGAAGTTGGAGGGGGGTGGGAGGAGGAGGAGGAGGAGGAGGAGGAGGAGGAGGAGGAGGAGGAGGAGGAGGAGGAGGAGGGGAGGAGGAGGAGGAGGCGGACACCGCCCCCGGCACGTTGTAGCTCGACTCCGCCCTGCAGGCCTCCTCCTCGGGGAGCCTCAGCTTCTCCTGGGCTCCCCGCGCCGGCGGCCCCGCCCTCGGAGGGAGGAGGGAGGAGGGAGGAGGGAGGAGGGAGGAGGGAGGAGGGGAGGGGGAGGGGAGGGGGGAGGGGGGAGGGGGGAGGGGGGAGGGGGGAGGGGGGAGGGGGGAGGGGGGGGGGGAGGGGGGAGGGGGGGGGAGGGGGGAGGAGGGAGCCCCCCGCGCGACGCGCCTCCACCGCGACCGCGCAGCCGCGGCCGTCGCCATCGGGGCTGCCGTGGCCGCCGCCACCGCTGGAGCCACGACGGGGACCTCGACGTCGACGTCGACGGGCCGACGCCGCCGCCCCGGAGGTCTGGCTGGATGCGGCCGCCGCCGCTGCCACGGGCGTCGCCACGGCCAGGCGGAGCCCAGAAAAGATTCCGCCAGGACAGACCCGGGTGGGGTCCGCGGACCGCTCTGCTCTCTCTCTCTCTCTCTCTCTCTCTCGAGAGAGAGAGAGAGAGAGAGAGAGACGACGACGACGACGACGACGACGACGACGACGACGACGACGACGACGACGACGACGACGACGACGACGACGACGGCGGCGGCGGCGACGACGGCGGCGGCGGCGACGACGACGGCGGAGACGACGACGACGTGCCACCCGCGCCGGTCCTTTATGCTCTCCAGCAGGCGCGCCTCCCTGCAGCGCGCGTAGGCGTCCACGTCGGCCTCCGTGCCCCGGACGTCAGCCGTCGTGCACAGATCGGCTGCACGCAAGAGTGGCCCAAGGCAAAAGTGACCTTTGGGTGCGCGGCTGTCACCTGGCAGCGCGACCGTTCCCCGTACTTTGCTTGATAGGGTCAGTCGGCATCGAATGGGCAAACAGGATCGAATCGAAATGTGCATCGCATCAAGCTGCATCGGCACGGAGTCGAAATCGAACCGGATCGGCTGAGCCAGGATGGAGAATGGCGCCACGCATGCATCGGGCCGCATCGGATCGTCAGAACATCGGAATCGAATCGGATCGGGCCGGCCGGAATCGATATCGAATCGGATCGATCGGATCGAGGTGGACCCTGCTTGGTTCCGTGCGTGTTTTTCAAAGGTGGTCCTGGGTGCTACAAGATTGTTCGGATTTGCTCTAGCGCTGGCCTCGCCGAGAGACATGCACGCATCCGAGCGATGCCAAGGCTCAGGGGTCGGCCACAGGCAAGGGTGACCCCAGGCACGAGTGATCTTTGTTATGTGGCATTCGGGCGGCGCGGGGGGCCAAACCCGAGCGCGCAACCCGATACCGTCGCATCGCATTCAGCCATCTCTGGGGGCCCGAGCCTGCCCGCATCAAAGCTCACTCCAACGAAAGGTCACACGTATGAGTAGGGTAAAGACAGGCATAGGGGAGTATGCATCGACTGGAATCCGCGATACATCGTCGATCGGATAGCGAATCAGCACCTTCCTGGGCGGGGTGGGGCTATCGGGCTCCTATCGGCGATGAATGGACGATTGGGGGGCGATGCAGTCTCCCGATGCCTATCCTCTATCGATGCCCCTGATCTTACGTGTATCCGAAGGGGGGAGCATCGACTTTAGAGTCGCCGATACATCACATTCAGCTGTCTGGGGGCCCCAGCGTGCCCGCGCCAGAGGTCACTCTGGCGAGAGGTCACTGTTACGTGTGTAGCACATGGCAGGCCTGTCCTCCTTCGCCCGCGCTGGGCTCTAGGTATAAGACGAATGCAGGATGAGAGCCGCTTCCTAGGCCGCCTATAAGACTGAGGGGCAACGATCGGGGGGGACAGGCATAGGGGGGAAAACTCGACCTTGAATCGGCGATACATCGCTGATTTTAGGGCCCCCGACAATTAATCCGCACGTTCATGGGCAGGTTGGGCTATCGGGGCGATTGGGGGTCGATGCGTCCCCCCTGTGCCTATCCTCCCCCGATCGTTGCCCCTGAAAGACGAAGCCAGGACGGGACAAAATCCGCCGACCCCTTAGGGATCATCGGCGCGTGAGATGCTTCCCCCTCCCCAAACCCCTCCCCCTGGAGCCCGGTCCAATCGATTTGGAGCGGGGGGGCCGTCCGGCCGGAGCTCACCAGGGGGGTCCGGCCCTCCCCGGGCTCCTTTTGGAGGTCCACGACAGCTTCTGGGGCCACCCAAGAGGCCCCCAAGACGGTCCAAGAGGGCCCCGACGCCCAGGATGGCACCAAGACGGCCCCAGAAGCCTCCCGGACGGCCCAGGAAGCCTCCAAGAACACCCCCTAAAGAGGGGCCCAAGAGGCCAAAATCATCGAATTCCGATGGGGAAACCCACATTATTTGTATCATGCACGTTTTTTCGGCCTTCGCGGCGTGGAAGACGGCCCCAGTCCCCCAAGACGGCCCCAAAACGGCCCGACAGGTTCCCAAGCTGCGCTCGAAACGGCCCAAGAGGGCGCCAAGACGGCCCAAGAGGCTCCCAAGACGGCCCAAGAGCGCCCCAAGACGGCCCAATGAGGGGCCCAAGAGGAGGAGCCTGAATCAACAATCCTAGCCTTCTGCCCCAAAGCGGCCCCAGGGGGACCCAAGAGGCGCTCAACAGGGCCCATGGGGCCCCCAGGAGGCCCCCCAAAAGGCCCAAAGAGGACCCCAAGAGGCCCCCCAAGAGGCCCCAAGAGGCCGCCAAGAAGCTCAAAAGAAGCCTCATGTACCACTTGAGGCATGTAACTTCTAAGCCGCCGCCAAGGCACCAAGGATCTCAGGCCGACAACCAAGGCGCGGTGGCGGGATGGGCCGAAGGCCACATTATGTATATATATATATATATATATATATATATATATTATATATATATATATATATATCACATATGTGTAATTATGTATGCTCATGTCTACCACCAAGATCTCCAAACATGTGTTGTTTAATCAAAAGCTGCGAGTGCGAAGTCAGATGTGCAGTGCCAGTGCAAGAGCGGCGCCTAAAAACTCTCCCCGCCCTCAAAAACAAATCGTCGTCTTTGTGCCAGTAGGTCCACTGTACAGCACGCGCGCGCATCCATCCTCTTCTGGGATGAGCCTGCGGCCGATCGTCTGCCTACAAACTTACGAATATGCTGCTAACGCCGATCAATTATCTGGGCCCTACCTTTCC
Source organism: Prorocentrum cordatum (assembly GCA_963575745.1). NCBI lineage: Eukaryota > Dinophyceae > Prorocentrales > Prorocentraceae > Prorocentrum > Prorocentrum cordatum. The sequence goes on along the minus strand of CAUYUJ010004947.1, from coordinate 179,950 downwards.
TGTACGTGGTAAGCCCCTCGATCGTGTGAGCGAAGGGCTGCACGTATTTTGGGCGCAGGAATTTTCCGTCTTTCTTGGGCTTGTGGGTCACGTAATCGTGGATGACGCCGTCCAAAATTGTCTTTCGGTTCAGCCCCAGTTTGCACGAGCGGGCGCCGTCAGCGCGCAGAAAAAACTTGCGCCCCTTCTGCCATTTTTTCGCCGTGGGGAGCCAATCGGATTTCTTGATAGGTCCCGGACCAGGAGCCCTCCTGCTCGTAAATTTGCACTTCGTTCGGAAAACATACTACGCTGCTATGCCGGCCCATTGGAGCGATTCGAGTTTCTCCTTGGCGCTATCGGCGACGAACTCCTAGTCGACCTCGTCCGCCTCGACGACGCGCCACTCTTTCTAAACATTAATCCTTCGAGCTGCGCGCGAGTGCTAATGTAACGCAACTAGACGATGCGTATCAGGCAAGGCTTTCTCCGAGTATACGTTATAAGCTGAAGGCGCAAGCAAATCGCACGCAAAGGCGTGAGACCCTCGGGGATAACAATAACAGTTTAACCGTTTGCAATCTCTTTCAAGGGGCGTAGTCGGTAAACGAGAATGTGGACGCATACGTTGCACACGCGCGTCGCGGCCATTGTTGCAAGCGCAAGCAGAGAGAGACGAAGGCGATCACGGGGGCGTCCAAAAATGGATGCCCCTGCCAGCTCGTCGAAGCTCCCTCTTCGAACCGATAACTAGCACGTGCTCAGCAAAAGCGCGAAGGATTTCCCCTAGTATACATTATAAGTTACAAGATGAAAACGCAATCAAATGACCCGAAAGGCGCAAGACCCCCGGGAATAACAACAACCGGTTGACAATTTGCAATCACTTTCAATGGGCGTAGTCGAGGAACGTACATGTAGATGCATGCGTTGCATACGCGCGTCGCTGCCACTGTTGCAAGCGCAAGCAGAAAGCGGCGAAGGCGATCACGGGGGCATCCAAAAATGGATGCCCCTGCTAGCTCGTTGAACCTCCCTTTTTTCAAACCGCTAGCTAACGACGCACGTTACGCAAAACCACGAAGTACGCGAAGAGCGGGCGACGGCCAGCCTCCAAACGCGGATGCCTCTGCTGCCTCGCCCAAACTCGCGCTCAAAACCACAGTCAACACCGCGCGTCAAGCGAAAGCGCGGGTTACGCGTAGAGCGGGTGAGGGGGGTATCCAAAACATGGATGCCCCAAACCATGTCAGGGACCCGCGTGAAGTTTGCGCCCCTGACTCTTAAAACCGTCGCCCCATATTGATGCGCGCACCACCCTGCATGGAAGGAGATGGCGGACTCATGTCGGGTCGCGAAATGTTCGCAGTACTACAGTTTCTACTTATTCATACTCTGGCGCCCTCGCTAACAGACAGACAGCGCCAAACCAAAATGCAGAATGCGCTGGCCGATTCAGGGCGCGCGTACGCCATGTAAGAAATTCCTTACGCCAGTAAAACAAAGGCTGCTCGCTTTCACCCAAAGTGTTTCTAACGGCAGTAACCCCACGCGCAGAATGCTCAACGAATGCGCCGAGTTTCCCTCTTTGAACGACCATAAAACAATCCCTCAAGGGGTGCGTCCGCCGTGATCAAATTCCTTAGGACAATGACATTGACGGCGATGTGCTTCACTCGATGAGGTTGTCAAGGTAGGAATGCACCCAACCTCAAAACAACAAGAAAACATACTTGCCTGTTTTGAATCACGAATCACAAAAGAAACCCTGTAGGGGTGCGTCCGCCAGGGCTCAAATTCTCTAAGAAGACTAATAATTCGATAGCAGGGTTGATTTTCCGATACGTCTCTCATTGCAAGCATCCCACGCCAGACAACAAACGTTGAGCAGAATTCCCTCCTTTTCACGGCGGTAGAACAACAGAAACCCGTCAAGGGTGCGTCCGGGCCGCCGGAAAATCGATTCTTCTGTAATGCCGCAACAAAAGGAAATCTTGTGTCAAGCCGCCCCAGCAGGAATTGTTTGTATGGCCTCGCAGAAGCGATCCTTTTGTAAGGCAGCCGCAAAAGAAATCCCTTAGTAGGGCCGCCACAAAAAAAAACCTTTTGTAATGCCGCCACAAAAGGAATCCTTGTGTAAGGCCGCCACAAAAGGAATCCTTATGTAAGGTCGCCACACAAGGGATCCCTTTGTAAGGGCGCTAATCGTTTTTCTCGAACCAGCAGCGGAAAACCAGGAAAACTATGAAAAACAAGGAACACACGGAGAACACAACGAAAAACATGGAAACACATAAACAAATGTGAAGACAACACCAAAAAACAATGACAACACTATGTGGTCATTGCTTGTTGCGGTGTTTTCATCAGTTTTCGGTGGCTTTCATTGTTTTTGGCTGTGGTTCCACCTTTTGTTATTGTTTTTGTTTGTGTTTCGCTGTGTGTTCCGTGTTTTCCTTGTTTTTCCTTGCTTCCCTGGTTTTCTGCTGCTGGCTCCAAACAATTTGCGCCCTTACAAAAAGGATTCCTTTCGTGGCGGCCTTACAAAAGGATTCCTCTTTCCACTGGCCTTACAAAGGAATTTCTTGTGTGGCGGCCCTACAAAAAAAAAGATTCCTTCTGTGGCGGGCCTACAAAGGAATTTCTTGTGTGGCGGCCTTACAAAAAAGGTTCCCTTTTTGTCAAGGCCGCCACAAAAAAGGAATCCCTTCGTAAGGGCGTTATTTTTTCTGGAGCCAGCAGCGGACGACCAGGAAAACAATGAAAAACTAGGAACACAAGGAACACACAGCGAAACGCAATGACAAAACAGAAACGTATGGCCAAAACGCAACCATAAACAATCAACGCACTGTGATGTCATTGCTTGTTGCTGTGTTGTCACTAGTTTTCTTTGGCTGTCATTGCTTTTGGCTGCGGTTTCGCTATGTGTTTTCTGTGTTTCCTTCCTTTTCGCGGTGTTTTCCTTGTTTCCCTTGATGTTCATTGTTTTCCTGGTTTTCCGCTGCTGGCTCGAAAAAATGATTCGCGCCCTTACAAAGGGATGCATTTTGTTGCGGCCTTACAAAAAGATTCCTTTTTCTAGTGGCCTTACAAAGGGGGCGGCCCTACAAAGGATTTGTGTTGTGGCGGCCTTACAAAAGGTTCCCTTTTGTGGCGGCAATACAACAAGGATTCCTCTTGTGGCGCCCATATGAAAGTACTCCTTTTGTGGCGCCGGTCGACAAGGATTCCTTTTGTGGTGCTCTTACAACATGATTCGCGATGTATCGGCGTTACGAAGAAATTCGACAAAAGGGGCGTGCCGAAGAACATCCTCAAGATAAAACAACAAAGACGCGTTGGAAATCTTGGTGGAAGACCTCACCATATACACATATATATATATATATGTATGTGTGTGTGTGTGTGAAGTGCCGCGGGCATCTACCTCGATCGAGAAGAAGAAGAGGAGAAGGGCGAGGAGGAGGAAGAGGAGGAGGTAGAGAACCAACAAATAAAGAAGATTTCGTCGTCGCCGCCGCTGTCCCGCACATTTTCGTGATCCTTCGACCACCGCCGATGCATCTAATCGAATTCAGCCTCCAGGAACCGTTTTCGGTGCCGGGGGCCACCGCCGAAAATCTGGGATGAGGATCGACCTCCCTGGCAGGTGCCATCCCTTCGCAAACGAAGGAACACGGGGTGGATCGAGGCTCGAGGCATGAGACTCCTAATTCTTGGGCGCTCTCCGCCCAAATGGGCCTTCAGGAAGCTCTTCGTCGACACAGCTGGGTCCACTCTCGAACTTCTGGCCGGACGCAACCCCAGCTGGGTCTCAACGATCCCCGAGCCAATCCAGGAGGTGGAAAAGGAGGCCTGGGACAGGCCCCGTGAAGGCCCCAAGAAACTCACATAAGACCACGAACAACTTCAAAACAATCCCATACAAGGCCCCCCGTTGAACCCCACACGCTACGTCGGACAGGCCGAAACCGCAAGATTTCCCAGCGATCGCGCACGCTGCGAATTCTGTCTTTCAAGGGGTCGGCGGTGCGGCGTAAGCCAATGAATCATACAAGGATACATCAGACGACCCTGTCGGCGTCTGTGAAGAGCTTTTCCGTTTGCCCCATCAAGCGTTCCAGTCAAAGACCACTTCAACAACGTCGCAATCGAGTACACGGGAAGTCCCTTCCTTGTGATTCCTCCCCCGCGGAAAAGGGGTGTCTGGGGGGTCCGGGGAGGGATTCCGGAGGGTGGGGTCCGAGGGGGGTGTCTGGAGGGAGGGTCCCGCGAGGTGGGTGGTCGGGGAGGGTGGTGGTCCCGGGGGTTGTGACCCCTCCCTCCCCCCAGGGGGTGAGCACGCCTCACTGGGAGAAGCTTTCGGCTTCAGAGCGTTTGTCGTCGTCGTCGTCGTCGTCGTCGTCGTCGTCGTCGTCCCCCTTCAGGGTCGGCGGCACCGGCCACAAGGCCTTCGCAATCCTTAAAATCTGGCGACTCTGGAGGATGTTACTGGGCTCCGCGGCCTTCGCAGAGCGGTCTGAATTGGGCGTCGATCAGTGGTGGGGCGAAATACATGAAATTTGCGAAAAAGGTGCATTTCTCGTGCCCTAATGGCCCCAGCTTGGGCCCTCAAGGGCCCCATAAAAAGTCCGAAAGGGCGCCTTTTCTGCAACCCTCGCTGCCCCTCCCTTGCGCGGCGCCCAACTGGCGTGGTCTGGGAGCTTCCGGGACGCTCTGGAACGATTTTGTTGTTTCGCCCCCCTCTCCCTTTCTCGTCGTCTTAGGTCGCAAAGGCTGGCATCCAGAGTGCTTCAAAACTCCCAGCCGAGACAGCGGCCGCGGCAGCGCTACTTTCCTTGCGCATGCACCTCCGATGTGCATGGCATCTCTCTCTCTCTCTCTCTCTCTCTCTCTTTCTCTCCCTAGAGCGGCACTTCCCCGCCTCCCCCGTCACTCCCCTTCTTCCAGCGGGGGGAGGAGGACGAGGAGGACGATGAGGAGGAGGAGGAGGAACAGGAGGAGGGGGGAAGGGAGGGAGTTGGTAGACTTTCCAGCGACAGGCATGACTAGACTGGGTAAAGCGATTAATAGTGCAAGCCTGTCAAGGCGAGTGGACACAACATTTAACAGTGCAAGCATGCCAAGGCAGATCTATCTCTGGATGCGCGCACATGCTGCCAAGATCTGATCTGGGCGATCTGCCTATCTCGTCCCTCCCCGTTCCCATACTAGAGGCCCCCAGCAACCATCAATCCCTCAGTGTAAGCACTGATTCGGGGAACCAGTCTTCTCCAAAGAGCTCCCAGCGCTCACAGCTTGCCCTTGCTCTTGCGTTTCATCATGCCCTTCGACCAGGAATCGTAGGGATCGTAGCCCCAGCCGCCCCAAGACCAGGCATCCCAGACCCAGGAGTCCTTGCCTTTGCCCCTGCCCTTGCCCTTGGCGTTCCTGTTGGTGCCGTCGGCGTCGCAGCCTCCTGCGAATTGGCCCTCACCGTCGCGCTGGCGGGCCTGCTTGCCCTCCTCCAGCGGGAACACCGTCGCGATCGCGATCTCGCCAGAAGAGGGAGAGGATGGCCCAGAACTGCTCCAACTCCATCGTGGGCGGCAAATTGCCGATCCACACATTCGTGTCGGGGGCGCTCTGCCTCATCGGCTTCTCTTCACCCCTGATGCCAATCGATCGAGCCGGCCAGTCTGGGCACCCCGAGCGTCGCTTGTGTGTGTGTGTGAGTGAGAGGCTGGGGCGGAGCCGCCTGGGGCCAGATGGGCTTACGTAAACCAAAACGGCTACGGATGGGGGGAGAGGTCGTGATTTTGTTAAGCATTTTGCTCTTTCTGAACTTCGGGAGGCCCCTACTAGCTTCTCGAAACCTCGGCGCGCATCCGGAGGCACTGTTCCTCCTCCTTCGCCTCCTCCTCCGCCTCCTCCTCCTCCTCGTCGTCATCATCGTCATCAGCATCATCATCAGCAGCAGCACCATCATCATCATCATCGCCATAATCATCGTCATCACCATCATCATCATCATCATCATCTTCATCATCATCATCATCATCATCATCATCATCATCGTCATCATCATCATCATCATCATCATCATCGTCGCCATCATCATCCACATTATCATCATCAGCAGCATCATCGTCATCACCATCATCATCGTCATCATGATCATGACCATGATCACAGCGTCAACATGATAATCATCATCATTAGCAGCATCATCACCACCGCCACCAACACCATTGTCATCATCATCATCAGCAGCAACATCGTCATCATCATGACCATCATCCTCATCCTGATCCTCATCCTCATCATCACCATCGTCATCATCATCATCACCACCACCATCACCATCATGATCACCATCGCCATCACCATCATCACCATCATCATCATCATCATCATTAACACCATCAGCATCATCATTATCAGCATCATCATCATCATCATCATCCGTCTCTTATGTCTTGTATTCCTCCCCATTCCTTCACAACTCCTCCCTCCTCCCTCATCCTGCTCTTTCTTCATCCTCCACCTCCAACTCGTCCTTCCTCTTCCCCGCTCCACATCCTAACTCGTTCCGCCTCCACCTCCCTCCTCTCCTCCCTCTTCCTCCTCTTCCTCCTCCTCCTTCCTCATCTCCCCTCATCTCCATCCTTCCCTCTCCTCCTCCTCCTCCTCCTCCTCCTCCTCCTCCTCCTCCTCCTCCTCTCCTGCTCCTCCTCCTCCTCTCCTGCTCCTCCTTCATCCCTGTTCCTTGTACAGAACTCCTCCCTGTTGCATGTCCAGGCTCGTCGGTAGGGCGGGTCGGGCGTTTCGCCCGAGACTTCCTAACCATGTACGGTCCCGAAGCCAAAAATATGCAAAAGCGTCACGCATGGAGGGCATGGGGTTTTCGATGTGGCTCTCGCCTTCGCGCCGCGCGCATTCGTTTTCAAAATTTGCAGCAGCTTCACGGATGGAGGGCAAGACGTTTTCAAAATGCGGCTCTAGCTTGAGCGCCGCGCATATTCGTCTTAAGTCTGCATCTATTTCACGCACGGAAGGCGGGAAATCATAAAAATGAGGTTACCGCTTAAGTGCTGCGCGCATGCGCCTTGAAATATTGCAGCAGCTTCACGGATGGAGGGTGGAACGTTTTCATACATTGTTTCTCGCTGTAGCGCCGTGCACATCCGTTTTGAAAATCTGCAGCTGCTTCATGGCTTGAGAGCGGACGGTTTCCAAAATGTGGCTTCCGTCTCAGCACCGCGCACATTCGTCTTCGAAGTCTGCAACAGCTTCAAGGATAGAGGGCGGCTCCTTGTCAAAGTGCGGTTCTCGCCTGAGTGCCGCGACTATTCGTTAAAGTTTGCAACAGTTTCAAGGGCTCGTATGGTTGAAAAACAAGAAATTGCATTCTGTCGCGATTCGGATTCCCAGTGTCCGTATCCCAACCAGGAGCGATGTCCTGGCACGATTTAGGATTGTCAGGACG
>CAUYUJ010004947.1:127500-170000 GCA_963575745.1 Prorocentrum cordatum | reverse complement strand
GGAGGAGGAGGAGGAGGAGGAGGAGGAGGAGGAGGAGGCGGGGAAACAAGAAAGCAACACGCAGCCCGTCGAATGTTCGGGTTCGGGCCCGGGCGAAAGGGGGGGATAGCAAAGGGGGGGGGAGAATCGGCCTGCGCAGCTGCTTTTCCCGGCGCCTCCCGGCGCCGGGAGGCGCCCATATGTATCGAGGCATGGGCCCGGCGGAGGGGGCCGAAACCAGCTGCATGCAGCAGATTTCGTAACCCGTCGAACCCAGACATCCGACGTCTCGATTTTTTCGAGACACGGGCCCCCGACCTCCCGACCACTTCCCTGGGACCGGTTTTTCACCCCGAGTCGTTTTTTGACGGTCCCGAGGCCCGGCGAGGGCTCCGAGAGGCCGAAAACGACGAACAACCTCCGTCTCGATTTTTTCGAGACGCCCGATGCCTGGGGCTGCACGCAGCAGATTTCGTAACCCGTCGAATGCTGACACGGAGCTCCGCGCGCAGCGTCTCGACCGCGCGGGGCCCGGCGCGACACGGGCGCCGAGCAGTGGCCCGGCACGTGCCGAGCCAGCAGGCGGCGTGTCGGCACGGACACTTTGAGCCACGGTGCGCGCTGGGCTTCCACAGCGAGCGTGCCAGGGCAGCTACAGTCGGGGCCTTGACCTAAGGAGCCCAAAATAAGGAACCTGGCCCCTTTTTTCCATGAGTTGAACTTCGATCTCCCATCGGAAACCCAAGGAAAATCCAGGGCAAGCTGTGACACAATCAAGGAACACGGAGCCCCTCCCCAACGAAAAGGGTTCCTTATTCAGGGCCCCGACTGTACCAGGGCAGCCAGGCGGGCAGGAGAGCCCACAGGCGGATCGGCGCACGACGCGCACGACATGAATCGGACCAGCGAGAATTGGCAGCCGAGTGGGGAGAAGCAGAGTCGGCGGACATCGGCAGGCTAGTAGGCCTTCGTGAAGAAATCGGAAGATCCAAATCGGGAAATCGGAACAAATCTGGAGTCGACTCGAATCGGAATCGGAAGCCATCCAAGTCGAGGAGGCGGAGGTTCTCGCGGAGGAGGATGAGGAGGAGGAGGAGGAGGAGGAGGAGGAGGAGGAGGAGGAGGAGGAGGAGGGAGGAGGAGGAGGAGGGGTGAGAAGGAACGAACCGAACCGAGTCGGAGGGGTCGAGACGAGCCCTGGGCAGGGGAGGCGCCGAGGGCTCCAGGGGCCAGCGGCTCGAGCGAAGCCTGGTCCGGAGACTGTGCCCGTCCTCCTCGCTCTGAGCTCGGGGCCCGCCGGAAAGGTGGGGGAGCCCTCGTCGCCGAGGCTCCTCCTCCTCTGCCTCCTCCTGCGCCTCTGCCTCCTCCTCCTCCTCCTTTTCTTCTTCTCCTCCTCCTCCTCCTCCTCCTCCTCCTCTCCTCCTCTCCTCCTCTTTTCTCCTCCTCCTTCTCTTCTCTTCTGTTCCTCCTCTCCTCCTCCTCCTCATCCTCCTCCTCCTCCTCCTCCTCCTCCTCCTCCTCCTCCTTCTCCTCCTCCTCCTCCCCCTGCCTGTCCATCCTGGCTCGGAAGAGGGGTCACGACCGTGCCCAGGAGGGTGCTGATTCTGGCGGCGCGCACAAGGGGGCAATGGGGGAGGGGGGAAGGATTCACAGCAGGAGGCTGGTCCTTAGAGAAAGCGCCAGCACCACATCTACAGACACGGCCCGCGCGTCCTAAAATAATCAGGGGTGCTTCTAAGAAGAAGCCTTCCCCCCTCCCCCTGCCCCCCTTTTGCTCGTGGCCGATGATGATTATTGGCGGACTCTCGCGGAGGAGGAGGAGGAGGAGGAGGAGGAGGAGGAGGAGGAGGAGGAGGAGGCGGAGGAGGGGGAGGGAGGGGGAGGAGGTCGAGGAGGAAGATGAGAAGGACGAGAAGGAGGAGGAGGGAGGAGGAGGAGGAGGAGGAGGAGGAGGAGGAGGAGGAGGAGGAGGAGGAGGAGTAGGAGGAGGAGGAGGAGGAGGAGGAGGAGGAGGAGGAAGAGGAGGGGTGAGAAGGAACGCAGGACGCAGGATGCACGCCTCCGCCGGGCTGGAGGGCCCCCTCGGAGGGCCGATCGCGCGGGGGATGGCGCGGCAGGTAAGCCGGGGAGCCCCTTCTCAGCCTTCCGAAGCGCAGGGGGAAGGGGGGAATGAGGAGGGCGAAGGAGGAGGACGGCATCAGCGCAGGTGGACGAAGGAGGAGGAGGAGGAGGAGGAGGAGAAAGAGGAGGAGAAGGAGGAGAAGAAGGACGGCATCAGCGCAGGAGGAGGAGGAGGAGGAGGAGGAGGAGGAGGAGGAGGAGGAGGAGGAGGAGGAAGCGGAGGAGGAGCGGACTAGGACGGGAATGAGATGATGATGGGGCTGGCTCAGGATGCGTTCCGGGACCTCCCACAAAAAGCATACTCAGCGGCCCGGTGGCCCCAGTGGGACAACAGGACACCTGGGAAATCCTGCAGATCTTGGAGCGCATCATTCTCATTAGCTCTTGCTCCTCCGAGGGGCGCCAACCCGGGAGGCCTCCCGAGGCCCTCGGAGGCCTCCTGAGGCCCTGGTTCGGCCTCGGCCGGGCGCGCGGCAACGCGCGCCGACCCCCCACCGCCTGGGAGCCGCGGAGAGATCACGACCTGGCTTGGTGATGTGCACGGGGGCACGCCTCCCCCGCCCCATTCGGGGGCGCGCAAACATGGATTAGCGATCCATGGATTTGGCGCGAGGTCGCCAAATCCCTGGATCGAGGGAGATGCCCTCCCCAAAATGCGGCCGGTGCCGCCCCGCTCGGCGGCGGAGATCCGCGATTTCCCATGGAAACGGGGCCCGTCGCTAATCCACGCCCCCTTGATCCATGTTTGCGATCGACTGAGAGAGGGACCTGGCTTGGTAATGTGCACGGGGGCGCGCCTCCCCGTCCCATTCCACGAACCGGAACTGCCGTCACCCGAAGAAACACCAGCCGCGGCAGGCCGGGCTGCGGCAAATTTCGGGGCCTCGGGGCCCCGTGTTGGCAGGGCTTGCTGAAGTGTGGGGGCTGATCTCGGGGGCGTTGGGGCCCAATCACTTCACCAGCTCCCCCTGCCCGGGGTCCCGGCTGTCCCCGACGGCCTGGGCCCTGTTGCACGGGGACCCTCCCGAGGACCCGTCTAGCGAAGAAGCCCCCCGCCACACAGAGGTATGAGGGCTGTGCCTCTTCTCTCGCGACCGCCGTGGTCCTTTTTGCGGCGCCTGGCGTCTGGGGTCGGCGTGCCCCACGGCTTGTCTCCCCTGCGCTCCAGCATCAGCCCCACCAGATGCCACGCGCCGAGGGCTCGCTCGGCGGCGCCGCCGGCGAAGGGCGCGATGGCACCGTGCCCTCGGGGGAGTCGCCTCCCGCGGGCAGCGCGAGCGACGCGGGGCTGGACGGGCGGCGCAGCTGGCTGGACTTGGCCCGGAGCTCCCTCTGCAGGCAGTCCGCAAGCAGGTCCAGTTGCCGGACGCTCTGAGCCTTCTGCTGCAACTCGTGGGAGCCTCCCACGACATCTTCCTGGCTCTTGCACATCGACGCTGCCAGACGCCAGTCGGCGCTAAGTCGGCGCTCTCTCTCATCGATCTCCAGGCGCTGGCGCGCGCTAATGCACCCTAGAGGCGGAGCTACGAGGGCACACAAGGCTCCCATGACTTGCTACCGCATGGGCCTCTTTCCGCTCCAGCGCCCCCACGCGGGCCTCCAGGCAGGTACCATCGTGCATGCCGCGAATCTCTTCGTGGAGCCGCCTCAGGCTTACCGTCTCGGCCACGCGACGCTCTGCTGCGCTGGCGTGCTCCTGTTCCAGCCAGGTCACGCGCTCAGGCAGCGAGGAATGCCGCCTGTAAAAGGCTCGCAGGTCCTGGAGGTCCTTCAGGTCCTCCCGCAAGCTGCCCTCGACATCTGCCACGCGCCCTTGGAACTCCACCAGTCGTTCCTCCAAAGAGGCGTGGGCAGTCCTTCGCTCGTCCAGGCCCTGGGAGTGTCGGTCGTGGGATTCGCTGTGATCCTGCAGCATCCTCGCATAGTTCTGAGCGGAGTCCCCCAGCTCCTTCTCAAGGTACGCCATGCGTTCCTCCAAAGAAGCGTGAGCAGCCCTTCGCTCGTCCAGGTCCTGGGAGTGTCGGTCATGGGATTCACTGTGATCCTGCAGCATCCTCGCATGGTTCTCAGCGGAGTCCCCCAGCTCCTTCTCAAGGTACGCCACTCGCTCCTCCAAAGAGGCGTGGGCAGCCCTTCGCTCGTCCAGGTCCTGGGAGTGCTTGCCGTGGGTCTCGCTGTGATCCTGCAGCATTCTCGCATGGTTCTGAGCGGAGTCCCCCAGCTCCTTCTCAAGGTACGCCATGCGTTCCTCCAAAGAAGCGTGAGCAGCCCTTCGCTCGTCCAGGTCCTGGGAGTGTCGGTCGTGGGATTCACTGTGATCCTGCAGCATCCTCGCATGGTTCTCAGCGGAGTCCCCCAGCTCCTTCTCAAGGTACGCCACTCGCTCCTCCAAAGAGGCGTGGGCAGCCCTTCGCTCGTCCAGGTCCTGGGAGTGCTTGCCGTGGGTCTCGCTGTGATCCTGCAGCATTCTCGCATGGTTCTGAGCGGAGTCCCCCAGCTCCTTCTCAAGGTACGCCATGCGTTCCTCCAAAGAAGCGTGAGCAGCCCTTCGCTCGTCCAGGTCCTGGGAGTGTCGGTCGTGGGATTCACTGTGATCCTGCAGCATCCTCGCATGGTTCTCAGCGGAGTCCCCCAGCTCCTTCTCAAGGTACGCCACTCGCTCCTCCAAAGAGGCGTGGGCAGCCCTTCGCTCGTCCAGGTCCTGGGAGTGCTTGCCGTGGGTCTCGCTGTGATCCTGCAGCATTCTCGCATGGTTCTGAGCGGAGTCCCCCAGCTCCTTCTCAAGGTACGCCATGCGTTCCTCCAAAGAAGCGTGAGCAGCCCTTCGCTCGTCCAGGTCCTGGGAGTGTCGGTCGTGGGATTCACTGTGATCCTGCAGCATCCTCGCATGGTTCTCAGCGGAGTCCCCCAGCTCCTTCTCAAGGTACGCCACTCGCTCCTCCAAAGAGGCGTGGGCAGCCCTTCGCTCGTCCAGGTCCTGGGAGTGCTTGCCGTGGGTCTCGCTGTGATCCTGCAGCATCCTCGCATGGTTCTGAGCGGAGTCCCCCAGCTCCTTCTCAAGGACCGCCATGCGTTCCTCCAAAGAAGCGTGAGCAGCCCTTCGCTCGTCCAGGTCCTGGGAGTGTCGGTCGTGGGATTCGCTGTGATCCTGCAGCATCCTCGCATGGTTCTCAGCGGAGTCCCCCAGCTCCTTCTCAAGGTACGCCACTCGCTCCTCCAAAGAGGCGTGGGCAACCCTTCGCTCGTCCAGGTCCTGGGAGTGCTTGCCGTGGGTCTCGCTGTGATCCTGCAGCATTCTCGCATGGTTCTGAGCGGAGTCCCCCAGCTCCTTCTCAAGGTACGCCATGCGTTCCTCCAAAGAAGCGTGAGCAGCCCTTCGCTCGTCCAGGTCCTGGGAGTGTCGGTCGTGGGATTCGCTGTGATCCTGCAGCATCCTCGCATGGTTCTCAGCGGAGTCCCCCAGCTCCTTCTCAAGGTACGCCACTCGCTCCTCCAAAAAAGCGTGGGCAGCCCTCCTCTTTTCGTCCAGGTTCTGGGAGTTTCGGTCATGGGGTTCGCTGTAATCCTGCAGCGATTTCAGTTGACGTTGGGAGTTCCTGAACTCCCTTTCAAAACAATCCACGCGTTCGTGCAACAATGCGACGACGGTCGAATCCTTCGAACGCCAGCGGGAGTCAGTCAGGTGTGCCTCGAGCTTCGACAAACGCTCCTCCGTATGGGCGTGCGACCGCTTCCGCTCGGCGACGTCCTGAGCGTAAACGTCAGGATGTATTCCAGGTGCCACCAGGCTCTTGACGTGGCTGTTTCGGCTACGCGCAAGAGTGACCCTGGGTAAGAGTGACCTTTGGTGCGCGGCTTTCGGGGGGCGCGATGGGGGCCAAACCCAAGCGCGCATGCCGCTGCTATCGCATCGCGCTCAGCGATCGGGGGGGGGCCGATGAGCCCGCACCAAAGGTCACTCTGGCGAAGGGTCACTTTTACGTGTAGCCGACTGTTAATGGAAGCCACCAGCTGCGACTCAATGCTGGACAAACGCCGCTCCCACCGGGCACCCGTGGCCTTGGACGCCTCCTCGAGCGCCCGCACCCTCGAGACGAGCAGCCCGCGCTGATCGTGCGAGTCCCTCAGGGCCAGGAAGCTGTGCGCGAGCGCGCCCACCTCCTCCCGCAGTACGCCCACGTCGCCCGCGAGGATGGAGAGCTGCTTCTCGCTCAGCGCCATCTGGGCCACGTAGTGCCTGGCCTTCTGCTGCTCCATGATCTCCACGTCCTGCCGCCCGACATGGTCGAAGATGCTGGTGAGACTTCGGGATGCGCACAAACGGCCCCACCAAGTGGCCCCGGCTGGCCTCAAGAGCCCCCCCCCCGAGTAGCCCCGGCTGGCCTCAACAGCCCCCCTAGGTAGTCCCGGCTGGCCTCAACCAGCCCCCCCCCCAGTGGTCCCAGCTGGCCTCAGCAGGCCCCCCGAGTAGCCCGGGGCGGTCTCGATACCTCAGCCCTGGGGCACGGAGCCCCCCGTGGGCGCCGCCTCCAGCGGCGCTGGGGCGTTAAGACCGCCCCGGGTTACCCAGGGGGCGTGCTGAGGCCCGCTGGGACCACCTGGTGGGGCTGTCTGCGCGTCACCTGGAGCCTCCCCAAATGTCCTTTTGGGGAACCCGCGGGATCCGACACCGCTACTCCCCAGACCTCGCCCAGGGCGCGTTCTGACCAGGACTTCGAGTCGAAACCGGACGTGGCGACGAGAGCCTCCCAGGAGGCCCCAAAAGGCTAAACCGAGGGAAGGCTAGCGGTTTCCAGCACCCGGCGGTCGGAAGAAGTGGGTCGAAGCGTGAAGTAGGAAGGAGGTGTAAGCAGATTGGGCCTCCGCCCGCCCCTGCAGAGGCAGATCGGGGAACCGCTCGACCCTCGAAGCAGGAAAGGCGCCCGAGGCCGATTGGGGCCCGGGCATCGCAGCATCCCTGCTCTCGGAGAGACCGACGGGCCGCACACCTCCGCCTCCCCTCCGAGTCCTGCCGCCCCGCAGGACCGAGGACGCCCTCCAGGCCCCCGCGGCAGCCCCCCGCCCCGCCGCCCGCCGACATGCTGCCGCGCACCGCGCCGGCTCCCGGCCGGCGGCCGGGCCCCCGGCCGTGCCCTCGGCCCGAGCCCGGGGGCCACGGGCGCGCGCGCGAACGGCCCGCGCGGGCGCCGGCGCCGCCCCCCCCCGGGGACACACGGGGAGGGACCTCCCCAGACGTGATGGCGTCGTGAAAGCAGCCGGGCGGAGGCTCTTCGCCGCGTTCGACCTCTGTAGGGGGCCCTCGCCGGGCCCCGGGACCGTCAGCAACAAGTACGGGATGCAGAGCCGGTCCCGGGGAAAGGGTCGGGACTTCCGGGGACCCCGTATCGAAAAAGTCAGGGCGTCGCATGTCTGGGAAGGGGCCTCTCAAGCGTTCGTCAGGCCTGCGCCGTGTCCATAAGAGCAAGAGCGCAGCTGAGCACAGGAGGCCGTGCAGGCAGCTGCGGAGCTCGGACATGCAGAAGCAAGGTGCGGACGACGCTGCAAAGCCCTAGGAGACCAGAGCATTGACAGCGCGAGCACCACATCTGCATGTATCCGGGGAGCCCCTGCTGTTCGGAGGGTGGGGGGGCCCATCTTTTGGTCTTGGCCCCTTTGGACGCCCGAAATGGGCCACGGAAAAACTGGGTACAATGCCGAACAGCAAATGTTGTCCCAAACCGACAGCGGCCGCTGTTGGGCAGGCGGCCTTCTGTCTCGAATGGACACGGGCCGCGGCGGCGTGGACAGCGAGCCCTGCTCAAAATGAACAGGATCCGCTGTTGGGCATCGTACCCATTCTTTCCGTGCCCACTTCGTTCGTGCAGATCAGGTTCGTCCCCGAACGTTTCTGAGAGGCCTCCCGCCCTAAAACAGGGCTAGGATCGGGATACATCGATCCAGAGCGTTCCGGAGCGCTCTGAGAGCGCTCCGGAACGCTCTGGAGCGGCCGCGGCGCCCAACACATCCGCCAAACCCGCCGATCCTCAGAGGTTTCGAGGTATCCCGATCCGATGCTGTCCCGACCTTCGCGTGGTTTTGAGAGGCCCCCCGCCCTTTGGGCAGGGCGAGCAGGGCAGGGCATGCCTTCTGCCCCGGCGGCCGGGCGGCAGCACCGCGGGCGAGCGCGAAGGCCGGGCGCCTGGCTCAACTACCGTCGGGGCCCGGAAGAAGGAAGCCTTTTCGTTGGGGAGGGGCTCCGCGTTCCTCATGTGCTGCGCAGCCTGCCTGGGGTTTTCCTTAGGTTTTCCATGGGAGATCGAGGTTCCATGTGTGGCGAAAAGGGGCCTCGTTCCGTATTTTAAATTCCTTAGGTCAACGCCCCGACTGTACCACCTGACGTTGCATATGGGGCCCAGATGGAAACATAGCGCCAGGCCACGACTGCACGTGTAGGGGGCCACATGCGAACCCCACCCTCCCCCTCAGAAATCGTGGGGGGCAGGGGTAGGGTTCGCAGGTGGCCCCCTAAACAAAACGCCAGGCCACGACTGCACGTGGAGAGCGTGGATGATGCCATGCAAGTGCAGAAGCACGCGCGCGCACACAACCGACTCTGGAATGCAGGAGAGGGCACGCGGAAGAGGCCACAAGTAAACACCCACACACACAAGCACACACACACACACACGACATTTGACCCTTCCTCCGCGGCGACGCAGCATCGGGAGACCGGAGAGGGAACGGGGGAGTAGATGGGGGTGGGGGGGGGGGCGGGATGGACCACGCGGAAGCACCACCAGCTGAAGTGCCGTAGACGAGCGCGCTCTCTCTCCGTGCACCTGCGCGACCCCCCGAGACCCATGGAGACGTCGGCCCATCCGCTCCCCCAAGGGGACGTTCGACACCCTCCCAGGGCAGTGCCTGTTGCCCCCTCCCCCCTCTCTCTCTTGCGGACGAGCGCGGGATCGCGGGCGCACCGTCGGCCGGTCGTCGGCGGGCTGCTGGCGGGGGGCGGCTCGCGAGGCGGATCACAGGCGTGTCGCGGGTGCGACGCGGGGGGGTCGCGGGGCGGGCCACGGCGGATTGTGCACGACGGCCTCGGGCGTCGTTTGGAGCCGTCTCTGGTCCCCACACGTCGCCCGCAGGCCCTGCTGGTCAGGCCATCGGGAGCTGCTCTGCTGGGAAGCGCCGCACCCTCCTCGAGGAGTTCCGCGGCAGGAGTAGACATGGAGCCGGACTCAAGTCGGAACGGTCGCACCAGGATGCGCACCAGCACCATGCAAGCATCGGGTGGCATCGGATCACCGAAACGTTCAAATCGAATCGGATCGAACCAACCATCATCTATGTCAAATCGGAACCGGATCGAAATGGTCAAGAACGTCTCAACCTCCCTCCCCTCCCTCCCTCCCCCCTCTCCCACCCTCCAGGGGGAGCGGCTTGAAGGTGAGGGGAGGGAGTGAGAGAGGGGGTGTCCAAGGTGAATTTGATGCTCATGTTTTCCTTAATAGGCGGGGGGGGGGGGGGGCAGGGGAGGACGAGCTTTGCGGCGACCCCCCCCCCGTTGGGCGAGTGCGCCCGCTCACTTGCTTAGGGTCGGAGCCAACAGCCTACGGTCAGGAACTTTTGCCTGCCCCGAGAAAGTATCACTGGAGGCCTGGAAATGGGCACCAACACTAAGACACGGGGCTGCCTCCACAGGGGGGAGATGATCCTAGATTTCGGTCTTGGTGGTAATAGTTCGGCCACCTTGGAAGCCAGAATTATTACCACCATCGCCGAGGTCGGGATCTTCCTTCCCTCGGTGCAGGAACACCGCCGATATTGGTGTTGGTGTCAATCTCTAGGCCTGCGAAAACAAGCCAAGAGGAGGGGAACGAAGGCACACCCGCCGGAAGTCTGAGATCGAAACCGACAGGCATCTTCCGCGCCGCGTCGAGCCGTGGCGCCGAGGGGTTCTCCCTCTCTCGGCTGGGCCTGCTGGCCTGCTGGCCAGAACCGGGTCCTGGGCCACCTCAGCCCACCATGATGGGCCTGGCTTGGGCTCAGCTTTGGACGGCCTGGCAATCTGTGTGGAACAACCCCCCGCGGACCTGGAGATCTGTCAAAGGGCCCATTGGGGCCATGTATCTGTCGGTGGCTAGATTGGGATGGAGCATGAGGGACCCCTACACCATCACCGACGACCGTGGAGTGGACCGTCCTCTCCTTCTCCTCTCTCCCGCCCTCCTCCAGCGATTCTGTAAAAGTGCGATTTTTGTGGCCCTCGAGTTTGAGGCTGGTTGCAAGTACGGCAACGGCTCCGGGTTGTGTTTCGATGTTTGTGCACTGCGTTGAACTCCAAACGTTTTTCTCCCAAACAAAAGGGATGCATTCGCACCCTGGCCTGTCAGGGCCTCTGGCCATTAAGTAGAGCGAAGCTCCTCGGTTACGAAGTTGTTGATCGGTGTGTCCTGTGCGGTGCGGATGGTGACACAGTCCTGCACCGCTTGTGGCAGTGCCCCGCCTGCGAGGATGATCGATCGGAGCTGGTCAAGCCAGCCCTTCTGTTCCGTATCCGTAGCGAGCTCGAGGCTGAAACGATTCCTGGTTTCAAGGTCCTGTGCGAAACGGGACTGCTCCCCCACCCGTCCTCCGAGGCTCCTCCCCCCCTGTCGGTCCAGGAGTCTCAGGACCAGGTTTTCTTCGAAGTTTTTCCCGAAGCTTATGTGTCTGCGGGGCTCCCCCCGCCAGCTGTAGGTCCAGGGGCTTTGAAGGAGATTCGGGGTAAGACCTTCCTGGATGGCTCGTGTTTTCCGCATGCAGTTCGTGACCTATCTCGATCGGGGTGGGGCGCCGTCTGCCTCAGCCCCCTCGGACATATCTTAGTTAGAATGTGTGGCACCGTGTCCAATGTTTATCCGCAGACCAGTGTTTCAGCAGAGTATGCCGCTCTAGCCGCCACCGCTTCCATGCTGGGGGGGCCGTCGGAGCTGATTTCGGATTGCAAGGCAGTAGTGGATCACTTTGCGTTGCCTCTGCGCGAGCAGCTTTCTCCAAGAAGACCCTACAGTAGGCTAGTGTTACAGGCCATCTCCAGTGCTGCCAGTCATATTCAGAGGGTTTCAAAAGTGAAGGCCCACCTCATCGAAGACCCCAGCCTGGACTGGGAAAATCGACTCCTAATTCGTGGCAACAACCTGGCTGATGAAGCGGCCAAGGCAGGAGCGCAGCTCCACCCTCCCTCCGCTGCTCTCAGACAAGATCAGCTTCCTTGTTCAAGTTTCAAAGGCTGTCGCCAAGCTTGCCGCCCATCTCCTGGACCGCTGGCCCCGAACCAGCTTGGACGGGGTCCCGTGGGTGCGTCCGTTGCCTGTGGGATCCCCCAGGGACCTCCCTCCTGGACACTCCTGGGGTTGGGTCGGCAAGTTCTGGCAGTGTAGTGAGTGCCTGAAGAGCTCTCGCTCCTCTTCCAGACCGCCGTCTGGAAAATGCTCTCTTAGGTTGAAGATCTCGCCCCAGCGTTTGCGAGATCTCGGCCACAGATGCATCGTTGCCGACTGCAGCGATGGCAGTTTTGTGTGCTTCTGTCAGCTGTGCTTCTTTCACACTACCGGTGGACAGCTGCGTGGCTTGGGGGACCCTTGTCAGGCCTGTCCCTCGGCCCAACCTCCTGCCCGAGTAGAAGGAGGCCCTACTGTAAAGAGCTGGGCCACCTACAACTCACGCAGGAAGGAGATCTGGTCCAGACTCTGCAAGGGTCTCCATCCCGAGAGGACTGGGGTCACTGTGGATCTGGACGGCATTGGAGTTCTTTAATCTCTGATGCATCTGCCCGCTCGTCAACAAACAAAATCGTCCTCCTCCTCCTTCCCCCTCCAACTTATGGTGGTGGTGGAAAACACGCCCATCACAGCCCCCCAGTCGGCTCCAGCAGCCATGGGCCCCTGTGGCGTGGCTTTGGACGCCCGAAAAATGGGTACGGAAACAATGGGTACCATGCCCAACAGCAAAGGTTTCCCAAACCGACAGCGGCCGCTGTTGGACAGGCGGCTGTCTGTCTCGAATGGACACAGGCCGCGGCGGCGAGTCCTGCTCAAAGCGAGCAAGAACTAATGCTGGGCAGTGTACCCACTATTTCCGTACCCGTTTCGTTCGTGCCGAGTGGCCGCAGTCAGGTTCAGCACGCGAGGCGCCGGCAAACGCGAGGGGTGCGCCCGGCCCCGGGTCGGACTCTGCCGGGGCAGCCTCCGCCGCCAAGAGGCAGGAGAGCCGACGGGTCTGCAGCACTGCTCGAATTGAGCGAGAGTGTCCCATCGTCATCGCAGTCTTTCCGTCGTCATCATTCCCGTTGTCGCCCCTGGTGTCGTCGTTGTCAGCATCACCGCCATCATCAGCATCATCTTTAAAATCATCATCAGTACCACCACCATCACCATCATCATCAACATCGCCATACGCATCATCCACAGCAACATCATCATCGTAACGATCATCATCACCACCATCATCAGCAGCAGGACCATCAGCCTCGTTGTCAGCTTCACGCCCACGATCACACACCACCATCACCATCACATTCATCATCATCACCATCATCAGCATCAACCACCATCAGTATAACAATCAGCATAACCATCATCATCCTAAGCATGGTCATCCTCACCGCTTCCGCCATTGATATATAACTATGTATATATAAATATGTTTCATCATCGCCAGCACCATCTTCACCATCAGCATGTTAGTCAGCATCGTCATAATCAGCATCAACATCCACATCCTCATCAACATCATCCGCCTCTTCCCCATCATCGTTGCCATCAGCAACGTCATCACCAACATCATCACCACCGACATCCTCATCAACCGTATACGGCCAATCACCATGATTACCATCACAACAATGACCGTCATCAGCATCAGCGTCATCGTCGTCATCATCATCCTCATACTCATCCTTATCATCGTCATCGCCATCACCAGCGTCGTCCGCATCATCCTTCTCATCCTCATCCTAATCATCATATTCCGAATCGTTCGCATCCCAATCATCATCCTCATCTTCATCTGCATCACCATCACAACTGTCAGCATTATGATCAGCAGCATCAAAAGCACCATCATACTTATCATCATCATCATCATCATCATCAACATCACCACCATCAGCCTCACCATCGTGATCGTTATCGTCACCATCGTCGTAATCTTCACCATCATCAGCATGCTGATCGTCACCAGCACCAGCGCCATCATCACCAACAGCATTATCAACATGATGAGCATCATCACAAACACCAGCATATGACCATCACCATACATAGGCATCAGCATGATCATCGTCATCGTCATCGTCATCATCACCCTTATCAGCATCATCGCCATCATCCTCATCTTCGTCGCCAACAGCAGCGTTACCATCATCAACGTCATCTCCAGCCTCGTCCTCATCATCATCATCATCATCATCATCATCATCATCATCACTATTACCAGCAACATCATCAACAGCATCACCATCGCCGCCGCCATCATCACAAGCACCAGTCTTCAGTCATCGGCCATCAACCATCAGCGGCATCATCCGCATTCATATTCAGATTTAGAAGCATGCGGAGACCCAATCAAGGCCGGGCGCGTGTCGGAAACTCACACCCAGAGGAAACAAACGCCACTGATGGGGGGACGGCCCCGCGACAGCCTGGAAAGGACGACCTTCCCCGCCTTGGATGGAGGGGCCCCTTCAGGCAAACGTGGGTCCGATAGGCCCCGCACCTTCGCAGTTGCGTGCCTGCCACACTTCTCACAGGAGACAACCCCACGCATGACCTTAAGCGAGTACCCAGCAACGCATCTTCGGCACAACGGGTGGAACCTCCGAACGCACATGCAACACTTTTAACAATAACCATACCTGACTGGGCCATGCCCAGCCGCACGAAGCCTGTCCATCCTCGCCCTGTATGGTGGAAGGGCAGGCGGGCGGGGCGCGGGGCGGCCATTTTTGTCAGCAGCGCGTCGGGGGCTGGCCTGGGCGACCTCCCTATGGGCGGCTGCTCAGAGGTGGCCCCGCCTGCACGGGCTGCCCGCCCAGCGAAGTAATCGGCGCACCAATTCAAGAAATGCTCATCACAATCGATCGCGCGCTGCGCACGCTGCCGGGCTGTCGCATGTCTTTGAGCCCGCAAAATGTCGATCCAACCAGGGCCCCGATCATCGAGAGCAGCCCAGGTCATAACCCACATATCAGTCATATTGCTGGCAGCGAACACCTGAGCTCGCGGCTGACGAGACGACTTCGCCAGTGGGAGATAAGCAGAATAGCGAGTGACAGCACCAGTAGTATGATAAACCAACATAAAAAAAGGCGCGCAGCTCGGCGCGGGGGCAAGACTGTTCACGGGTGGGAAGAGTACCACACGATACACTGTTCAAGCGCATATCAAGGCCCCCAGCCATCCGAAGACGAACCATAGCCCATCCACATCCCCGTAGCCTTTATCAATAGCATGGGGCCCTCCTGAACCATCCAGGCCCCGTTTGCCACCATGCATTTTAGGTGAAGCGCTATGAAGACCAAGACCACGCGAGCTCACGAGGAGGAGGCACATGCCCACAACTAGCATCCATACTCGGGAGCCCTCGTGTGTAGAAGGCACTGCGAGGGTCTGCTTGCTCAGCTTCAGTCACCAGGGGTTCACGACCACGCATCGCAAGATCGCACAGGAGGGAATTAGCTGGGCAAACACGCGTCGCATGCAAAGGGGATTCAATCGCACCACCATATCTGAAACACTTCCCATCCGCGCAATAGCCTGCGTCAAGCAAAATGCCCCCAGGCCAGCAAGCCCCAACCACGATGGTGGCTAGAAGCGCTGCGCCAGCATAACCTTCATCTGGAAGCAGCTTCTTATGCTTCCGCCGAAATCTTGCAAAATCAGCCCCGCTGTCGAGGCCTCGCCCGCAATAGTGCTGGGGCGCATTGGCCCAAACTGCGGCAGAGCACCTCCCGCGTACACGCGGCTGCAGGTGGCGTCGGGAATCGGGATCACTCATTCTGAGAGGCGCTCTGCCTTCAACGATCCAAAGATCAACTTCTCGCGGTTCCAGCCCGAGATCTAAAGCGGCGGCGTAGACAGCAGCAGTGGGCCCACGAACATGCATCCAACAGTTAGACTGAGCTACTTCACCAAACTTCTCATGCAACTGATTCCAGGAACGCCAAATACCAATCTTAAGACCGTGAGGTAGACTAGACCACATTTCCGATAACATAGTTGGCTGATTCACACGCAGCCGATACATCGGATCAGCACTATAATCCTTAAGCGCACGAAGGGCGGAGGTGGCGCAAGAACCTGACTTCCAGAAACCATTGCACGAAGCCGCCGGGGCACAAATATCCCTGAGAGCCCCTGGAGGGAGCCCCAAGACTCCATGGGCCCTGGAGCCCCCGCGGCCAGGGCAACTGGTTTGAAGACTTTCCGAGAGGCACCGCGCAACCTGCAAAGATACGCAAGCTTACGCCCACGACAACAGGACATGTTCCTCCTTTGGTGGGCTATCCAAGCAGCGCGTCTCTTGTTGACCGTGGTAGTCGTGCCGAGGTCTCTGACGTCCCGAGCAAACTTGACCTCAACGCCAAGCCTGTGAAACTCGTCGCTAAGCTGCCTCTCCAGCTTGGCGGACGAGGCAACTGCGCGCGACTTATTGCTGACCACGCAGCCCAAGTCAGAGAAATCAGCGCAAAAATCAGCAGCGGCTGACGGCGGATGCCCGCAGGTAAACGCGTCGGTTCCATTCAGAAGCTGTGCGATCTCATCTACCTATGACCTGCAAGTCAGTCAGACATATGGGTTATCTCCAGGGCCTCTGGGGATCCGACTTCTCAAGGACACCGTATAAGTAGCACTTGGCCCAGGACATGCTCTGATTACACCCAGCATGAATAGACTCCCCAGCCGCAATAACTCGTGACAGTCTCCCAGGCACCTCAAAGAGCCTAGGGGCAGTGTGGACGAGGGGCCCCAAATGCAGGAGGTGCCCGGGGTACCCTTGTTTGGAGGCCAAGTGAATAAGCCTGCTCGGGCTCGCAGAGTCAAACAACTTATCGATGTCCCAATGTATGAATGCTGACGAGAACCTGGCAGAGTGAGCCACTTCATGACAGAACTCACGAAATAGCGCAGCCTTCAAGGCCGACGACCCTGCAACCGCAGAATCCTAGAAATCAGTATGCTTCTGACTCCAGTCGTCAACGTCGAAGCCTCGTGCCTGACAGTATACGCGGTTGAGCTCCGGGCACTTCACCGCTGTTCGTTCATCGCGCGCAGACTTGGGGAGCAGCGCCACGATGCATGCATGGCACTGCGGCGGGAAACTCAGGGTAGCCTCAATCGTATTCCGGATGCCAATCAAACGTTCCAGCGCATCAACTGGCGCCGAGAGAAAAAGACGAGGCTTCCAAAGGTCGACGCCAACGGCCGTCGTAGCAGAGAAACACGTACACGCACGAGAAACATCGCGAAGCTCGATGGGGGAGTGCTCTTCAAGGGAAACCATCGCCAGCGAGCGCAACTCGTTCAAACCAGCGTTCGAAAACCTAGCTTGATGCGGATTCGGGGTCCACCGAGACGTCCACTTATCATCGCCATGTTTCATCATGCTCCCCTGGGTATTCAGAATGTCCGCTTTAGTTTCGAAAGATCCAACCCAAACCTTATCCTCGGCCCTCAGATATCCGTGCACAGGTCGAGCTCCTCTTGGTAGAGAAGCCATCAGCCACGTGAGCATGTTCTTCTTCGTCATGCTATGGGCCTGCGACCAAGCCTTCAAACAGACAGCACCTGCGGCACCTGCCACTTCTCGTAGCGCATCCAGATTGCGCGGGGGGGGGGGGGCTCAAGCCTTCCACGCCCAACATTCGCCTCAGTGGTAGATGCCAGCGGTGCAACGTGAGAGAAACTTCAGCAACATGACTTGAGAGAACGCCGCGATGTTGCCGAGCAGCATCGGAAAAAGGGACACTTGCAAGAAAGTTTCCAACGCTTGAAAAGACGGGCCGAGACCAACGACCAATAAGACACATCAAGATTCCGAAAACTCTGCGCCTGTACACCAGGAGTCATCAGATACGTGTCTTTCCGTTTCAACATCGAGCCTCGGCCGCAGTAAAACTTGGCGTCAACCACGACAGCACGCGCACGAGATCGAACTTGCAACTCTAGAGCACGTGACCACGTAAGGTACTGCTTACCCAATGCCCCAGACATGTGGTCCACCACGTGCTCAGGGAGTGCAGAATGCATATCTCCAGGCATCGCCAAGGGGGCCTCCAGGAGACTCGAACTAGCCTGGGCCATGTAGGTCAACCGGTGACTATCAGGACCCAAGGCCTCAGAGATCGCACGGGGCTTGCTTCTCTGACAGACGGGCCCCACCAAAGCTTCCATATCTGCTGCCGCCGTCCAGCCTGGCGCGCGCATCCGCAAGTTTTTCATCCAGCCACCTAAAGCGTTGCAGTACGGTTCAGGAGAATGTTGCTTTTGTTTGGAGATGCTGTTGAAATCATGCATTGTTGCCGTGGGTGTGATTTACCTGGTTCCGTTCATCGGGGTCTCGGGTGCAAATTCAGGTCGTCTCCGCGGGGTTGCTGAGTTTGTGGGGCTCTCGTGGGTTGTCTTGGCGTTCTCTTGGCGTTCTCTTGGACTGTTTTGGGGCTCTCTTGGCCAGTCCCGGGGCCTCTTTGCGCGCTCTGGGGGGCCTCTAGGCGCCTCTTGAGGGCCTCTTGGGGGTCTCTTGGGCCGTTTCGGGGGTCCCCTGGGGAGCCTTCTGGGGTTCTTTGGGGCCGTTTTGAAGCTCTCCGGGAGCGACTCCAAGACAATGCCAGGAGTCCCCTCCGGAGCCGATTTTTCGAGGATGTCTCGAGCGAAACGGCCATTTTCCCGGAACCTGACCGGACAAGAACGGGAAGCGCAGTTTTTTATCCACCACGTGCGTCAGAGACCGTATTGGCGAGAACGTCAGAGAACATCCCTGTTGCGTTTCCTGGCTTCGGCGCCGTCTTGGAGGTATCTTGGACGCTCTTGGGGCTGTCGTAGCCTCTGGCCTCTCGGGGGCCTCTTGGGGGAGTCCCGGGGGGGGCCTTCGGGGGCTCTATGGGGCGATATGAAGCTCTCAGGGAACTCCTGGAGCCTTTTCGCGCGTTCTGGGGGACTTCTGGCCGCCTCTTTGGAGCCCCTGGGGGGCTTCTTGGGGGTCTCTTGGGGCGTTTTGGGCGCTCTGGCGGGCCTCTGGCCGCCCCTTGGGGGCCTCTTGGGGGTCTCTTGGGGCGCTCGGGGGGTCCTCTGGGGGGCCTTCGGGGGCTTTCTTGGGCCGTTTGGAGGCCCTCCGGGAGCGATTCCAAGATAATGCTGCTTCGGAGTCCCCTCCGGAGCCGATTTTTTGAGGACGTCCCGAGCGAAACGGCCAATTTTCCGGAACCTGACCGGACAAGAACGGGAAGCGTCGCTTTTGCCCACTAGGTGTGCGAAATGTGCTCTGTTGTGTTGGTCTGCCCCGCAGGTCTGTCGTGGCGTGCGTGCGTTTGCGCTTGCGCGTGCGCGTGCGTGGAGTATGTGCATGTGCGTCCGTGCGAGGTGGTCCGCAGCAATGCTCTTTTATGCCGTGCTGGTCTACCGTGCTCCTGCGGTCAGCGTGAACGTATGTTGCCTGTGCGTGTGTGTGTGTGTGTGAGAGAGAGCGAAAGTGAGCGTGTGCGTGTGTGTGCGTGTGCCTGTGGGCGTGTGCCTGTGTGTGCGGCTGTGTGCAGCTCTGTGCATGTGTGCGAGCGTGTGTGCAGGGTGTGTGCTGGGCGGGCGAGACGGGGCGGGGCGCGACATGGCCGTTCGAATCGTAGCGGCGTGGTCGTTTGATCCGGGCGTGGCGGGCTGAACCGAGGTGTGGCCGTTTGAACCGAGCCTCGCCACACGTCGCGGCCGTTTGAACCAGGGCGCGAGGCATGATTGTTCGAATTGTAATGGCCTGGCGATCGACGGCCTTGAACCGAGACGAGGCGTGAACGCATCTTGCCGCCTCTGTGTGCTCTCGACGGGAGACCACACAGAGGCAAGGTAACAGGAGCACAGGAGCACAGCAGGCCGCAGCAGCACGGCGGCCTGGAGGGCCCTGGGGTGTAGCCCAAGATGGCCTGCCCCTGTTTTTAATTGTTGTTTTTTCTCTCTCCCTCTCTATCTCTCTATGTCTCTCTCTTTCTCTGGCTTTAAGCCCCGAAAGCTTCAGCTTCAGCACGGCAGACCAGAACAGCAGACCCGCACGGCAGACCAGCACAACACACCGACACGGCAGACGAGCACGGCAGTCCGGCACGGCAGACCAGCACGGCAGACCAGCACGGCAGCCCATAGGAACATAGCAGACCAGATCATGTCATTGACGCTGCTGTTGTTGGTGATGATCATGTTGCTGCTGATGGTGATGGTGATGCGTACGATGATGATAATGATGATGATGAGGAGGAGGAGGATGATGATGATGAGTATGAGTATGAGTATGGTGATGATGATGGTGATGATGATGATGATGATGATGATGATGATGAGGATGATGATGATGATGGACTTCTCGGGGTGTGCTTGGGAGATGTTGGGGTCCTCTGGAGAGCCTTTGGACTAGCAGTTTAAATCTGCGTAGCCGTTGTAACCCGACTCTCGTTTTCTTCATCGGTCTGACCGGTTTATCAGCTTACACGGCACAGCGCAGCAACACGACAGACGGCAGCAGCACGGCAGACCAGGAAGGCAGACCACAGGAGCACGGCAGACCAGAACGGCAGACCAGAACGGCAGACCGCAGGAGCACGGCAGAGCAGCACAGCTGACCACAGGAGAACGGCAGACCAGCACAGCGTTGTTGCAACAAACGGTGCTGATACACTCTTAATTGATTGAACACGTCCCCAGCGAAATCGTCATGGTCGGCCGTATTGAGGGCACTCTGCGGGTCATCTTTGGGCCGTTTTTGTTTTTGGGGGGCCGTACTGATGCCCTCAAAAACGATTCCAAGACGACGTTCGACTCATTGTTTGTTTGATGATTGTTCGGCCGTCTTGAGGGCACTCTTAGGGCATAGTCTGCCGTGCTCCTCGTCTTGGTCTGCCGTGCTCCTCGTCTTGGTCATCCTTTCCGTCGTCTTGAGGGCGCTCTTGGTGCCTGGTCTGCCGTGCTCCTCGTCTTGGTCTGCCGTGCTCCTCTCGGTTTCAAGATGATGTTGCGAACATCTTACTTTTGTGAGGATGTCTCGAGCGAAATGCTCATTTCTGAAACCTGACCGGACAAGAACGGGAAGCGCCGTTTTTTATCCACCACGTGCGTCAGAGACCGTATTGGCGAGAACGTCAGAGAAACCCATAAACGCAACAGAACAGACTAAATGGTGGCCTGCCGCGCTGGTCTGTCGAGGTAGTCTGCTGCCCTGGCCACATCATGGTGTCGACACCGTGCTTTTCTCTCGGCCACGCGGGCCCCCACCCGTTGTCGCCCAGCCTACTTTTTCTGTTCCAGCCTGTCTTGTCTTTTGTTTGTCCGTCGTCGTCGTCGCGTGCCTTTCCTTTGTCGTGGTCGTCGTTTTCATTATAATCGTCCGCTGTTGCCGTTCTCGCTGTCGCCGTCGTTATCATTTTATGATTGCGGTCGTTTTTCTGATTGTTTTTTTGTTGTTGGATTCCGTGTTCGGTTGGTTTTTGTGTTATGTTTGTGGTCGTTTTCTGTCATCGTTTTTTGTCGTAATTTTCGAGATCGTTATTGACGAAGACGACGACGACGACGACGACGACGAGCAAGAGGACCTTTGCCGGCTGGCTCGGGGTGCCCGCGTCCCTCTGCTGCCGCAGGCCGCCGCCAGCGAGTTCCGAAGTGCGGGCCCGTACCCCTTAGTTAGAGAAAAGTAAGCCCCAGAACCAACGGTGCACGCCGGAGGCGCTTCCCGTCATCCTCGAGTTCGTCTGGAGGCCGTCTCGAGGCCGTCCTGAGGACATCCTGGGCCGTCCTGGCGGCACCGTGGGTCGTCTTGGGGGCCGTCCTGGGGGCTCTTGGGGGTCTCTTGGGGCGCTTTGGGGGTCCTCTGGGGGGCCTTCGGGGTCTCTCTTGGGCCGTTTGGAGGCCCTCCGCGAGCGATTCCAAGATAATGCTGTTTCGGAGTCCCCTCCGGAGCCGATTTTTTGAGGATGTCCCGAGCGAAACGGCCATTTTTCCTGGCCACCCCGCCCCTGACCATTCGATGATCCTCGTTGTCTCCTTCTCCGCCCACCCCCCTCTCTCTCCCTTCCTCCCTTTCCTCCTCCCTCTTTCCTCCCCTATCACCTACGCGTCCGCATCGGCTCCTTCGGAGCAGACTCGAGGCTAAATACATCGTAAGGTACAGGGTCACAGACATCCGGGATTGAGAGAAGAAGCAGGCAGCCGCGAATCGAAAGGAAACTCCTCCGAACATGAAAGCACGGTGTTGCTGCAGTCCGCCGTTGAGAGAAGAAGCAGGCAGCCGCGAATCAGAAAGGAATATCCGCGGACCCTGAAAGCATGGTGTTGCTGCAGAGCGTGAGACCATCTCTGAACGCCCTGCGGGCATCCCTGTTGCGTTTCCTGGCTTCGGCGCCGTCTTGGAGGTATCTTGGACGCTCTTGGGGCTGTCGTAGCCTCTGGCCTCTCGGGGGCCTCTTGGGGGAGTCCCGGGGGGGGCCTTCGGGGGCTCTATGGGGCGTTTTGAAGCTCTCAGGGAACTCCTGGAGCCTTTTCGCGCGTTCTGGGGGACTTCTGGCCGCCTCTTTGGAGCCCCTGGGGGGCTTCTTG
Source organism: Prorocentrum cordatum (assembly GCA_963575745.1). Classification (NCBI taxonomy): domain Eukaryota; class Dinophyceae; order Prorocentrales; family Prorocentraceae; genus Prorocentrum; species Prorocentrum cordatum. The sequence goes on along the minus strand of CAUYUJ010004947.1, from coordinate 148,095 downwards.
GGGGTCTCTTGGGGCGTTTTGGGCGCTCTGGCGGGCCTCTGGCCGCCCCTTGGGGGCCTCTTGGGGGTCTCTTGGGGCGCTCTGGGGGTCCTCTGGGGGGCCTTCGGGGGCTTTCTTGGGCCGTTTGGAGGCCCTCCGGGAGCGATTCCAAGATAATGCTGCTTCGGAGTCCCCTCCGGAGCCGATTTTTTGAGGACGTCCCGAGCGAAACGGCCAATTTTCCGGAACACGGCAGACCACACAGGAGCACGGCAGACCACACAGGACACGGCAGACCCCACGGGAGCACGGCAGACCACACAGGAGCACGGCAAACCACACAAGAGCACGGCAGACCATACAGGAGCACGCCAGACCATTTTGGGGAATCCGTTAACGAAAAATCCCGTGCAGCGCGGCAACCCATATAGTTAAAGAAAAGATATATTTACTCAAGGATTCAGCCAGAACGTCCCGCTTGCTTGTCGTACCTCGAAGACGCTTCCCGTCATCCGCCAACGAGTTTCGGGATGGAGCCCGTACCCCTTAGTTAGAGAACCGCCAACGAGTTTCGGGATGGAGCCCGTACCCCTTAGTTAGAGAATCTCTCTCCCTCTCTATCTCTCTATGTCTCTCTCTTTCTCTGGCTTTAAGCCCCCAAAGCTTCAGCTTCAGCACGGCAGACCAGAACAGCAGACCCGCACGGCAGACCAGCACAACACACCGACACGGCAGACGAGCACGGCAGTCCGGCACGGCAGACCAGCACGGCAGACCAGCACGGCAGCCCATAGGAACATAGCAGACCAGATCATGTCATTGACGCTGCTGTTGTTGGTGATGATCATGTTGCTGCTGATGGTGATGGTGATGCGTACGATGATGATAATGATGATGATGAGGAGGAGGATGATGATGATGAGTATGAGTATGAGTATGGTGATGATGATGGTGATGATGATGATGATGATGATGATGATGATGATGATGAGGATGATGATGATGATGGACTTCTCGGGGTGTGCTTGGGAGATGTTGGGGTCCTCTGGAGAGCCTTTGGACTAGCAGTTTAAATCTGCGTAGCCGTTGTAACCCGACTCTCGTTTTCTTCATCGGTCTGACCGGTTTATCAGCTTACACGGCACAGCGCAGCAACACGACAGACGGCAGCAGCACGGCAGACCAGGAAGGCAGACCACAGGAGCACGGCAGACCAGAACGGCAGACCAGAACGGCAGACCGCAGGAGCACGGCAGAGCAGCACAGCTGACCACAGGAGAACGGCAGACCAGCACAGCGTTGTTGCAGCAGACGGTGCTGATACACTCTTAATTTATTGAACACGTCCCCAGCGAAATCGTCATGGTCGGCCGTATTGAGGGCACTCTGCGGGTCATCTTTGGGCCGATTTTGTTTTTGGGGGGCCGTACTGATGCCCTCAAAAACGATTCCAAGACGACGTTAGACTCATTGTTTGTTTGATGATTGTTCGGCCGTCTTGAGGGCACTCTTAGGGCATAGTCTGCCGTGCTCCTCGTCTTGGTCTGCCGTGCTCCTCGTCTTGGTCATCCTTTCCGTCGTCTTGAGGGCGCTCTTGGTGCCTGGTCTGCCGTGCTCCTCGTCTTGGTCTGCCGTGCTCCTCTCGGTTTCAGTGCCTGGTCTGCCGTGCTCCTCGTCTTGGTCTGCCGTGCTCCTCTCGGTTCCTGCGCGCGGTCTGCCGTGCTCCTGTGGGGAGCACGGCAGACCACAGGAGCACGGCAGACCACACAGGAGCACGGCAGACCACACCTCGATTTTTTGAGGATGTCTCGAGCGAAATGGCCATTTTGGGGAACCTGACCGGACAAGAACGGGAAGCGCCGTTTTTTATCCACCACGTGCGTCAGAGACCGTATTGGCGAGAACGTCAGAGAAACCCATAAACGCAACAGAACAGACTAAATGGTGGCCTGCCGCGCTGGTCTGTCGAGGTAGTCTGCTGCCCTGGCCACATCATGGTGTCGACACCGTGCTTTTCTCTCGGCCACGCGGGCCCCCACCCGTTGTCGCCCAGCCTACTTTTTCTGTTCCAGCCTGTCTTGTCTTTTGTTTGTCCGTCGTCGTCGTCGCGTGCCTTTCCTTTGTCGTGGTCGTCGTTTTCATTATAATCGTCCGCTGTTGCCGTTCTCGCTGTCGCCGTCGTTATCATTTTATGATTGCGGTCGTTTTTCTGATTGTTTTTTTGTTGTTGGATTCCGTGTTCGGTTGTTTTTTGTGTTATGTTTGTGGTCGTTTTCTGTCATCGTTTTTTGTCGTAATTTTCGAGATCGTTATTGACGAAGACGACGACGACGACGATTGGCTCGGGGTGCCCGCGTCCCTCTGCTGCCGCAGGCCGCCGCCAGCGAGTTCCGAAGTGCGGGCCCGTACCCCTTAGTTAGAGAAAAGTAAGCCCCAGAACCAACGGTGCACGCCGGAGGCGCTTCCCGTCATCGATCTCGTTCGTCTGGAGGCCGTCTCGAGGCCGTCCTGAGGACATCCTGGGCCGTCCTGGCGGCACCCTGGGTCGTCTTGGGGGCCGTCCTGGGGGCTCTTGGGGGTCTCTTGGGGCGCTTTGGGGGTCCTCTGGGGGGCCTTCGGGGTCTCTCTTGGGCCGTTTGGAGGCCCTCCGCGAGCGATTCCAAGATAATGCTGTTTCGGAGTCCCCTCCGGAGCCGATTTTTTGAGGATGTCCCGAGCGAAACGGCCATTTTTCCTGGCCACCCCGCCCCTGACCATTCGATGATCCTCGTTGTCTCCTTCTCCGCCCACCCCCCTCTCTCTCCCTTCCTCCCTTTCCTCCTCCCTCTTTCCTCCCCTATCACCTACGCGTCCGCATCGGCTCCTTCGGAGCAGACTCGAGGCTAAATACATCGTAAGGTACAGGGTCACAGACATCCGGGATTGAGAGAAGAAGCAGGCAGCCGCGAATCGAAAGGAAACTCCTCCGAACATGAAAGCACGGTGTTGCTGCAGTCCGCCGTTGAGAGAAGAAGCAGGCAGCCGCGAATCAGAAAGGAATATCCGCGGACCCTGAAAGCATGGTGTTGCTGCAGAGCGTGAGACCATCTCTGAACGCCCTGCGGGCATCCCTGTTGCGTTTCCTGGCTTCGGCGCCGTCTTGGAGGTATCTTGGACGCTCTTGGGGCTGTCGTAGCCTCTGGCCTCTCGGGGGCCTCTTGGGGGAGTCCCGGGGGGGGCCTTCGGGGGCTCTATGGGGCGTTTTGAAGCTCTCAGGGAACTCCTGGAGCCTTTTCGCGCGTTCTGGGGGACTTCTGGCCGCCTCTTTGGAGCCCCTGGGGGGCTTCTTGGGGGTCTCTTGGGGCGTTTTGGGCGCTCTGGCGGGCCTCTGGCCGCCCCTTGGGGGCCTCTTGGGGGTCTCTTGGGGCGCTCTGGGGGTCCTCTGGGGGGCCTTCGGGGGCTTTCTTGGGCCGTTTGGAGGCCCTCCGGGAGCGATTCCAAGATAATGCTGCTTCGGAGTCCCCTCCGGAGCCGATTTTTTGAGGACGTCCCGAGCGAAACGGCCAATTTTCCGGAACACGGCAGACCACACAGGAGCACGGCAGACCACACAGGACACGGCAGACCCCACGGGAGCACGGCAGACCACACAGGAGCACGGCAAACCACACAAGAGCACGGCAGACCATACAGGAGCACGCCAGACCATTTTGGGGAATCCGTTAACGAAAAATCCCGTGCAGCGCGGCAACCCATATAGTTAAAGAAAAGATATATTTACTCAAGGATTCAGCCAGAACGTCCCGCTTGCTTGTCGTACCTCGAAGACGCTTCCCGTCATCCGCCAACGAGTTTCGGGATGGAGCCCGTACCCCTTAGTTAGAGAACCGCCAACGAGTTTCGGGATGGAGCCCGTACCCCTTAGTTAGAGAATCTCTCTCCCTCTCTATCTCTCTATGTCTCTCTCTTTCTCTGGCTTGAAGCCCCCAAAGCTTCAGCTTCAGCACGGCAGACCAGAACAGCAGACCCGCACGGCAGACCAGCACAACACACCGACACGGCAGACGAGCACGGCAGTCCGGCACGGCAGACCAGCACGGCAGACCAGCACGGCAGCCCATAGGAACATAGCAGACCAGATCATGTCATTGACGCTGCTGTTGTTGGTGATGATCATGTTGCTGCTGATGGTGATGGTGATGCGTACGATGATGATAATGATGATGATGGAGGAGGAGGAGGATGATGATGATGAGTATGAGTATGAGTATGGTGATGATGATGGTGATGATGATGATGATGATGAGGATGATGATGATGATGATGATGATGGACTTCTCGGGGTGTGCTTGGGAGATGTTGGGGTCCTCTGGAGAGCCTTTGGACTAGCAGTTTAAATCTGCGTAGCCGTTGTAACCCGACTCTCGTTTTCTTCATCGGTCTGACCGGTTTATCAGCTTACACGGCACAGCGCAGCAACACGACAGACGGCAGCAGCACGGCAGACCAGGAAGGCAGACCACAGGAGCACGGCAGACCAGAACGGCAGACCAGAACGGCAGACCGCAGGAGCACGGCAGAGCAGCACAGCTGACCACAGGAGAACGGCAGACCAGCACAGCGTTGTTGCAGCAGACGGTGCTGATACACTCTTAATTTATTGAACACGTCCCCAGCGAAATCGTCATGGTCGGCCGTATTGAGGGCACTCTGCGGGTCATCTTTGGGCCGATTTTGTTTTTGGGGGGCCGTACTGATGCCCTCAAAAACGATTCCAAGACGACGTTAGACTCATTGTTTGTTTGATGATTGTTCGGCCGTCTTGAGGGCACTCTTAGGGCATAGTCTGCCGTGCTCCTCGTCTTGGTCTGCCGTGCTCCTCGTCTTGGTCATCCTTTCCGTCGTCTTGAGGGCGCTCTTGGTGCCTGGTCTGCCGTGCTCCTCGTCTTGGTCTGCCGTGCTCCTCTCGGTTTAAGTGCCTGGTCTGCCGTGCTCCTCGTCTTGGTCTGCCGTGCTCCTCTCGGTTCCTGCGCGCGGTCTGCCGTGCTCCTGTGGGGAGCACGGCAGACCACAGGAGCACGGCAGACCACACAGGAGCACGGCAGACCACACCTCGATTTTTGAGGATGTCTCGAGCGAAATGGCCATTTTGGGGAACCTGACCGGACAAGAACGGGAAGCGTCTTTTGTCCCCTGGGCTTATGAGATATTCCCCGTTTTTAGTACGGCATACCACAGCAGTGCCACGTACCACTGCCGTGCTCCTTTGGGGTCTGCCGTGCTCCTGTGGAGTTTGCCGTGCGAACGTGTGGTCTGCCGTGACTCCTGTGTGGTCTGGCGTGCTCCTGTATGGTCTGCCGTGCTCTTGTGTGGTTTGCCGTGCTCCTGTGTGGTCTGCCGTGCTCCCGTGGGGTCTGCCGTGTCCTGTGTGGTCTGCCGTGCTCCTGTGTGGTCTGCCGTGCTCCTGTGTGGTCTGCCGTGCTCCTTCTTGGTCTGCCGTGCTCATGTGGTGTCTGCCGTGCTCCTGTGCGGTCTTCCGTGCGAACGTGTGGACTGCCGTGCTCATTTGGGGTCTGCCTTGCTCCTTTGTGGTTTGCCGCGCCTGTGTGGTCTGCCGTGCTCCTGTGTGGTCAGCCGTGCTCCTGAGGCGTCTACGGTGCTCTTTTGGGGTCTGCCGTACTCATTTGGGGTCTGCCGTGCTCCTGTGGTCGGCCGTGCTCATTTGGGGTCTGCCGCGCGCCTGTGAGATATGCCGTGCTCCTGTTGGGGAAACGCAGCGGCGTTCGGGGTACAACAAAAAGGCGCGTTTATGTTGTACCCGCGCGCGGTCTGCCGTGCTCCTGTGGGTTCCGCCGTGCTCCTGTGGCGTCTGCCGTGCTCCTGTGGCGTCTGCCGGGCTCCTGTGTGGTCTGCCGTGCTCCTTTGTGGTCTGCCGCGCTCCTGTGGAGTCTGCCGTGCTCCTGTGTGGTCTGCCGTGCTCTTGTGGTCTGCCGTGCTCATTGGGATTTGCCGTGCTCATGTGGGGTCTGCCGTACTCCTGTGTGGTCTGCCGTGCTCCGGTGGTCTGCCGTGCTCCTTTGGGGTCTGCCTTGCTACTGTGGGGTCTGCCGTGTTCCTGTGTGGTCTGCCGTGCTCCTGTGGTTTGCCTTGCTCCTGTGTGGTCCTTCTTGGTCTGCCGTGCTCATGTGCTCTGCGTGCTCCTGTGCGGTCTGCCGTGCGAACGTGTGACTGCCGTGCTCATTTGGGGTCTGCCTTGCTCCTTTGTGGTTTGCCGCGCTCCTGTGTGGTCTGCCGTGCTCCTGTGTGGTCAGCAGACCCAGGGCTGAGGGAAGGCTGGAGCAGTGTTCTGGTGGTCCTTCACCCGCCCAGCTCCGTCCCCTCCCACTCTGGACCGATCTTGCGGGAAGCTGGCTTGTGGCAGCGCATCGCGCGTCGGCCGCCAGCCCAGGTGCCGGCCCGGGCGTTCGGTTCGAGCGCCGGCCTGGGTGCCGGAATCGGCCCGGAAGGGGTTCCAGGGCGCCGGGAGCAGAAAATCAATATTTTCGAAAGAAAAATATGTCTTGGAGTGGCCTTTTTTCCGCACCGCCTCGGAATTCAATTTTCCGGCGCCGGCCGGCGCCGGAACCGGCCCGGGCGCTGGCCCGGGTGCTGGCCCAGGCGTTCGGCTCGAGCGCCGGCCCGGGTGCCGGAAGCGGCCCGGAAGGGGTTCCCGGGCGCCGGGAGCAGAAAATCAATATTTTCGAAAGAAAAATATGTCTTGGAGTGGCCTTTTTTCGGCACCGCCTCGGAATTCAATTTTCCGGCGCCGGCCGGCGCCGGAACCGGCCCGGGCGCTGGCCCGGGTGCTGGCCCAGGCGTTCGGCTCGAGCGCCGGCCCGGGTGCCGGAAGCGGCCCGGAAGGGGTTCCCGGGCGCCGGGAGCAGAAAATCAATATTTTCGAAAGAAAAATATGTCTTGGAGTGGCCTTTTTTCGGCACCGCCTCGGAATTCAATTTTCCGGCGCCGGCCGGCGCCGGAACCGGCCCAGGCTGCCGTGCTCCTGTGTGGTCAGCCGTGCTCCTGAGGCGTCTACGGTGCTCTTTTGGGGTCTGCCGTGCTCATTTGGGGTCTGCCGTGCTCCTGTGGTCGGCCGTGCTCATTTGGGGTCTGCCGCGCGCCTGTGAGATCAGCCGTGCTCCTGTTGGGGAAACGCCAGCGGCGTTCGGGGTACAACAAAAAGGCGCGTTTATGTTGTACCCGCGCGCGGTCTGCCGTGCTCCTGTGGGTTCCGCCGTGCTCCTGTGGCGTCTGCCGTGCTCCTGTGGCGTCTGCCGGGCTCCTGTGTGGTCTGCCGTGCTCCTTTGTGGTCTGCCGTGTTCCTGTGGAGTCTGCCGTGCTCCTGTGTGGTCTGCCGTGCTCTTGTGGTCTGCCGTGCTCATTTGGATTTGCCGTGCTCATGTGGGGTCTGCCGTACTCCTGTGTGGTCTGCCGTGCTCCGGTGGTCTGCCGTGCTCCTTTGGGGTCTGCCTTGCTACTGTGGGGTCTGCCGTGCTCCTGTGTGGTCTGCCGTGCTCCTGTGGTTTGCCTTGCTCCTGTGTGGTCTGCCGTGCTCCTTTTGGGTCTGCTCTGCCATGCTCCTGTGGGGTCTGCCGTGCTCCTGTGGGGTCTGCCGTGCTCTTGTGGGGTCTGCCGTGCTCTTGTGTGGTCTGCCGTGCTCCTTTGTGGTCTGCCGTGCTCCTGTGTGGTCTGCCGTGCTCCTGTGTGGCCTGCCGTGCTCTTGTGTGGTCTGCCGTGCTCCTGTTGGTCTGCCGTGCTCTTCTGTGGTCTGCCGTGCTCCTATGTGGTCTGCCGTTGTTCGGCCGTCTTGAGGGCACTCTTAGGGCATAGTCTGCCGTGCTCCTCGTCTTGGTCTGCCGTGCTCCTCGTCTTGGTCATCCTTTCCGTCGTCTTGAGGGCGCTCTTGGTGCCTGGTCTGCCGTGCTCCTCGTCTTGGTCTGCCGTGCTCCTCTCGGTTCCTAAGCCTGTCTGCCGTGCTCCTCGTCTTGGTCTGCCGTGCTCCTCTCGGTTCCCGCGCGCGGTCTGCCGTGCTCCTGTGGGTTCCGCCGTGCTCCTGTGGAGTCTGCCGTGCTCCTGTGGCGTCTGCCGGGCTCCTGTGTGGTCTGCCGTGCTCCTTTGTGGTCTGCCGTGCTCCTGTGGAGTCTGCCGTGCTCCTGTGTGGTCTGCCGTGCTCTTGTGGTCTGCCGTGCTCATTTGGGATTTGCCGTGCTCATGTGGGGTCTGCCGTGCTCCTGTGTGGTCTGCCGTGCTCCGGTGGTCTGCCGTGCTCCTTTGGGGTCTGCCTTGCTATTGTGGGGTCTGCCGTGCTCCTGTGTGGTCTGCCGTGCTCCTGTGGTTTGCCTTGCTCCTGTGTGGTCTGCCGTGCTCCTTTTGGGTCTGCTCTGCCGTGCTCCTGTGGGGTCTGCCGTGCTCCTGTGGGGTCTGCCGTGCTCTTTTGTGGTCTGCCGTGCTCTTGTGTGGTCTGCCGTGCTCTTGTGTGGTTTGCCGTGCTCCTGTGTGGTCTGCCGTGCTCCTGTGGGGTCTGCCGTGCTCTTGTGTGGTCTGCCGTGCTCCTGTTGGTCTGCCGTGCTCTTCTGTGGTCTGCCGTGCTCCTATGGGGTCTGCCGTTGTTCGGCCGTCTCGAAGGCACTCTTAGGGCATAGTCTGCCGTGCTCCTCGTCTTGGTCTGCCGTGCTCCTCGTCTTGGTCATCCTTTCCGTCGTCTTGAGGGCGCTCTTGGTGCCTGGTCTGCCGTGCTCCTCGTCTTGGTCTGCCGTGCACCTCTCGGTTCCTAAGCCTGGTCTGCCGTGCTCCTCGTCTTGGTCTGCCGTGCTCCTCTCGGTTCCTACGCGCAGTGTGCCGTGCTCCTGTGGGGAGCACGGCAGACCACAGGAGCACGGCAGACTACACAGGAGCACGGCAGACCACACCTCGATTTTTTGAGGATGTCTCGAGCGAAATGGCCGTGGTCTGCCGTGCTCCACACGGGAGCACGGCAGACCACCTGCTCATTTTCTGAGGACGTCCCGAGCGAAAACGTTTTTTTTGACATAAAAGGTTCTAAAACACCTCTGTCGGCATCTCATTTTTTCGAGGATGTCTCGAGCGAAACGCTCATTTTTCATGCATAACAGAAATTTTTGATATTTTTCAACATCCCGATTTTTTGAGGATGTCTCGAGCGAAACCGTCATTTTTACATAAGACGTCTTAAACGATAACCTCCAACACCTCGATTTTTCGAGGATGTCTCGAGCGAAATGGCCATTTTGGGGAACCTGACCGGACAAGAACGGGAAGCGCCGTTTTTTTATCCACCACGTGCGTCAGAGACCGTATTGGCGAGAACGTCAGAGAAACCCATAAACGCAACAGAACAGACTAAATGGTGGCCTGCCGCGCTGGGCTGTCGAGGTAGTCTGCTGCCCTGGCCACATCATGGTGTCGACACCGTGCTTTTCTCTCGGCCACGCGGGCCCCCACCCGTTGTCGCCCAGCCTACTTTTTCTGTTCCAGCCTGTCTTGTCTTTTGTTTGTCCGTCGTCGTCGTCGCGTGCCTTTCCTTTGTCGTGGTCGTCGTTTTCAATATAATCGTCCGCTGTTGCCGTTCTCGCTGTCGCCGTCGTTATCATTTTATGATTGCGGTCGTTTTTCTGATTGTTTTTTTGTTGTTGGATTCCGTGTTCGGTTGGTTTTTGTGTTATGTTTGTGGTCGTTTTCTATCATCGTTTTTTGTCGTAAATTATTCGAGAATCGTTACGACGAAGACCTACGACGACGATGACGACGACGACGATCTGCCACGTGCTTCATGTGCGTCTGCGGTGCGTCTGTGGTCAGGGCCGTGTTCCTTTCTTTTGTTTGCCTGCTCCTGTCTGTCTGCCGTGCTTCCTGTGGCGGTCTTCCGTGCTCCTGTGGTCTGCCGTGCTCCTTTGGGGTCTGCCGTGCTCCTGTGGAGTTTGCCGTGCGAACGTGTGGTCTGCCGTGCTCCTGGGTGGTCTGGCGTGCTCCTGTATGGTCTGCCGTGCTCTTGTGTGGTTTGCCGTGCTCCTGTGTGGTCTGCCGTGCACCCGTGGGGTCTGCCGTGTCCTGTGTGGTCTGCCGTGCTCCTGTGTGGTCTGCCGTGCTCCTGTGTGGTCTGCCGTGCTCCTTCTTGGTCTGCCGTGCTCATGTGCGGTCTGCCGTGCTCCTGTGCGGTCTTCCGTGCGAACGTGTGGACTGCCGTGCTCCTGTGTGGTCTGCCGTGCTCTTGTGGTCTGCCGCCTGCCGTGCCCATGTTGGGATTTGCCGTCTCATGTGGGTCTGCCGCAACTCCTGTTTGGTCTGTACCGTGCGCCCGTGTCTGCCCGTGCCACCTTGGGGTCTGCCTTGCAACTGTGGGGGGTCTGCGTGTCTCCTGTGTGGTCTGCCGTGCTCCTGTGGTTTGTCCTTCTCCTGTGTGGTCTGCCGTGCGCCTTTTGGGTCCCCTGCTCTGCCGTGCTCGCTGTGGGGTCTGCCGTGCTCCTGTGGGGTCTGCCGTGCTCTTGTGGGGTCTGCCGTGCTCTGGTGTGGTCTGCCGTGCTCCTGTGTGGTCTGCCGTGCTCCTGTGTGGTCTGCCGTGCTCCTGTGTGGCCTGCCGTGCTCTTGTGTGGTCTGCCGTGCTCCTTTTGGTCTGCCGTGCTCTTCTGTGGTCTGCCGTGCTCCTATGGGGTCTGCCGTTGTTCGGCCGTCTTGAGGGCACTCTTAGGGCATAGTCTGCCGTGCTCCTCGTCTTGGTCTGCCGTGCTCCTTGTCCTTGGTGGCGGGGTCCTCGGTCCTGTAACAGAATGCGCACTCGGGGGAATCCCAATGTGTTTTACACAGGCCCGCCGCCCGCTGCTCTGGTGTGGTGCACTCAGGACACCACAGAGCGAGGTTGTCGCACATCTCGCACTGCGGGGTCTCCAGCGACGCCGGCGGCACAGCGTGGCAGACGGCGCACGAGCGCGCAGCGAAACAGGCCTTGCAAGCTCGCCGATATATCACTCCACTTTGCGCTCGCATCCGACCGCGGTGCACGCAGCACCGACCGTCCTGGGCCCAGCACGACTGGCACTTCGCTTTCGACTGCCCGTTAGACATGCCAGAGCACGCGCTACAGAACACCACGGAGCCGTCGCAAGAGTCGTTGCTACACTTCGACCGAGTCAAGGAGCCAGCAGGAGTCGGTGCCGCGCAGTGCGAACAAGGGATCCGAGATGTAAAGCACTCGGAGCACAGCTTGAGACTGCGTTCCTCAGGCGAAGTGTGCGTCGGACACGCCATGGCACATCTTTTTCCCGCGGCCTGCGGGTGCTTCTCGCGTGACTCGCAGGCCACGCACAGCGTTGGTTCGTCTTCCTCGTTGCACCAGGTACACTCAGGGCAGCTGCGAGACCGATAACACGGCTTACACATGCCACCGTTGAGTTCGCGCTGCGCACCGCAGAATCGACAACATCCCTTTCTCTTCTCCTGCTTCTGGCGGTACAGAGTAGGATGCTTCTCCTTGTAGCAAGACTTGCAGTAACCGTCATAACCGGACTGAGCCTTCGGGGGCTCCTCGCCACGGCGGGTCTTGTGATACCCTTTGCAATACTTGATCGTCTTAGCAGCACGCACTCGACAAACAAGAGGAGCACAGAACATCATATAGAACGCCAGTCGGAGCATGCCGAAAATAAACATCGGTAAGAATCGCCCCGAGGATCACCTACTAGAAAGTTGGATCTGACAGGGCTAATAGAAGCACCTCCACCGCGCACACCCTGCCGCAGCTTTGCAACCACATTGAGCCCAATACAACATGTGCCAACAACATAGAGCACGTGAGAGAGCGACTTTAATCGTCGAGGGCTATCAAGAGCACCCACGGCATTGCGCACTGGAAAAAAATGAATAAAGAAAAACAAAAAAAAAAGAAATAAAAAAAGAAAATCAAAAAAAAAAAAGGAAAAAAAGAAAAAAATAAAAAAAAAAAAAAAAAAAAATATAAAAAAAAAAAAGAGAAATAAAAAAAGAAAAAAATAAATCAAAAAAAAAAAACTAGGTAAAAAAAAAAAAAAAAAAATAAAAAAAGCAAAAAGAAAGGGGCGCGCTCCTGTGCTCTGCTATACTCCTGGCGTTTGTAGCGATATGAACATTGTTATAGAACAAAAGTAAGCAAAAAATAAATTAAACTAGCCGTGCTGATTGGCCGTGTTGGTCTGGTGTGCTCCTGTGGTACGCCGCACCCCTGCGACCTGCACTGATCCTGAATGCTTTGCCGTGCTCCTGTGTGTTCTGCCGTGTTCCCGTGTGGCCTGCCGTGCTCTTGTGTGAGCTGTGAGCTGCGGGGCCTCTAAAGGCTGGAAACAAGGTGGGCCCGAGGCTCTCTCACTCAGGAGCCTCCAGGGCCAGCAGGAGGGGGCCGCTTCGGGCCGCCCTCCCCGAGGGGCCGCTTCGGGCCAACCTCCAGCACACCCTCGCGAGGGGCCGCGTCGGGCCTCTCCGAGGGCAGGCCGCCAGGGCCAACGGGGGCGCCTAGGCCCCAGGGCCACGAGGGCGGGCAGTGCCGAGAGGCATGCAGAAGCAGCGAAGCTGCACCGATTGCTAGCTCACGTACACATTCAAATACAAGAAATGCGAATGCACGGAGCAAACGGAATTAGCGTCCGCACGCAAGGCTAACCGTCCTGCCCCTGGGCCTCGGCAAGGACGAGGAGCCTCTCAAGCGAAAGCGAGGGCCCGTGAGCAACACAGGCGATCGATGCTAACGAGAGGTCGTCCAAAAAGGCCCAGAGACCGCGAACGGGCTCGTCCACGCCGCCAGCTCCGCCTCCGCGCGGGGGGGCCTCCTCCGACTCCTCCTCGAAGGCCGTGCCGATGACGACTGGGCGCAGGTCGAAGCGGACGCGACGGGCGCGCCGCCCCATGCTTGCACCTCGCCTCCTGCGGACGCGGCTGCCCTCGAAACCAGCGCCAGGACCAGTACCGCCAGCCACAGGAGCCGCGAGGGCCCCGCCGCCTCCCGAGAGGAGCGCCGCAGGGTGAGCGTGCAGGTACGCCAGAACCGAAGTGCTGGCCTGTGGCGCCGCCTCCGACACCGAGCAGGTCGTATCCACTTCAGCGTCGGCAGCACCCACCTCCTGATAGTCGAACTCGGCCGAGTCGGCCGCACTGCCAGCAGTGCCTCCAGGGCCGAACACGTCAAAGGCATTCATACAGACATCGGCACGCTCAGGCCGAATAGACCCAGGTAGACCATGCAGAGAAGTCGGATCCACAGCAGATCCCTTCGGAAGGGCGTCTGCAGGGGCAGGAAAGGACCGATACCGCCGAAGACGATGGCGATGCTCGTCCGCACCCGGCTCATATACGGCTTGCTCGGCATGGTAGTCCACAGAAGCGCCAGCTGCTAGGTGTGCATGCTGTACTTCACACCCAGGTGGGCCTTCAGCAAACTCTGCTTCAGGTTGAACAGCTTCAGCACGAGGTGCCTGGGCAGTCAGATGACCGAGCTCGCGAAGCAGGATCTCCGCCTGTTCGCCCTCAAAGGTCGGCATGAACTGCTCGAAAAGGTCCGAGCCCTGTGGAACGAAAACCGGGGCCTCAGGATTCCAAGCGAAGCCCTCTTGCCTACACTCCAGTCGCGGCCCCTTCTGGAGGCTCTTGAGAGCATGCACTCCTGCGCTGGCGATGCTTACACCAGAAGCGTCGGAGTGCAACGCCACGTTCCTCCTGAGGACGCTGACGTGGCTTGGGAGGCGTCCACGCAGCAAATCCTGGAGTGCTGGCGCCAGTGCCAACAGGCGGTCGGCCAGCTCCGCATCGCCGCCGGCCAGCGCGCCCACGAAGTCGAGCAACTGCATGTGCTGTTCCCTGATACGACCAAGCTCCTCCGATAGCTTGGAGACCGCTCTATCCGCTGAGCGAATGGCCCAGAGCCGTGCGGCCTTGCGATCTTGTGCCGTTCTCCTCGGCGCGCATTCCGCGCCGTCCCGTATCGCCATTCCGCGCCCGAGCAAGCATGCTAGATCGCGAACTGACTTGAGCCAAAATGGCTACGGACCCGTGCTCTTGTGTGGTCTGCCGTGCTCCTGTTGGTCTGCCGTGCTCTTCTGTGGTCTGCCGTGCTCCTGTGGGTTCCGCCGTGCTCCTGTGGCGTCTGCCGTGCTCCTGTGTGGTCTGCCGTGCTCCTTTGTGGTCTGCCGTGCTCCTGTGTGGTCTGCCGTGCTCCTGTGTGGCCTGCCGTGCTCTTGTGTGGTCTGCCGTGCTCCTGTTGGTCTGCCGTGCTCTTCTGTGGTCTGCCGTGCTCCTATGGGGTCTGCCGTTGTTCGGCCGTCTTGAGGGCACTCTTAGGGCATAGTCTGCCGTGCTCCTCGTGTTGGTCTGCCGTGCTCCTCGTCTTGGTCATCCTTTCCGTCGTCTTGAGGGCGCTCTTGGTGTCTGGTCTGCCGTGCTCCTCGTTCTCGGGAACCCATCTGCCCCTCGACGGATCACCGTTGCCAGAGAGAATCGCAACCACTTTGTACCTGTGTTACCTTACCCTCACAATACTGAAGGCGGGCGCTGGTTGCCCTGGTGAGCGGATAGCGCGATTGCGATGTGGGCTATCAAGTGCACTTTGCTGACTGTCCGAAATCTTAGTGCATTTGGTGTGAGTAAGGCTTTTTACCCAAAGACGTCGATAGGAGCGCCTACTCTTCGCCGCGCGTTCTGAGTTCGAGCGAACGTTATTGAAACGCGCGCTTAGCACGGTATGTCTGCTTTATATACGGTGGTGATGCTTTCAACCCACTGGCGCTCCGTGGTGCCACCGTGACATGCATAATTGCGGCTTGCATTGCACACGACGGAATCTCAAAAAAAAAAAAAAAAAAACCATTGTTCTGTGCATCGCGCTCCTTTGTGAGATTCTGTACCAGATATCGGAGCACCGCATACGATGCAGGAGCACTGCAGAACACACAGAACGCACAGGAGCGCGGCTGTATGCACAGGAGCATGGCAGACTGTACAGTAACACGGCGGAACATACTGAAGTACAGCAGAACGCACACAACACAACGGAGCACGGCATAACGGACAGGATCACGGCAAACTCCACAGGAGCACGGCATACCATACAGGACTACAGCAGACCACGCATGAGCACGGCAGACTACGCACGAGCACGGCAGACCACAGGAGGACGGAGGATTACACAGGAGCAAGGCAGACCACAGGAGCACGGCAGACCCCAAAGGAGCACGGCAGACCACACAGGACACGGCAGACTCCACGGGAGCACGCCAGACCACACAGGAGCACGGCAAACCACACACGAGCACGGCAGACCATACAGGAGCACGCCAAACCACACAGGAGCACGGCAGACCACACGTTCGCACGGCAAACTCCACAGGAGCACGGCAGACACCAAAGAAGCACGGCAGTGGTGTTGCTGGTTTGGTCCCCTCGGGATACCGCATTGACGTGTTGCTGGTTTGCCCCCCCCAGGATACCTTCTTGACGTGTTGCTGGTTTGTCCCCTCAGCACCTTCTTGACGTGTTGCTGGTTTGCCCCCTCAGGATAACGTCTTGGCGAGTGGCTGGTTTTGCCTCAGGGTAACTTATTGAAGTGTTGGTGGTCGACCACCTCAGCACCTTCTTGGCGTGTTGCTCGTTTGCCCCCCTCAGGATAACCTTTGACGTGTTGCTGGTTTGCCCCGTCAGGATAACTTCTTCACGTGTTGCTGGTTTGCCCCCCTTCAGCATCTTTTGGACCTGTGGCTGGTTTGCCCCCTCAGGATAACTTCTTGACGTGTTGCTGGTTTGCCCCCCCAAGAAAAACTTCTTGACGTGTTGCTGGTTTGCCCCCCAGGATAACTTCTTGACGTGTTGCTGGTTTGCCCCCCTCAGCACCTTCTTGACGTGTTGCTGGTTTGCCCCTTCGGGATAACTTCTTGACGTGTTGCTGGTTTGCCCCCCAGGATAACTTCTTGACGTGTTGCTGATTGGTCCCCTGGGTAACTTCTTGACGTGTTGCTGGTTTGCCCCCCAGGAGCAAGGCAGACCACACAGGAGCACGGCAGACCACTTTGCGATTTTTTGAGGATGTCTCGAGCGAAATGGCCGTGGTCTGCCGTGCTCCACACGTCAGCACGGCAGACCACCTGCTCATTTTCTGAGGACGTCCCGAGCGAAAACGTCATTTTTGACATAAGAGGTTCTAAAACACCTCTATCGGCATCTCATTTTTTCGAGGATGTCTCGAGCGAAACGCTCATTTTTCATGCATAACAAAAATTTTTGATATTTTTCAACATCCCGATTTTTTGAGGATGTCTCGAGCGAAACCGTCATTTTTGACATAAGACGTCTTAAGCGATAGCCTCCAACACCTCGATTTTTCGAGGATGTCTCGAGCGAAATGGCCATTTTGGGGAATCCGCCAATGAAAACCCCCGTGCAACCCCGCAACCCATAGATATAAAGATATATATATATATATATATACTCAAAGATTCAGCCAGAACGTCCCGCTTGCTTCTCGTACCTCGAAGACGCTTCCCGTCATCCGCCAATGAAAACCCCCGTGCAATCGCGCAACCCATAGATATAAAGATATATATATATATATATATATATATATTACTCAAGGATTCAGCCAGAACGTCCCGCTTGCTTCTCGTACCTCGAAGACGCTTCCCGTCATCCGCCAACGAAAGATCCCGTGCAGCGCGGCAACCCATATAGTTAAAGAAAAAATATATTTACTCAAGGATTCAGCCAGAACGTCCCGCTTGCTTCTCGTACCTCGAAGACGCTTCCCGTCATCCGCCAACGAAAAATCCCGTGCAGCGCGGCAAGCCATATAGTTAAAGAAAAGATATATTTACTCAAGGATTCAGCCAGAACGTCCCGCTTGCTTCTCGTACCTCGAAGACGCTTCCCGTCATCCCGTGCGGCGCGGCAACCCATATAGTTAAAGATATATATATATATATTTACTCAAGGATTCAGCCAGAACGTCCCGCTTGCTTCTCGTACCTCGAAGACGCTTCCCGTCATCCGCCAACGAATGATCCCGTGCAGCGCGGCAACCCATATAGTTAAAGATATATATATATATATATATAATAAAATATAAATATATAATATATTATACACAAGGATTCAGCCAGAACGCCCGCTTGCTTCTCGTACCTCTCGAAGACGCTTCCCGTCAATCCCGTGCGGCGCGGCAACCCATAGATATAAAGATCTATATATATATATATATATATTTACTCAAGGATTCAGCCAGAACGTCCCGCTTGCTTCTCGTACCTCGAAGACGCTTCCCGTCATCCGCCAACGAAAAATCCCCGTGCAGCGCGGCAACCCATAGATATAAAGATATATATATATATATATATATATATACTCAAAGATTCAGCCAGAACGTCCCGCTTGCTTCTCGTACCTCGAAGACGCTTCCCGTCATCCGCCAACGAAAAATCCCGTGCAGCGCGGCAACCCATATAGTTAAAGAAAAGATATATAGTTACTCAAGGATTCAGCCAGAACGTCCCGCTTGCTTCTCGTACCTCGAAGACGCTTCCCGTCATCCGCCAGCGAGGTGCGGGATGCGATTGGTACCCCTTAGTTAGGGAAAAGTAGCCCCTGAACCAACGGTGCACGCCGGAGGCGCTTCCCGTCATCAGTGAACGCGCGCGCTCGGGCGAATTCTTAGAAACGCCGTAGGTATTTTGGCATGTCCAACAACTGCGGCCAAACGACCCCCCCTCCCGGGCAAATCCGCCGACCCCCGTGTGAGATGCTCCCCCCTCCTCAAACCCATCCCCCGGGAACCCGGTCCGGCCGGTTTGGAAGGGGAGAGGCGGGGGGGCAAAAGTGCCGGCCGCGCCCTTGGAGCCTCAGGGGGCCCCAAAATGAGCCAAACAGACCCCAACAGGTCCCCAGGACGGTCCAAGAGGGCTACGAGTCGCCGAACGATCCCTCCAAGACGCCCACGGTCGCCTCCAGACGGCCCCAGGGGCCCCCAAGACGCCCCAAGAAGCCACCAGGAGGCGTCCCAAGAGGCCCTCCAGAAGCAAGCATCGTCCCATTCCCGAGGGAAACCGTATAGTTTTAAGACGTTCGCCTCTTACTGTAGGCTTTCACGAGGCCCACAGCGGCCCAAGAAGTTCTAAGATCGACCTAAGATTACCCAAGAGGCCCCCAAGAGGGGGCCCAAGACGGCCCCACAAGGCCCCAAAACGGCTCCAGAAGCCCCCAAAACGGCCCCAGGGCGGAAACAAGAGGAGGCCCAGAGTTCTAAGATCGACCTAAGATTACCCAAGAGGCCCCCAAGAGGGGGCCCAAAACGGCCCCACAAGGCCCCAAAACGGCTCCAGAAGCCCCCAAAACGGCCCCAGGGCGGAAACAAGAGGAGGCCCAGATGGGGAACCCGAATGGACATTTCGAGCACCCAGGCCGATAAAACCTGATGAAGCGCCAATGGGCCCCCAAGAGGCTACCACGAGGCCCCCGAAAGGCCCGGAAGAGGCCCCTAGAGGCCTCAACACGGCCCCCAAGATGCCTCAAAAGTGCTGCCAGGGGAGCCCACAGAAGCCCAAGAGCGGAGCCGCGATCCGCCAACCGCCCCTGGCGAAATCCCAAGAAACTGAAACCCCAAGATCCCCCAGAAATCGCACGCGTTCCGCAAACTCTGCTTGTTTCTCGAAATAGGCGTGCCCTATAGGAGTTCTAACTCAAACCCTACTAATTGGTCCGTTGCCCCCCCCTACTTCCAATGCCCCAAACTAATCCCTATGGCTATGCCTATGCCTATGCCTCCCCCCCTGACTCCTATGCCTACGCCTACGCCTAAGCCTATGCCTGTGCTCGCTTGCGCTTGCTTGCCTCTGTTTGCCTGTTTGCGTTTGCTTGATTTTGCTCCTCCCGTCCTCCTCCCGTCCTGCTCCCGTCCTCCTTCCGTCCTTTTCCCATCCTCCTCTCGTCCTCCTCCTGTCCTCCTATCTATTTGGAGCTAACGCTGGCTGAGATTCATCTTTACTGCCGCCGCAAGGTGACGACGGTGCGGCGTCAGCCAATGAATAATACCACGCGGGCGCACTCGTTAATTACGAATCATCAGTCCCCAAGAACCTCTCGCACCAAATTTGACGACGCCCGCACGCACGCAACGCCCTGCGCGCGTGCCAATATCACTCGGAAGCCCCAGGTTGGTGATCAGCACCGGCAACTCGATTGGCGTTACCGTCGTCATTGTCACTGTGGCCGCCAGCATCGCTACTACAATTATCGCGTCTGCCGTTGCCGAAGTCGCCATGGTACCGCGCCCGCTCAAGGCACCGACTCGTTCTGAAGTGCCCGCGCGTTGGCGCGGCCAGCGAGACGCGCGGGGATGTCCCCAGCGGTCAGCGTTACCGCGGCCGCGTCGGTCGCGACAGACTAGCTGGCCGCTCAGCGCGCGAGCATGCGCGCTAGCGCACCTGCAACGATGCGCCATCCAGCGCCGAGGAGTCACCACAATCGCCGCCGCATAGGCTTTGCAAGTCAAGCTGCGGGTGGGTGGGTGGGATGATTGCGCGGTCACTGGAGTTGTGAGCTCCAAGCTCGGCAACGTGACGTGCATCCCATAAATTGCGCCTCGTGTGCGTGTTACAAAACACGGATGTCACAACATGGATACTGTTATACGAAAGCCCCCGTAGATAAATTCGGCCCTGGACGCTCCCATCGGGAAGAAGTCCAAACTTTTGATTCGGTGGCCCCT
This sequence comes from Prorocentrum cordatum, assembly GCA_963575745.1. NCBI lineage: Eukaryota > Dinophyceae > Prorocentrales > Prorocentraceae > Prorocentrum > Prorocentrum cordatum. The sequence continues at coordinate 128,378 of CAUYUJ010004947.1, read as the reverse complement.
CCAGGCCATGTCAAAACGCCAAAGCAAGCTCAGGATCGCTTCCCGAACGGTCACGCGGAGCACCGAAACGGCCCAAGACCGCTCCAGAACGCCCAAGCTGGTCTCAGGACGGCGCATAAGGCGCCCAGACGCCCCACGAGAGCCCGAAGATGGCCCCCAAGAGGGCCCCAGACACCAAAATTCACTCATTTCCTCAAGGTTTGTGGCGGTTTTTACCGTTCTTGAGTTTTTCGAAGTTCCGACCGCGCAGACGGCCCAAGAGGCCCTCAAGGTCGCCCCAAGACGGCTGAAGGGGCTCTCGAGAGGGCCCCAAGACGGCCCAAAAGGCATCCAAAACGGCCCAACAAGGCCCCAAGACAACACAAGAAACCCCGCAATATGGCCCAAGAGGGCCCCAAGAAGGACAACAAACCTAAACCGCCCTAAGTGGCACCTAGAACATTTGCATCTGGCACCTAGAACTTGGTCGTCTTCGGGCCAATTGGCCTCGACACAGCGCGGCCGGCAGCCGATTCGGACCTAATCTCCCTGGAGAAGCCTCGGCGAAAGCAGCCGCAAGGCCGCAATATATGGCTTTATTATTCGATCCGTATTGGGCACTGCTGGGGCCATAGGTGTCCTCTTGGAGCTGCCCCTCTCCTCCTTCTCCTCCCCCAGTCTCGAAGCCCCCACCGGAAACTGTACATTGCAAGTACCTTCGCCCTCCTCCTCCTCCTCCTCCTCCTCCTCCTCCTCCTCCTCCTCCTCCTCCTCCTCCTCCTGTCCCCCTCCTCAACTTCCTCCTGTCCATTTCCTCCTCCTCCTCCAGTCTCGAAAACCAAACCGGAAACTTTACTGCAAGTGCCTTCCCCCTCCTCCTCCGCTTGTCCCCCTCTTCC
>CAUYUJ010004947.1:82500-122500 GCA_963575745.1 Prorocentrum cordatum | reverse complement strand
GAGCGCCGACGGCATCTTGGCCAAGGACTCGGCCACCCAAGCAACCTGTTGCTTGTAATAGCTGAGGTCCGAAACATCCTTGACCATCTTGGTGAAACGGCCTGGCGGAATCAGCACGGGGTGCCCGCAACTCTCGGGCTTGAAGACGTCATCCACAACGTTCCACTTCATGTTCTTAGACCCCTCCTTGAAGAACGCCTGGGCATATTAACAAGGGAAAACCACCGAAGATCGGACGGAAATACACATGCGCACGTGGGATATCAAACGCGGGACAGACGGGTGACAAGGAGGAACCTCATCCAGGGCGGCTTCCCGAGCGGCCTGCCCTCTGCCAACGTTGACCCCCGACCCCCGACGCGCCTTGGGGGTCGCCGTCGGGGGCGAGGCAGGGCGCCGAGGGGGGCGGGAGGAGGAGGGGGGGGAGAGGAGGAAGATGAGGATGAGGGGGAGGGGGATGAGGAGGGAGGGGGACAGGGGACTCGCAGGAGGAAGCTCCCCCCCTAGTGATCACCGAGGGATCGGAAATCAGACGTTGGGCACATCCTAGCAACTTGTCGCTCTGAACGCGCAGCGCAAGCAATAAGCAATTGGGCACCCCCCTGTCCTCCTCATTCTGGATCGCCAGCACGACCTCCCTGCGCAGCCCGTCCAGAACGGCCGACTGGTTCGCGGGGCCACTCGAGGCCTGCGGCTGGGAAGCGCGCGCTGCGAAAGAGGCGGAGGAGGAAGATGCAGGAAAAAAGGGGGGTGGCATGAGGAGGACGAGGCAAGGCGAGACATCAGGAGGGAAGGACAGGAGAGCGAGGCGGAGGAGGAAGAGGAGTGATGAAGAGGAGGAGGAGGAGCGGGAGGGATGGTCAGCAGGCTAGGAGGCGGAGGAGCGAGCAGGAGAAGGAGCAAGCCGAGGGGGGGAGGGAGAGGGAAAGGAGGGGAGGAGCAGCGGCAGCAGGCGAGGATCGCGAGGCGCGAGGATGCCACAATATTATCATCCCTCACCCCCCATTCATCCTTCCCTCCCCCCTCGTCTTTCCTCACCCCTCCTCCGCCGAAACTCCGCCTCCCTCCAAATCCCCAGCCTTCCTCCCGGGACGGCCCCCCCTCGTCCTCGCCCCTAGCATCTCCCGTTTGCGCCCCGGCCTGCTGCTGGCTCAAGTTGTCCCTGGCTTGGTTCTGGCCCTGCTTCGAGAACGTCTTGCTCCAATTGCCCTTGAAGTCCCAGAGCGCCTTGCGCGCAGTCTTGACGTCCTCGGCCTGAGTGCAAATCGAGAACGCCCTGGCATCGTCGGTCACCTTCTTCATGTACTCGCGGTACTTGTGCGCATCCACGTCCTCAGCACTCAATGTCTGCCAAGTCGCCAGCAAAGCCGCCCGATGGGTCTGCAATGTCGCGATGCTCTCGGTGGCCGTCGCCATCAGCGTCTCCCCGTCAGTCTTGAACGAGTCCCCTGGCTCTTCGTTTTGATTGGAATGCGTGATCCAGACCTGCACTGCGTCCACCTGCTGCTGGAACTGAGTGATCTTGTCGCCGAGCGCGCTGTCACTCTTGGCGATGTGGCTGTTCAATAGAGCCCGCTCGACCTCCTTGACCTTGGGCTCGGCCGCCTCCCGCCTCTTCTTCTCCTCCTCCTTCCGCTTCATCTCCGCGTGCTGCTCCATGATGCGGTCTTCCTCCGCCCTGAGCTCCTCGCGGCGCTGGTCGAGGTCGCGGAAGATCGCGTTGGTCAAGATGTTCTTCTGCCCTCTGCCGCACTCCTCGGGAGCAACGAGGCCGTTCGCCAGATCCGCCGTTGGCACGTCGACGCCAGACGGCTGCGCAGAGCTAGGCGACGGGATGAGCACATCTGTGCGCCGCGCCTTGGCGCGCGTGTCGTTCATGGTCTTCTGCATCTCCTCGAGGTCCTGCCGACTGCCGACGTGGGCCGACTGGCCAAGACCTGCCCCGCCCCGGCGCGCCAGCAGACGGGGGGGTGGCGCAGCAGGCGAACAGCGCCAGAGACAAATGCAAACTGATTGGGAGGGTGGGAGGTGGGATCAGGGATCGGGAAGGTAGATCAGGATTGCGAGACGAGGAGGGGAGAGAGGATGAGAAACGTGGGCAGGAGCAGCGGCCCTCGATCTCCCATCATCCGAATCATCCATCCTGCGCCTGGGTATCACATCTCATCCCCTAACTCCCCTGCCCCTTACTCATCCTCATCGCCCTCCCCTCATCCATCGCGCCAGCCCCTCTCCACCGCCCCAGGGGGCGCAAATAATGGTGAAAGGAACTGCGACGAGGGACGCACGCTCGACCTGCCCCAGCCTGCCATGACTCCGAGATCTCCTGGCCCGCGCATTCAAATCCACGGATGCACGAACGGGGGCTGAGGTCGTCAAGAGAGGGGGCGAGAACGACAGGAGGGCGCCCCCCCGCTAGACCAAGGGCATCCACCTGGGGCCCAGGGCATGCTACGTCCGACTCGAAACATTCTCTCAGAGCCCAGACCCAGGGCCCACCTGTCATCGTCATGTGCGACTCGCGATGGCGCGCCTCGACGCCTGCGAACTTCCCCAAGCACTTCTGCCCGCGGCGCTCGGTCACGACGGCGCCTGGCTCATTCAAAGCCTCCGCCCACAGGGGAACGCACTCCGCCTCGTTCTTCGCGCGGCCAAGGATGATCTGGTCCTTCGCCCACTCCGTGAACGGCTGGTAGCACACGAGGTCGTCGCTGAGATCCCCCGCCACCTGCTCCTCGGGACGCAAGGGGGGGAGGCCGCGCGACGAGCGGGGTGCAGCAGCAGAGCTGGCTGTGAAGGAATATGTGGGATAGAGTGCGAGTCTGGGCCACTGACGGCGTTCAACCTTTAGCTCCCGCGCCGAGGTCGCCGCCGCGTCGGCGCGACGCGGACCGACTGTCGATGGCGGGATGGGGGGGCTGCGAGGAGGAAGCGACCGACAAACGGCTTCGATAAGCGGCCGCAACAAAATGCGGGCGTCCTGCTTCACGTACCCCTTGGTCTCGTACTCGCGCCCGCGCTTCGTGTGGCCCTCCCTCTCCCGTTTTTTCTTCTCACCCTTGTACCACTGAATCTTCTCCTCGGGTGACATTTTGGACAGCATCTCCTTCAAGCTCTGAGCGGCCGCGGGGCTGAGCGTCGCACCAGTGGCCCTCGTCGACGCGGCGGCCGCCGCGCCGTCGGAACCCGCAGACCCAGATGCCGCCGCCGCAGCCTTGGCAGCAGCCTTCAATTGCGCGAACTGGCGGTCGCACCACTTGTCAGTGGACACGCACGCCATGCACTTGCGCTTGTACGGGTTGCGCCCCCCCGTCGGGAGGCTGCCCGAGACTGTCACGGGCTCTGTGCACTTCAAGCAGACCAGGTCCGCGGGGCTCCCGAGCTCCTCCTCCTGCTGCTTCTTTCTCTCCGACTTCTTCGGGGCCATGGCCCAGAGCGAGGCTCGGCGATCGGTGCCCACAAGTAGTGAAATGGGCGCTGGTCTCAGGAGCTGGCCGCTCGCGTGCTGGGGCAAGCAAGCCTGCCCGAGCACGGCGTCGGAAGCAAACTCGCTGCCAGCGAGTGGAGCACTAATGGGAATAGACTGGGTTCAAGTAGAGATTAACCGAGCGGGGGGTGGGGTAGTGGAGGGTACCCAGAGTGCATAGCAAAGAGGCGTTGTGTCTACCCAACCTGGGTAAAGTTGACGGGTGGGAGAGTAGGATGATCATAGAGCGGGAAGTTGCGAGTAGAGGGTAAGTGGAGGAACATGGGAGTAGAGGGTAGAGCAAAGAGAGTGGAGCTGAGTAGAGAAGGTGGGGGACATTGTATGAGGGTAGAAAGCAGAAGGCCAGGGCTGACTCAAGCAGAGTTGACGTCCTGTCATACACGACCACACCCCACTGTAGTCTACTGAGCAAGAACTCCCAAGGCCAGCCTGTCAGGATACCAAGGCGAACCCATATGGTCTCTGTCATACTCTACCGTGGCCTACGGGGCACGACCTCCAAGGACCAGCCTATCTGGATACCAAGCTCGACAGACACCGCCAGCCGACCAAACGTGATGTTATCTCTCCTTCGCGCTCCGCCGACGCGCTATCGATATAAATCGCAATGCACGAGCGGTTGTTTTACATCCTGAATGTCCAAGCGTGCCGCTTACGGCCTCCATCGACGATGTCACCGACGCGTGGTTATCTTCGCGCTCTCGCGAGTCCAACTTGGATAAGGTCAACTGTCCAGTGTCCAGCCCAGGCCGGGACGCGCGACGCGCGATTATCTTCGCGCCCCTGGGGGACCTAGGTAACAGAAAACGAACTTTCGAGCAAGCCCACTCTGATTTGTGTTCTTCGCACCGCATTGCCCACGGCGGGCCGCAACTATCTGGCCTGGAGCAGTTCACCACGCCCTGCGGGCGGCGCCCCCCGCCGTCGAGGGCAGGGGGAAGAAAGAAACGCTCTTCAAATGCTATCCAGTGGGAGGGCCAACCCGATGGAAGAACTCATTAGCTCATCAGAGAACGCACGTGCAAACCAGAGACCACGAAACGCATGGCGAAATCAAGAAAATACCGAACGTGGCCCTCCCACTCGATGCCCGCGCGCCCGACGCCGAGGCGATGGGGGGCAAGCAGCAATGGTAGAGCGCGCTCATGAGATTAAGGCCATCCTGCCGTCGAAAGCAAACCTCTGGTCCAAGAGGTTGCTGATGCCCTCCTTGGACAGCGGGTGCTCGGCGCCTCCGGCGCGGCGGGGGGGCAATCACTGGCGACGGGGCAACGAGGGGCGAAGGGGAGGGGGAGGGATGTGTCAGGACGGTCACCAGGAAACGCTCGGGAGGGAGTGTGCCCGAATCTGAACCCGAACTTTTGGTGGCCAAAGCACCGCTGTTGACGTCCAGAATGCCAGACCTACTCACGGGCTCCAACATGGACAACCCCACTTTCGAGACCATGGGGAGCGGGAAGGCGTTCCCAGTCGCGAACGTTGTCAACCTCTGCGTGAAATAGTGCGACATCGCTGCTGGGTACCCGACCATCCTGAACCGTTCGCGGTCCGTCAGAGGGCGAAAGAACCGCCGCTCCTGCCCCGGGGCGCGCTCAAATCCTGATCAGAACACTCGATCAGCAAAGAACCGTGAATATGGGGAAGAACTGGGGAGAGGGATACAGGGGAGGGGATTGGGGGGAGGGATGCTGGGGAAGAGAAAGGGAGGGAGATGGGGCTCGGGGAGAGGAATACAGACATAGATGGATACATAGAGCGATACACAGGGAGAGATGGGGAGAATGAGAGTGATGTAATGCGGAATAGAGATACTCATGTATATGTGTATGCTTGTTGTATACATATATATATGCATGTGAACCCGTGCGTGCGTCGCTCTGTGAAGTTGTCTCGTTATGATTCTGGCCATGTCTACGTCAGTGGATACACATCGTACTTGCGATGCTAGCGATAGCAGTATCAAGCACAGACCACTCGATACACTGCACTGCGCACTGGGTCTGCCCAACACCCACTCCCCTCCATCTCGGGGCGATCGATGTCATCAACTGACATCGCGAACAGTGCAAGTCCACAGCGGAGCGGGGGGCATGCGTCGTATTTGATCTGGGGGGGGTACACCTTACCGAAGGCGCGGTGGTGCTCCACAACTGCAATTGACCCAGCTTTGTTGCGTGCCTTATCCTGCTTGATCAACTGGATGTAATCGTCCAGGTTTTTTTTCACACTCGCCCCCTTGAAATCAGCAGTGCGCTCGTTGGGGATACCAGGCTCTAACACATCGTCCAGGGCCATGCGCGTGAAGGCATCCCCGATGTCGAACGTGGGCAAGGAGAACGGCGTGGACAACGTGTCAATCCTCCCTGCACCCTCAAAGCCGCCGCACTGCGAGCTCCCAACAACATATCAGTTCCCAATGGGTGCGAGCATGACATATGGAAATACTGTCAACCGTTGGCGCGCCAATGCGATCCCCAAACGCTTCGCATCATGCACTTGAAGTGGCATTATACACACAGGGACGTGCTGCGCACAAAGAAAACTACATCAAGGCTGACGCGTGCACGCGCACCCGCATACGAAGAACCGTTCTCCAACCAAACCGAGCGACTGCTTTAAACCCTGGGCCTGGCCACAGAACTCCGACAGAGATGCACCCCCTGCAACTGCCCTCCCCTGGCGTCCGCATGCCGCGTAACCAGCGCCGCTTGCGCGACTGAGGCGACCAGGTCTCCACCTGCCCTCACCAACTGCCCTGTGTCCGACATCCTCGCCTTCGCCTCGTCATCCTCTTCTCTTCTCCTCTTCCTCATCCTCCTCGGAACCACGCCTTCCTCCCCTGCTCCTGCTCCCTCCTCCTCATCCTCTTCCTACTCTTCCTCCTCCTCGTCTCCTCCCCCCCCAGTCCTCCTCGTCGTCCGCCTCGTCGTCCTCCTCATTGTCCCTCCCCCGCCTCCGCCTCCTCCTCCTCCGCCTCCTCCTCCTCCACCCTCCACCCCCCGCCCTCCACCTCCTCCTCCCCCCGGCCCCCCCCCCCCCCGGGGCGCCGTGTCGAACCCCCACTCGAAGAAGGGCACCGTGGTCTGCAATCGCTGCACGACGCGGACGTTCCACGGCTGCCTGCAGAAGCAGGCGAAGGGGCAGGGAGGGCGGGCGAAGGCAGGGAGCAAGCAAGCAGAGGCGAAGGGAGTGGCGCGGGGGAGGGGAACGGGATCAATGGCAGGCAAGAGGAGGCAGGAAAAAGGATGCAGGAGGGGGGAGACAAGGACAGGAAAACAGAACGGGGAACGGTGGAAGGAGAAGAGGAGGAGAAGGAAGAAAAGGGGGGGGGAGAAAGAGAGAGAGAGAGAGAGAGAGAGAGAGAGAGAGAGAGAGAGAAAAAAAAAACAAAAAAAGAGAGAAAAGAGAGAGAGAGAGAGAGAGAGAGAAAGGAGAGAGATTGGGGGGAGGGAAGACGGGAGAGAGAAGGAAAAGGAAAATGAGTGATAAGTGGATATATATTTATGAGAGAGAGAGAGAGCGAGGGGCGGTTGGAGATGTCAGATGGGAGAGAAAGGGAGAGAGGGGGAGGGCAGCGAGAGAGAGAGAGAGAGAGAGAGAAAGAGAGACAGAGAGAGGCAGAGTCTGAAAGGAGGAGGGGGGACAAGGTGGGCTGGAAGGCTGGAAGGGGAGGGGGGCGGAATTGCAAGGCAAACCTTCAGTGTTCAAACGTCGCTGAACCACCCCCCACGCCCCGGACCCCCATCGCATTTTCGCGGCCCGAGGCCCAACACCCCCAACACATGTTTCCCAACTGTTATACACGGCACCCCCTGGTACAGGATGCGGCCCCATTGAGGGGAAGCGGATCAGGCGGTCTTCGCGCGGATTTTATGGTTCGTATTTTTGTAGAGAAAAAAAAACACAACAAAAAGGGAAATGCAAAACAAATTATGATGGCGATGATGATTGTCTGGTCATGATGGAGAGTTTGATGATGACGGCGACGCTGGTGACGGCGAAACGCGACATGAGTTCGTTCTTTCTCTGGCGATATAACAACACAGTCTCATGTGCAGTGCAGGCTAACAGCAGGCTAACATAATAGACTACAAATGTAAAGTAAAGCGCGCGCTCTAAGACTGACAAACGCTGGAGGCACACGAAGGCTGACTCCAAAGGGGCGGGGGGGCAGAAGGGGATAAGCGAAAACGGCAGGGGCAAACATTGAGTGAACGCCACCCCGCCGTTTCTTGTCCTAAGCAGTGGCGATACAATGTGACGATGCCAATGTCGGCGACAGTGGTGACGGCGCAGATGGCAATGATGGTGGTCCAGGACCTGATGGTGGGGATGATGGATGAGGACATGATGACGACGGCGATGATTGCGACAGCGAACCACGCCATGAATATATTCATGATGGTGACCCGCAGCCGTGTCGCGAGGCGCGAAATGGAGGTTTCTCTTGGCGTTCAAGAGGTACCATTTCTCTGTACTCAGCACAGAGGTATTGTCGCATTCGGGTGGCTGCAGGTCTACATCCCGAAAGCCGCCCAACATTGCCCCATCATGGGCCCCCCCGAGCTTGCCACGCCCCAAGACGGCCCAGGAGGCCTCCGAAAGCGACCAAACACAGCCCATGAGGCCCCCGAGAGGGCCCTAAGAAAGCCCTGAAGTGGCCCATAACGGCACGCGAAGCGCTCAGGACGGCCTGGAATCGCCAAAAGACGGGGCCATGAGGCACCCAAGAGGGGGGAGAAGAGGAAACGATGGTGATGATGGTGGATGTCCTGCTCGTGACTATCGCGATGATGATGGCGGCGAAAACGGCGATGGCGGTGATCACGGTGCTTCGCGCAGGTGACGGCGGTGCGGACGACGGCGATGGCGAAGCAGCGCTCTATGCTGAGCGAGCTGCAGGCGCGCGCCGCCTTGCAGAGCGGGCGGGCCGCCCTGAGGAAAGACACGGTGCACTTTTCGGGGCGGGCAAGCGGAGCCGCGCGTCGGGGGGGAAGAGCGAGGGGAGGGAAGGGGAAGGGATCGGGGAGAGAGAGGGGGGGGGGGGGGGCAGGGGGGGAGGGGGGGGGGAGGGGGCGGGGAGGGGGGAGGGAGGGAGGGAGGGGAGGGGGGGGGAGGGGGGGGGGGGGGAGGGGTGAGGGGCGAAGTGGGAGGGGAGGGACGGAAAGTGGGAGGGGAGGGACGGAAGTGGTGGAGGGGGCGGGCGACAGAGGGGAGGTGGAGGGATGGGGGTGGGCATGGAAGGAGAGCGCGGGCCGACGCATTTCGCGGGCGGGAGAATGCGCGCGCGGTCGCGACATGGCGCCCGCGCCACCGCACGCCGCGCACGGCCCCATGCGAAACTTCTGGCCCCTGCGGCGCACCCGCATTCTCATGACTGGCCCCCTTCTTCGCAAGCTTCTCGGCAGAGTCGAGGCCCAGCTCTGAATGCGCTGGGGTCGCGCCATCCGCTGGAGCTGCGTGCGGCACGCCTCGGGAATGCAAGCACGCATGGGACATGCAGGGCCGCGCTGCGCGCAACGCTAGGGCGCGGCTTCGGCGACTGGGCAGGGGAAGGGCGCAAAGGCAGTCGGGGGCGAGCGAAGTGGCGTCGCGCGTGGCGCCTGGGGGCATGCGCAAACGAAGTGAATGGGGGAACGAAGAACGCTCGAATTCCGCGCGGCGCCGCGCGCGGGGCGCTGTGCCCCGTCGGGCTCTCCTCCTGCCTGGCGCGTGCCTGGTGGCCGCCTCAAACTCATCGCGCGCGGCCTCCACGGGCTTCGTCACTCCCCCGGCCTTCGCAGACCTTGCCGATGGTACCCCACGCATTTCTCAACCGCAAAATCGAGAGCGGCGCGTGGGCCCCTGATGCTCGGCGTCTGGCTTGCGCTGCGCGCACGCGGCTCTGATGAACCTTGCCCAATAAGTATTGCCGTCGCAAGTCTTGCCGCACTCGCCACCAATGGCGGGGCCGCCGCGAGGCATTCCCCCCGACGATCGCAAGGTCGCCCAAGCGCGTCGCGCCGCCCTGCGGAGTCGGCCCGCCGATGTGCGCCGCGCCCGCCGTGCCCGATTGCTGCCCGAACGCATGGGCGAGCCTTCAGGGCGGCGCGGGAACGGCCATTTGCATGTTAATCGAAATCGCAAACTTCACAGCGTGCCTTGGATCGCTATCACGAGGTGGATGAGGAGGAGGAATGAACGAAGGATGGGGAAGATAAGGCGCGTGCTTCGGCCCGCCCAAAATCGATTGGAACGCTGGAAAACCCGCAAAGGCAGTTATAAGAATTGCGAAAAACCGCGCGCGCAACTCCAAGGAAACACTCTCGGAAGCCCTAGGTGCTCCCGCCCGAGACACTTTTCGTTGCGCCCGAAACCCTTCGGCGGGACCAAGGACTGCGGGCCGATACCAGGGCTCGCCGCACGGCGCGCCCCCTGGCCCCGCCCCCAACTCTTGGGCGGATCGCAGGAGCCAAGAACCCTCGGGCTTGACCACAGAACCCCCGAATTCCGCGCGAACTCCCGCGGCCCCGTCCGAGAGCCCATGGGCCGCGCCCGAGAAGCCCTGGGGTTCCATCCGAAACCCCCATGGTCCCGCCCCAACACCCCCGGGGCTCCGCCCAAACCTCTCGGGCAAGACCTAGGCGCGCCATCGGAACCAAGGCGCGCCGAACGGCGCGCCTTAGTCCCGCCCGAGAGATCTCTGCGGTGCTCCAGGAGTGCTGGGTCACGACCATGGAAGCTTCTGGCGAAACCCACAGGCCCTTGGCCCTGCTCAAAAGGTATATCGAAACCTAAGTGTGCGACCCACGTAGCCCCAGGCGGAACCGCAGGAATGCTAGCGCGGGACAGTGTAGGCTTCGGGCGAGACCCACGAGCTCTCGGGCGGGACCCAGGCGCGCCGTACGGCGCGCCTGGGTCCCGCCCGAGAGCGGTGTGGTAGACTTGGAATTGCTGGGCTAGAACCTCGGAAGGTACCCACTGCCCTTGTGCGAGACCCAGGCGCGCCGTACGGCGCGCCTTGGTCCCCCCGCGAGCTCTGCGGATCGCCTGCAATTGCTGGGCTAGAATCTCAGCAAATAACCACGGCCGTTGGGCGGGACCCAGGCGCGCCGTACGGCGCGACTGGGTACCGCCTGTGTGCTCTGTGGGACACCCCAGAACTGCTGTGCTGCAGCTACGCCGGTACCCGCGGCCCTTGGGCGAGACCCAGGCGCGCCGTACGGCGCGCCTTGGTCCCGCCTGAGAGTTCTGTGGTGAACCTGAGAATTGCTGTGCTGCAGCTAGAACGGTACCCACGGGGCTTGGGCGGGACCCAAGCGCGCCGTACGGCGCGCCTGGGTCCCGCCCGGCGCGCCTGGGTCCCGCCTAGGAGCTCTGTAGGGATCCCGAGAATTGCTGTGCTGCAGCTACAGCGGTACCCCACGGGGCTTGGGCGGGACCCAGGCGCGCCGTGCGGCGCGCCTGGGTCCCGCCCGAGAGCTCTGTAGGAAACCCGAGAATTGCTGTGCTGCAGCTACAACGGTACCCACGGGGCTTGGGCGGGACCCAGGCGCGCCGTACGGCGCGCCTCGGTCCCGCCCGAGAGCTGCTCTGTGGTGATTTAGCATTGCTGAGCTAGAATGTAGCGAAATATCCACGAGGCTTGGGCGGGACCCAGGCGCGCCGTACGGCACGCCTGGGTCCCGCTCGAAAGCTCTGTGGGGAATCTGAGAATTGCGGTGCTACGATTTGAGCGGTAGCCACGGCTCTTGGGCGAGACCCAGGCGCGCCGTGCGGCGCGCCTGGGTTCCGCGCGAAAAAGGACGCGGAGAACCGCAGCATTGCTGGCAATCATAGAGCTTTCGGGCTGACTACGATTCTTGGGCTGCACCCAAGCGCGCCGTGCAGCGCGCCTTGGCCCGGCGCGAAAACCTTTGCGCGGATCACAAGAAATGTCAGTGCAGACCCCGCGCGTTCTCGGGCGAGACCCAGGCGTCTGTACGGCGCGCTTTTTGGGGTTAGCCCGAAACGCTTGCAGGGGGCTCCAGGGATGCTGTAGAGAGCCATGAGGTTGCTGGAAGGAACCCACGGAGCCTTCGGCGGAGCCCATGCGCGCCGTGCGGCGCGCCTCGGTCCCGCCCGAGGATTTGTGCGGAGCCACAGGGAGCTTTGAGCGAGCTCCACGGGCTCTCGGGCGTGACCAAGGCGCGCCGTCGGCGCGCCTTGGTCCCGCCCGAGAGGCCAGCGCGGAGCCCCAGGAGTGTTGGGGCGGAACCATGCGGCTTCAGGCGAGATCGGCGCGCTCTCGGGCGTGACCCAGGCGCGCCGTACTGCGCGCCTGGCTCTCTCAGAAACGGTTGGGCTGAACGTCAGGGGTGCAAGCTCCACGGGCTCTCGGGCGGGACCCAGGCCCGCCGTACGGCGCGCCTTGGTCCCGCCCGATGGGGTGCTGGAGCATGACCATAAGGCTTTCGCGCGTGATCTACGTGCCCTTGAGCGGAGCCAACGCGCGCCGTGCGGCGCGCCTTGCTTCCGCCCGAGAGGTCTGTGCGGAGCCCCAGGAGTCCTGGCGCAGCGGAACCGCGCCCCAACTTTGACAACCTTGCAAAACTTTCAGCAACGCTTTCGGGCAGAGCCAAAACGCGCCGTGCGGCGCGCATTTTCCTGCGTTGCAGTTTGCTGCGTTTTGCCGCGCTGCATTTTGCTGTGACGCATTGCGACGCGTGGTATTCTGCTGTGATAGATTCTGCTGCGTTGCATGTGCTGTGTTGCATTTCGCTGTGGTGCGTTTGTTGCATTTCGCTGTGGTGCGTTTTGCTGTGTTGAAGTTTGGTACGTTGAATTTAATGGTGATGATGGTAATTGTGATTACGGCGATGGGTGCTAATGGTGGTGATGACGAACGAACGCTATGTTTATGATGCGGACGATGGCGATGATGATGACCTTGATCGCGTTGAAGATTCACAGGGCACGCGAGGACGAATGTGTGGTGATGGCGGCGGTGAAACGATTGTGGTGATGCTGGCAGTGCAAATGAAACGAGGCCCAGGCAGAAACACTGATGACGCTTTAGGTTGCTACTGCTGCTAGCCAGATGACGACGACGGGGATGGCGATCATAACTGCGATGGCCAGGGCGGATGGCCGAGGACCGACCAAACCAATGCGGAGGAGGGGGGGAGGTTTGTGGGAAGCGAGGGCGATGGGGAATTAGGGGGCAATTGGGAGGCACTGGGGGGAGGAGGAATACGAGGAGGAAGAGGATGAGGGGGCGGAAGGATGGGAGGGTGAGGGAGAGGAAGGAGGAGGAGGCGGATGAGGAAGAGGAGGTCGAGGTGGATATGGAGATGGGAGGAGGGGGAGGAGGAGGAGGAGGAGGAGGAGGAGGAGGAGGAGGAGGAGGGCGAGGTGGAGGAAGAGGAGGAGGAGGAGGAGGAGGAGGAGGAGGAGGGATGGGGATGAGGAGGAGGAGGAGGAGGAAGCGGATGGTGAACGATGCATACGATGAGACACAAGCCCAATGGATGAGGCGAAAGATTGCAAAATCGAAAGGGATGACAGCGAATGGGCTACGGGCGATGGGCGACGTGTGGGAATTGGGAAATGGGGGTCGAAATATTGAGACCGAATCATGGAGAGAGGGGGCGGGATGCGGAGGGGGATATGTCAAGAGAAGGGAGGACAGAAGAAACAGAAGAGGGGGAGATCAAAATGAACGGAATGAAACAATAATCGCGCTGGGCAACTAGGATGGCAGACTCCGCGCCGTCCTGGCGCCGCCGTTCTCGTACTTACGGATGTTCGGCGAGTTCTCCAACGCCTCCCGACTCGGCGAGCGAGGAGATGAGGGGGAGGAGGAGGAGGATGAACGAGGAGGAGGAGGCAGAGGAGCAGGAGGAGGGGATGAGGTGGACGAGGAGGAGGAGGGCGAGGCGAGGAGGAGGAGGAGGAGGCTCAGGAGGAGGAGAAAGGATAACGACAACGAGAAGGAACGTGAGATCACTGCCCCCCCTTCTCCTCCGCGTCCTCCGAGCCCACCTCCCCGGGCCATCGAGGCCCCGTCCTCTTGCCCCTGCCCCTCTCCCCCATCGCAATCGCAGACGTCGCCCACCTCTCTATTGGGCAACTCCCCCCCATTCCCGCCACGAACAGCAAGACTCCTTTCCACGCCATGTGCTCGATCCAGTCCAAGCTCCTCCCCGCTGGGGCATGCATGTCATGAAGCAACTAATGGCGCTGGCAATGCAACTAAAGGAATAGGGAGGGATGGATGAGAGGATGGGGGGGAGGGAAGAGGGAATGAGGGAGGGAGGAAGAAAAGAGGGAACGACGGAGGGATTGATGGGGGGAGACTGGGGAGACGGAAGAGGAAGATGTGGGTGGGGATGTGCTGCCCCAGGCTGCCCCCCGCCCGCCCCTCCCCCCCCCCCTCCCTCCCCCCTCCCTCCCTCCCCCGCACCCTCTCCCTCCGCATTGCCCCCGTCCCCGAAGGCCGGGCCCCGCGGGCGCCCGCCCGTCCTCTCGTACAACTCCGCGTATGGCGAGGCGATCCCCTCCCTGTCGCCATTCGCAGCCCACGGCAAGCAAGAGGGGCCGCAAAACATGACCTCGAAGTCCTCCAACGCGTCCAGGGGAACCTTAAGCATGTCCCCGCCGATTGGGCCCACGTTCACGCGCTCGAACCTCCCCCCGCCCAAGCGACGCGCCCCCTTCCTTCAATCGGATCCCCCCCCCCTTCGCCTTGAACGCCCATGCATTGCCTCCTTCGCCCTGCCACACACGCCCTCCTCAACGCCGTCGCCCTCTGCCCTTCTCTCCCCCGTTATGCCTAGACAATTGTACATATGTCTGAATGCACCATTCCTTACCCCCTTGCGGATCTATAGATATGTGTATATATATATATATATATGTGTGTGTACATGTTTACACACCGGTACATGTATGTGGGCCCACATATGTATACACATATATCCTCATGCACCATATGCACATATCTAGTAGTATGATTGCCTCGTGCAATCTACGTGGTCGGGGCCCCTCTGCCATCACGACTGCGTCTGTGCAAACCCTGGCTTCTCCTTACGCCGCCAACCCTGCCCCGCCTCTGATGCCCGCGATAAACTTCCTCATAACGCGGATCTATCTCGTAACTTGCCACCTGCCTGTGCTTGATGCCACCGATCGATAAAAACATGCTAAACCCTCCGAGGCCGTGGAACGGCTCTGCAACTCGCAACGTACGATTGATGCGGTGCTTGATCCTGTGCAACTCCGTTCGGA
Source organism: Prorocentrum cordatum (assembly GCA_963575745.1). Classification (NCBI taxonomy): domain Eukaryota; class Dinophyceae; order Prorocentrales; family Prorocentraceae; genus Prorocentrum; species Prorocentrum cordatum. The sequence goes on along the minus strand of CAUYUJ010004947.1, from coordinate 107,766 downwards.
TATACTGCAAATCAGGCGGCAAAACAGGAGCGCTCAACTCCGCATGCAAGGCCTTGTCGCCCTCCGACATGGCCGCGTGCAATGGGACTGTGGAAATCGGAGGCTCGACTGACTGGGAGTCTCGCTTCACCTGCCCTGACCTCTCGACCATCTCAAGGTCATGCTTCCCCTGCTCCGGCAATGCCGCGCCCACTGCGGATGTGGAAGTCGGAGACTCGACGGTCTCTGAGTCTCGATTCAACTGATTGGGACTCTGGGTCACATCAAGGTCACGCCTCAACTGCTTAGGATCGGGGGAACCCTTGGTCGGGCTTAGATTCTGAGGTGGCCGCTTCGTACTGTGCCGACGCCTGACGATGGTAATCTCGCTCGCCTGGCTTCTGCCGTCGCCCTGGCCGATGAACTCGTTGATGCTGCGCTGCTTCGAAACACATCCCGCCTCCGCTACCCGCAACGTACTCAACAACTCATCCGAATAGATGCAAACCAGAAACACATGCACGCACCGCCTCATGCCAATGGGCACTACCTATGCCGAAACCGCCATGCGCTCATGCAACGCCTTCTGTGATGAACTCACGTGGGCAACACCCTCACCACAAATGGCATCGGCAACCCTCCCATCCCACCATGCGAAATACACAGTAAGTACTGCCAATATACCACGACCACTGCCGATAACCGTCCCTTGAACACTAACTGTGCTGTGGGCAACTCCTGTTCCCCCTCAGCTCCTATCGTCGCTGAAATCCCAGATCAAACCTTCCCCAACATGAGAATTCCCAAAACAAAGCTCATCATGTGTCGGCGAACGTCAATCATGCAACCGAAACGCACTCGGGCACTGCAAATGGGGCCAACCGACACCCTACGACCTGCCAACGCAACTACGCTGGGGCACGGCAAGGCGAAACCTGGGCGGGACCTGGCGAGACTCGGGCGGGACTCGGGCGGGACTTGGGCGAGACTCGGGCGGGACTCGGGCGGGACTCGGGCGGGACATGGGCAGGACGGGCGGGACATGGGCGGGACATGGGCGGGACATGGGCGAGACGGGCGGGACATGGGCGGGACATGGGCGAGACATGGGCGGTACTGGCAAGACATGGGCGGGACATGGGCGGGACTCAGGCGGGACTTGGGCGGGACCTGGGCGATGTCACCTGCACTTCCGTGGAAACTGAGGGCTGGTCGGCGCGCCAGCGTGAATCTTGGGCCTCAGCGGGCCTCATGCTGCTGGATACCAGCAAATCAACGCAAGCATTGCCGCTGCTGCACACAACATGCCACCCCTGTATATAGCGATATCAGCTCGATCACGATCTCGAGCACGAGCACATGCACATCGTGCAACCGCTCTCGCTCAGAGGCTCAGACTCATGGTTCCCATGCTGGCACCTTTGGGGACGATCTGGGCGCCCCAATCCTATTTATTGGCACCCAACTGGCTGGCGATCGCATGTGCCCCTCGTTTCGGTTGCCCCCACCGCCCTTGCTTAGCATGTCGACATTCACGACTGCCTCTGTGGCCTCAAGGCGATTCGCAGCTGCAGCGCGATTGACGGATGTAACAAATCCTGGAAACCACGCCCTATCCCTCATCAAACTGGACTTGGCGCCGTCTCGCACCACGATAATCACGCGCATGCGATCATCGAATCTGCATGGCTGTATTTTCCAATACACTGCACGGAACACATCGTCTAACAAAAAATGAATCCATCGCCCTTGACAGACCTCACGGGGCGTGCACCTCGCGACGTGCCCATCGACACACGCCTGGCCCACGGCTGCATCAGCGCCACGGCCGAACGCCCCGCTGTGAAACAACGCGCCTGAACGCTCGGCCGCGACGGACCCTGGGCTTGCTGGTGCACGCACGGGCTTGACAACAGCCGTGCCCCCCCCCTTCAGCCTGTTCTTTAACAACTTTTCGCACCATGCGACGCCATGGTTGAAACTGCGAACAAACTGTTGACAATGGCATCTCAGAAGCCTTCATGTGATCAGGAATCCTCGGGCGTAAAGCCCTCAGCCTGTCCTTTACAGATTGCCAACATCATGCGACGCCGTGGCTGAAACTACAAAAATTCGATATGGGCGGCTGGTGGGGTGCACTGTTGCCCGGGGCGCCCCCGCCCCTACATGTACTTTATGTTTTTGCATGTACACGTCTCTTCGCGTATCATATGCATATCATGCGTCAGACCATACGGAAATCATACAATACACATGCCATATTCATATCACATGGTCACGGGTGGGGGCATAGCCCGCGCACAGCGCGTGCCCGTCGAATGCATGGACGCGCATGCTCACGGCGTGCACACACACTGCCACCACCCATAGTTGCGAGGCTCCACCCCGACCAACTCGCGCCACACCCTGAAAAAAACTCAATGCACAACGCGCAACTGTTGCTATCAGCTCGTCTATCCGATACAACCATCGCAACATCACGACATGCAACCTGTCGGCTTGGGCGGCTCGCTGGCGAACGATCATTGCCCCGTGACACGCTGGGGCGCCCCCGCTCAAACAACCAACTCGGTGTTTGAAATCGTTTTATCATGTTTCTTAACCACTATATGTTGACGTGCAAATCGCACGAGTCTGAACGGGGCGGCGCAAGCCAACGGGACCAAGCCTCCATCACGTGGGTGGAGGATCATCCTCCTCTTCCTCCTCCGCCTCCTCCTCCTCCTCGCGCTTCCTCCTCCTCCTCCTCCTCCTCCTCCTCCTCCTCGTCCCATGACTGCACCTACTCGGCAGGGATCACATTAAATGCTGCATCGACCTCTGGGGCCGATGGGGCGAGACCCATGTGGCCTGTCATATCGGGCTTCTCGCCGTGCTTGCGCAACCACGCAAGCAACCAAGCCTTGGCATGGCGGTCCGACGCAAAATCCTTCAAAAACACATACCGCCTGCATTGCTTGCCAGATGGCAACCTGGGATGATGCTTGCACGTCACGAAACAACGCTGGTGGCCGCTCTGGTGCGACCAACCGTCGAAATAGATAACGTGGTCGCCCTCCCCGGGACACAAAGCAGGTGGCTTCGGCCGCGGGGCCGCGGCCACGACGGCGGGCGCGGCATGGTGTACAGGTACGAGATCGGCAGGTGGAGCCACCTCCGCCCCATCACCAGACCCCTGCGAATCCGAGGGAACACTCGCACAAACAAATGCAACTTTGCAAACAATCACTCGGTGTCTCATGATGCACCATTCCAAGGGCGACAGAATAACGATAACACGTTATAAACAACATGTTTATAGCATCGCCCATCGCTGCAAACCTGTGGCGACACTGACACTCGCCTGCCGAATCGTTGCTCTGCCCCCCCCAATTCCCCCGCCAATGGCGGCATGTCCTCGCCGTCGCTGTCCTCGCCGATCTTGTCCAACAACGCGGACACGGTGGCCCTGTCGAAGACTCTGTCGTCCTCCAACCGCGCGGGCGTGGGCAATGATAGACACCATGCTAGACGCCTGTCTGCGGCACTGGCATATCCGCGCTACAGGCCAATGATACCACCAACAGTTAGCATGCCAACCAACTCCATGTCTCCAGATTCGGCCTCAGACGACTGGAACGCCAAGCTTGATTTACACGGCGAACGGGGCCGATTTGACGTGGCACACCGAAGCCAACTTGGGTCACCGAGAAAAAGCTCTGCCCTCGCCCATGCCGCATGTACGATACTCAATTGCACGACTCCTCTCCTTGCCTCGCCTTCCCGCCCTCATGACGACTTGGCCTCGCTCTTCCCCCGCCCCATCTCGCCGCGCCGTGCCTACCCTTGCCGCATCCCGTTCCCCGCGGCCACCGCCATCTCTCCCTACCCCCCCCCCGCGCTCTCCTCCAATGCGGTGAATGTTCTCAAATCGTTGAGCTTCAGCAAGGCAGTGTAACCCGAATGACCCGCTCAACGGCGAGATTGGCGCATGGTAGGAGGGTGCAAACACCGACGGAACCCTGTCAAATTAGAACCGCCCGCCAAACCAATAGCTGCAAGCATACCCCCTGACAACCAATGGCCGACACTTCAAACAACCACCTCCCCACCGACAACAACGACTACCGCACCATAACAAGAAAAAGAACACCGACCCTTGCGGATGGCCCAACCAACCATTACCTGAGAAACGTGCGAAGGGCGTGTCGAAACCCGACGGCGGTCGCCGTGCTGGCACTGCCATTGGGGCGTTCGATGGTGCTCCCGCTGGCCCACGAGACGCGCCGTGGATGTGCCGCAAAGGTCGCATCCATGCACTGGGGTGTCCGATGGAACTCCCACGAGGGCACGATGGGCCCCCCCCCCTGGGGCCCGGGGCGCCCCGAAAACCCATGGGCGACCGCCCTGTGGGCCCTACCGCTGGGGCATTCGTCGGGCCCCCCATGGCGCCGTGGAACGCGTGAGAACTGCGGAAACAAAAGGGGCGGCCGCCATGCGGGCCATGCCACTATGATGGGGTTCGGTGGAGCCCTCCATGGGGCTGCGAAACGTGCGAGGGGGGTGCCGACGCCAGGAAGCGGCCGCCATGCGCGCCCTGCCACTGACGCCGTCGGTGGGCGTCCCCATGGGGCCTTCGGGGGGGTGCTGACATGGGCGCTGCGACTCCCTCCTTACCCCATCCCACTGGAGCTCTGGGGGAGTCGGGGGAGATTAGCAGGACCAGGGCAAACGGGATGTGATGACGAAGAGGCTGGAAGAGACGTGGGACGCTGCGGGTTCAAGAGGAGGGCCGAACGCCAACCGCAGCACCAGGGATAACACCGACAACAATAACACGAACAACACGAACAACAATAGCAGCATCGGCCAGAACACCACGAACAACACCAATAATGGGCGTGGCACTGAATGCTGGCGACAAGTTGAAACCATACGAATGCAATGGTAGCCCAGCAAGAAGGGCGCCGCCCTGAAACACAATCTGCACGAAATATGCGACGGCATGATGAACACAGGCGGGCGGAAGGAAAGGCAATGCTGGCATGGAGGAAAGATCCTGGAGCAAGACAGCGGGGAAGAGTGGAAAGGGTGCATAGCTAGGAAAAGAAACGAGCCCCCTGCCCCTGGCCTGGGACACTGAATGTTTCGCGGATGAGGCTTGAACCTCGCATATAGAAATCAGGTCCCCCGTGTAGAATCTTGGAGCAGTTCTTCGCGAACAACCTATCTTTCTCCAAGAGGGCCCTGTAATAAGTGTTCGGGTTGAAGCGGTTGCCCCTTGTCTCGGAAAACTCCAAGCGGGCCTCCCCCGGCATCAACGCAGCGGGCGCCTCCACGGCCTTCCAGCCGTTCGAGATGAGACGCCTGATCCACTCGAGCTTGGGGATGTTGCGGAAGGCCGCCTCGCGAACCTGTGCGCCCACGCCCCTCGTCGACTCCCCCCTTCAACTGCGCTGCCCGCCTCCTGCCACCCTGCCCTCCTGCCCCACTCGAACAATGGCGGGGGGTGGAAGCGGGGGTGGGCGGGGGGGTACACGGAATCCCAAATGATCTGGAATCAATTAATCGTTTGCTCGTTTCGACACCCTCGGCGCCGACGAGAAGAATAATATCGAAGGGGTACGCGCTAACACTGTGGAGCACTCCACGTCCAATCTGGCAACCTCGATATCAAACGCCTCATTGCCACCGATCTCTTGGTTACGTAAGATGCCCAACTCTACCAAACGATAGAGATCAGCGCGGGAGATATCGCGCACGTCAGCCAGTGCTATAGGGCCTGTTGCCTTCATAAACTGCACCAAGGCATTGAGCGTTCTATCATCGGTGAACTGGATCGCAGAAGTCACACAGGGCCTCTTCTGCGTCACCGCGGCGGCAAGCTGAGCGAGGCTGGCCTCGGGGGGCAATGGGGCATCAAATACTTGGTAATCTCATCAAACTCGTTGGTGTCTCTACGTTATGTTTCGGGCCACCCCACGGCGGACGCGACGAAGCGCCGCCCGAAAACCCATCCCGAGGCATGGTAGATGGGACATCCACACATCACTAATCCGAAAGAGTGGGCGGCATAGGGTGGCAATTTTGGATGAAGGTAACCTGTGGGATAGGAAGGAGAGCGCCTGCCGCTGGCGCGGGGACGACGGCGCCTGCCGCCGCGGCTGGCTCTGCATCTGCAAGGGGAAGAACAGGTGCTAACGTCTGAGTCACCACTGGGTCTGGTGTGATATCCACTGTCAATGGGCCAGGTTTCCACTCCCAATGGTAGATGGACCTCAGAGCCTCATCGAACGCCGCTACCCCAGTGAACGTGGACATGCGGAGCACCCGTGGCTCACCCCCGCCACGATGCAAAGCCACTTGGATTGTGAATGCGGCCCGGGGCGTGAGCTCCCTCACCAGGAACCGCCGACCCTATCGGGCCCCCCTGGCACTGGTACATGCTTTACCTAAATTAGTGTATTATGATCACTTCTCTGTTGTTGAAGTTTTGTATCAAGAATCGGCCCCGATTTATTTGTTCTTGTCCCTAACCCCTAACCTGGCTTATGTTGCCCCCGCTCCTGCTACCCCTGGCACAGAGCTCTCGGCGGAGCCCGAGAAGGTCTCAATGGCTGTCGGGTCTCGAATGGCATGAAGCACCGTGGCGATCTTTTTCTGTTCAGGGCGACAATCCACTACTTCGAAGAACACTTGATCGCTGGTCAAGTCAGCGGGCTCGCCAGCAGCAGCGCGAGACACCGAACCCACCAAATCGACGAAATGGTGAGGGTCGGGGGCCACTGCCTCCCTGTAGTCCTCCGATGGGGAAGTGGGGAGACGATGCGCGGGCTGCGCTGCCGTCCCAGGATCGGCGAAGCAAGGAAAGGGGGGGGGCCGATGTTCGAGGGTCGTGGGGTGAGGGAGGAATGATGATGGGAATAAAAAATGGTTAAGCTTGATTCCTGCGGCCCCCCCCCATCCTCACCACCACTTCCGTCTGTGGGTGATCAGAACCCCGCCCTGGCCCGCCCCTCTTCCTCCCTCTTCCTCTCCCCCCTTCCTTCCCTCATCCCGCGCCGCTGCTCCCGTCCACCCCCCCCGATCATCTGGAACACAAATCAAACCACAAACAATACTTGCTCGAACGCAAAACCCGATGCGGTCCTCATCGGAATTCACGACGGCGCGGCCCCAGGATGCCCTGGGCATCGAGTAAACATGCCCCTCGAGGAATGCGAACTTCATGAATTGGACGACGTGCTGCATGGGGTCGGTGAGCGGCAACGGCGGCTTCATCTGCAAAGTAGCCTCGTGCTCCATGTACGTCTCCATGGCCTTCCTCTGCGCTGCGATGTTCTCCGCGAAATGGCCCTCCCCTACCCGCTCCCAAACAAAGCAACGCCATAACCGATCAATGCGACAATCAATGCAATTCAACGAAACGGTGCGCGACATAAAAAGCGCGACCGAACCGCGGGCCAAACGAATTGCGGCGGCCTGTCAGGCCGCCTTCAGAAGAAGAAACGAGGCGACACTGGGCACATAGAAAGTCAATGAGGAAATCATGGGCGGGAGGATAAAGATGAAGGAGCGGGGGGAATGCAAAATGGAAGAACACGAAGAAGAAACGCGACCTCATTCACTGGCGCCCACTTTGCCCCACCAACCTTCCGGCACGTTGCCCTTTCCCTCACCGCCCCGCCCCCATTCCCGTACGGCCCTACTCACGCCCCCCCCTGCCTCCAACCTATCCCCTTCCGAAAACGCACGCCCCTTCGCCACCTTGATTACTGGGCGCGCCTTCCTGCCACTTCCTCTCCTGACCGATCATGCCCGTCACTTGCATCTCCCGCGTGCCTTGTCCGAATAGTTGTAAATATGGGCGTGCACGGCCGAGAGGCGCCCTCGCATAGCCAGAGCCTCAACGGCCGTCGCACTGCCTGCCAACAGCGTGCGAAATACTCGGTAGCTGTGGAAGTTGGTCGTGATGAAATCCAAGTTCTCGTCGAAAAACTTGAGCATCTCGTGCTTCCTGGCCGAGCGCGGGCAAGCACGCGATGCAATGAGGAGACGCGTTTGGTGTTATGACTCAAACGGGAATGGAGGGATGTGCCACCGTGCCTCGAGGCGCGATGCGAAGCCATCCCCAAGCTCCTCATGTTCTCTGCTGTCTGTACTGGGGTAATCCAATATTATAACGGCTGGGGGGCCCACATTTCCAGATGTCCCACGCGGCCCCGCGCGCCCCCGGCGTTCCCCGCGTGATTTTTCCAGACGCCAGAAACCCCAAATATTGGCAAATAAAGCCCCAAGAAACGCTCGAGAAAGCCCCGAGACGGCCCCCCATAAACGCCCGAGGCAGCCCAAGAGGGCCCAATACGACCCCAAGAAAGGGCCCGAGAACGGGAACACGAACCGACATTTCGGGCGTTCCGCACCAAGAGGCCTCCAGGACCCCAGGATGCCCCAAGAGACCCCCAAGGGCGCTCGAGGAGGCACCCAAGAAGCCCCACGAGGCCCACAAGAGACCTCAAGAGGCCGCCGAACGCCACTCAAGAAGCTCCACAACTGCCTCTCAGGAGCCCCCGAGAAGCCCCCCACGATATACCCTCACGAACATCCAAGAAGCCCCTAACCTGCCACCCAAGCACGGTGGTGGGATGGGCCGCACAAGCGAATGGGCAAGTGAATGCAAGAATCATGCCCAATCGTACCCCCCACCCAAAATTGCAAACTCGATCACGCAGACCAACCTTCGTCATCCGCAGCCTTGGAGCGACCTGGTCGCTCCGAGGGGAACGGGGGTCAGACTACCCTCCTCCCCGCTCGTCCAGAAATAAACAAGTGCCCCTACTTGCGCGAACATGGTGGGCAATCGCCCCTGCGCGAGGCGCCTCCCCGCCCCGGCCCACATCGCTACCCCTGCGACCGCTGCGCGCTGTCCTCTGCAAGGCGCACGTCAGACCTGGACGAGGGCGGGAGAAGAGCCTCGTCGCGCCACTCTTCGTACTGACGTGCACCAGCTCGCCCCGTCGCTCAGACACAGGGGCCAACGCGTACTCCCGCACGAGGGCGAAAGCTTCCAAATATCCGCGGGCCCGTCGCGCCGACGGGCCACGCCAATGAGGCGGGGGCTCTAGGGTCGAACGGAAAAGGTGGGGCAAGGACGTAGAGGTAGGAAGACGAGGAGGAGCAGCAGGAGAAGGAGGGGAGGATGGAGGATGGTGGAGGGGGAGGAGGGGGGGGCTCGAGGGAGGGGGAGGAGGAAGAAGAGGAGGAGGCTGGAGAAGAAGGGGACGGGGGCAAGGTAGCCTCGTCATCCCCCTCCCCCATCCACTGTCCACCCACCCCTCCTCTCTTGCCCCCCCTGTCCCCCTGCGCAATCCTCACCCATCCTGGGCGCCCCAATCCTCACTCTCAGATTCCCCTCCTCGCGCCCTCTGCTGCCACGACTCGTGGCCCTCCTCCCCGGCCCCCGGGCTGCCCTGGCCCTGGCCCTCCCTACCCCGCCTCGCCCTCCCTCGCCCTCGCCCCGCATCCCATCCTCTGCCGAGCCAACCTCTGCCAGATCTCGCCCGCTAACTCGACTCGACGTGTCCCCGTCTCCTCCTCCCTCCCCCTCCTCCTCGTCCTCGCCGCCCTCCTCCGCCTCCTCCAGCTCCTCCTCGCCCTCCCCCTTCCCCCCCTCATCATCGCCTCTCCCACCCCAGTCGCGCCGATCCGACCGATCGGAGACACCAAAGCGGCAAGGCCAACAGGCGGTCCCATGCGTGAAGAGGTCTCCTCCCCAACGCCCTGCTGATGCGCGCGCCGCGCCGGCCCCAGACTCCGTGCACCGCGTGCTCGCTGCCGCTCCGAAGCCCCGCGCACAAGCGCGCGGGCACGCGCGCGCACGAGCGCGCGCATGCGCACACTCACGATCTCTGCAAGCGCATGCGCACAAGCGCGCGCATGCGCATGCAACATTCCAGCCGCACACCTGCGGCGACGCCAATCACCTGCTCCACCTCACCTGGGCCGCCGCCCTGCTGAGAAGGAGCGCTCGGGGCTCGGGGGCGGGGGGGCGTCGTCGGGCTCGGGGCTCGGGGGGTGGGTGGGTGGGCTGGCCATCGGGCCCCTCCTCGTCCGTTGTGTGCATGTGTATATCGCTACTCTCTCTCTCTCTCTGTCTCACTCTCTCGCTATTTCTGTATCTCTCTATATCGACATACAGGTGTATATATATACATACACATTTATATACATCCATCTATCTATATCTGCATCTATATATATACATATATATGTATATATGTGTGCGTGCGTGTGTGCGTGTATCATCTCCTCTACCCTGTACCCGCCCATCCCACGATCTAGGCAATTCATTTCCCATTGTCTGACATTGAGCTCTGAACTTCGCTAGTTTACTCAACTGCATTACTGAACGAGGCACGGGCGCCCATCCAAATGCCATCGGGAATGCGTCGGTTGCTCTGAATGGGCAAAGCAAGCACTCAGAAGGCCAACTATATATATATATATATATATATATATATATGTGTATCGCGCCGCTGCCAATGGCATGCTGACGCGCCCATCGCGTTTACCTGCCCTCCTATGCGCGATGCATCTGCATGCGCGCGCCAACAATGCGGACAAGCAACCCCTCCCGATGTCCCAGGCTGAACGGCGAACTCGCGCAACTGCTGCCCGACCACGCAAGACCTGTCCAACAGCGCCTGGCACGGGGCGCGGGCGTGGGGCACATGGAGATGGAGGGGCATCAAAAGCCATGACGCTGGCTTGGAAGATACGGCCCCGCCTGAACCTCCATGGCCCCTCTGGCTCCGCTCGCCCTCTCCACATTTCCCGTCTCAAACGATTCCTGATCCGACCCTGCGCCCTTGTGCCGACAAGATCTGCGGGCGGGCGCCCCGGCACAACCAGCAATGCAGCGATTAGGGGGCCCAACATTAAACCTGTCAGACGTTCATGCTCAAGCGGCAACAGCAAGTGCATAGAGAAGGATGCACATGGAGCGCGCGAGGGGTCGGAGGGCAGCAAGCAGCAAGGGAACGATGGGGGATGGAGGTGAGGAGGGAAGCCAAAGGGAGGAGAAGCGAGGGTGAACAAACGCGCCACGATGAAGGTATAACTACATTTGATGCCCTCCAAAGCGCCTTGCTGACTGGGTCGCGCAAGTTCTCCGGGACACCGTCGTACTCCTGCGCGGCGCGCTGCGCGGCGTTTTTAGCATCCTCCAGCGGGTGGCCGACGTAGGCGCCGAACGCGCCAAGGGTAAGGTAAGGGAGCCGACGAAAAGGGCGCAGCTTCCCGCAGACCTCGGCGGCCCAAGAGTCCCTGAACACAACGTCGATGCCGCCCAACCACCTACTGAGATGGGCTGGCGCCTGCAAGATCGCGCGCGTGCACTGGCTGCCCTTGCGCTCCACGACCTGCCGAACCAGGACGTCCATATGGCCCAGGGCAATGCTGGGGAGCCGCCGCCCCCGCCAAGGGCAAAGGGGATCTGCATCATCTGAGTCTGCTCGGTGGCATGGGCAACCCTCGGACCAGCGTGATAAATGGGCAACCAAGGAGGTTACGTCGTTGAGGAATAGCGTGAACACGTGGAACTTGTCATCCTCCAATGCAATCTTCACTCGTTTGATAATGTCGTCGTCTTTGAACGCGATGTAGATCTTCTCCCTCAGACGGTGCAACACAGGCCAGGCTATGATCAAGCTGGGGATGGTCAACTGCAACGCCTCCCAATCGATGTCGTTATACTTTCTGTTCCACTGAATCACTGTTTTCTTTTGGGAGCGAGGTTCTCCGCGGAGGACCGTGCCCAGCATGCGACCCTTGTTGCTTTTGCCCGCGCAAAGCCTGCTGAGGCACCTCAGACCCTTCTCATAGTCAGCCCAATACTCGATCTTGCCGAGAGCATTGGCGAATGCGTTGTAGGTGATGTGCAAGACACCGCGAACTCCAAATGAGTTGGGAAGGAACGTCTGAGATCGTAGCTCACGCCATTGCCGAACACCCTGCCTGCAAGCGTCAACGCCAGCGGCCAAATCTGGAGAATAAGGAGCCTTACCAATAGCAGCCTCGACGCCCTGATCCGTGCATGTCGACCTGACTTGCATCCTCCAAGATGCGTGGTGCTCACCTGATTCAAGTTTGGACGCGTGCGATATCTTCATGACCTTCTCGACCGTTGACGCCGCGCCCTTGCCGACTGTCATAACTGGCAAGACGTGGTGCTTAAACGATACGCCATGCATAGCATTGAACGGGACTTGGACTATCAGGGGCCATTCGTATGTCATGCGCTCCTGGCGGCGCTCAGCCCATGCGAAGGATACAAGAAGGAGGGGGGTAAGAGGAAGGAGAAGGATGATGAGCAGGGAAGGGGTGGGGATGAGGGAGGATAAGAGGAAGGAAGATGAGGAGGTGAGGGGGAGGAGGAGGAGGCGGAGGAGGCTGGAGGAGGAGGAGGAGGAGGACTAGGACTAGGAGGAGGAGAAGGAGGACGAGGAGGAGGAGGAGGAGGAGGAGGAGGGGGATAAGAGGAAAGACATGAGGATGGCAGCATAGAGTGAGGGAGAAATTTTCGACTGAGGAGGCAAGTCACCAAACCCCTAAGCTCCGCGCTCCTGCTGCCCCTCACTTATCTGCCCATGCCCTCCTCCATGCTCTCACTCTCATGCCCCCGTCGGGGCGACCCCGGACCCCGCCGGCCCCCCCTCCCCCCGGCGCGCTACCTGGTCGAGCCGACGGTCGAGGTAGGGGAGGGCGGCAAAGGGCCTCGACGGGGGTCGCCACGAAGTGGAATCTACTCTACTTGTAATCCACCCTCTACCCGAATGTGCCCTACAATACAACGCGCATCGAATCTGCACCGCTTCACTTTACTCATTGCTGTACTCTACTCGGTACTGGGCTACCCTTACTCTAGTCCTCCCTACCTGCTCACGCTGACGCATCATTGCCCATCCTGCTCTATCCTACCCGCCCCCTCTCCACCCCCATCCACGCCCCCATCCTACCCATCCTGCGCCATTATCCTGCCAGACCCTGACCCATCCCGCCCCCTCTTATCCCATCGTACCCCGTCCTGCCCCATTCTACCCGTCCTATCCCATCCCCCCTATCCCATAATACACCATCATACCCCCTACTCTGGCCCTTGCGCGCCCCAACCCTCCGTCCTCGCAAGTGTTCAACCAGTCGTAGGAGCCCTGCGGACTCGCATCCATCCACAAGTAGCGGGCAACTCTGAGGCCCTCCCCTGCCCACGCTAGCAAACGCGCGGCACTCCAGGGCGAGGGCAGCGACGAGACGAGGGGAGGGCGCTGGGGAGGAGGAAACTGGGAGGAGGGGAGGACACTGAGGAGGGGAACGCTATGAGACACCTGCCGAGGACCACCACACGACGACGACCCCGCCGACGACGACGAAGAAACCGCCGACGACGACGACGGCGACGACGAACACGACGAGCACGACGAACACGACGAGTTTGCCGTCTCGTCGGCGTCGCCCCCCGATCCCCTGGTCAATCCTGTCTCGCCTGCTCGTCGTACTGCCGTCGCTGGTACACCATCATGCAACAATCCATCTTGACCAACCAACGGCGGAACGTGCACGCATCTGGCGGCGACTTGGTGGTCGGGTCCAAACCAAACAACTGCGCGGCGGCCCGGCACACCTGTGGGCCCCGCTACTCACAGGCAACGCGGGGGCGGCTGGGCGCGGGGGACGTGGGAAGCAGGTGGCAGGAGGATGGGGATTGGAGAAGGGAGCAGAATTGGGAGGAGGAGGAGGAGGAGGAGGAGGAGGAGGAGGGGGAGGAGGCTCGGAGGAGGAGGAGGAGGAGGAGAAAGATGAAACTGGAGGAGGAGGGATCGCGTCGTGGCTGGCTGGACTCGCCGCTGCACTTCCGCTTCCCCTCCTCCGAACCCCCGTCCTCCTCCTTCACCCTCCACCTCCTCCCGAGCCTCCTCCGTCCGTCCTGCGTCGCTGTTTCTCGGGGCGCGGGCGAGGGTCATCTTAGCCCTCCTCTCCTCCTCCTCCTCCTCCTCCTCCTCCTCCTCCTCCTCCTCGAGCCTCGTCCGCCTCCTCCTCCTCCTCCCCGCCCCGGCGCACCGGGGCCATTTCATAACTGGAGCCGACGTGCAAGAAAAGACGCAACATATTCACGACGTCCAATGAGTTCCAAATGCGCGGAGCGCCGCGCGCTACAGGCCTCTCTCTGAGAGGGCCCCACCCACGTTCCCCCCTCGGTGGCCCCTCGGGCTCCAGCTCCTGCACGCGAGCTCGCCTTCTTGGCGGTGGAGACGGCGAAGGTGTTCGGCCCTCCCCAGCGCGCATGCTTTCCCCTATTCCCGACCCGACCACGTTCCTCTCCTCCCTCCTCTCCCACATCGCCTTATCAGCTCATCAGCCCTCCTCGCTCCTCTCCTCCTCTTTTCCTTGTGCCTATTGACCCATCTGCCTCCCTGCAACTGAAGCGAAAACCCGCCCCTCCTGGAACGAGGGGCGGAACAACGCCACAGTACCAGGATGAACATACACTGACATATGATCATGCCGAGGCCTCGCCCGCATGATATCCCAAAACTCATTTGGCCAACCAATAATCCACCACTGCTTGATATTCGGGTACTGGTCGCGAATGTTCAGCGGGATGATGTTCACGTCGAAGTCAGCCTCCCTTCCCAACGATGGAGGTTTCTCTGAGCACCCTCCCCTCCTCCCCCTCCCTCCTCCTCCCTCCTCCTCCTCCTCCTCCTCCTCCTCCTCTTCCTCCTCCCCCTCCTCCCTCCTCCTCCTCCTCCCTCCTCCTCCTCCTACTCTTCCTCCTCCACCTCCTCCTCCTCCTCCCCTCCGCCTCTTCCTCCTCCTGCCTCCTTCTCCTCCTCCTCCGAGCCTCCTCCTCATCCTCCTCCTCCTCCTCCTCCTCCTCTTCCTCTTCGTCGGCCAAGCCTCAGCCAAGGCCATGGTAGTGGGGAGCGCGGGGGAACGAGAGGGCGCGGGATGGCCAGAAGAAGGGGCGATCGAGAAACGAGACTGCACTCTCCCATGCCGCCCTGCAACGCTGCCCCGGCCCGTCCTGGTCAGCGTGGGCACCGTAGAACGTGATCAGTCGAGCGCTCATCACGGCGGGCGGCTCGATGACCTCCGGGGCGGAGCGAGGCGGGGAGGGGGAGGGCGGGGAGAGAGTAGAGAGGAGAGGGAGGGGAGGACGACGACGACGACGACGGTCGACGACGACGACGATCGGCGAACAAAACGAGGATCGACGACGACGACCATCCGAGACAATCAACGACCGACGACGATCGGGGACGACGCGGATCGACGACGACGACGATCCACGACGACGCCGATCGACGACGACGACGAAAACGACGACGGCGAGACACGACGACGACGAACGACGACGGCACCGATCGACGACGACGACGACGACTAGCGACGTCGACGACGACGACCAAGACGACGACGCTTCTCCCCTCCTCCGACTCGTCCTACCGCCTCCTCATCTTCCCTTCCCCCTCCTCCGCCTCCTCATCCATCCTCCTGCCCCGCCCTCCTCCTCCTCCTGCCTCCACGCTGTCGTCGTTGTCGTGTCGCCACCGCCATCCTGCCTCCCCGAGACGAGCCGCCGCGGGCCGAGCCTCCTCCTCCAGCTTCCTCCTCCTCTGCCCCCTATCCTGCCTCCTCGCCGTCGCCGTCGCAGCAGGCCCGCCGCCCCCGAGGCCTCCAACTTGCCCTCCAGCTGCACCTTGCCCCACTGCGCCGAGTGGGGCGTGGAGCCGCGGCGCATCACCTTGAGGTTCAGCAGCCCGCGGGTGTACGAGTCCTGGCATGCAGCAGCTGCTCTCCCCTCTCCCCCCATCGACATGTTGATCCTGCTGCATACTACTGACCCCGCCCTGCCTCCTCCCTCCTCTTCCTCCGAGCCTCATATTCCCCCGCCGAGGGCGCCCTCCCCTGCTCATCCCTCCTTCTCCTCCTCTTCCTCCCGCTCCTCCTCCTCCTCCTCCTCCTCCTCTTCCCTCCTCCTCCTCGGAGCCTCCTCCTCCTCCTCCTCCCTCCTCCTCCTCCTCCTCCCCCTCCTCCTCCCTCCTCCTCAGGTCCTCCTCCTCCTCCTCCCTCCTCCTCATCCTCCTCCTCCTCCTCCTCCCTCCTCCTCCTCACTTCCTCCTCTTCCTCCCTCCTCCTCCTCATCGCACTCTCGGCCGCTCCCCTCATCAGCATCATCAGTGCCCCCCCAGGCAGCGCGGTCGCCCCTTCGCTGCTCCGGGCAGGAGAGGGGAGGAGAAGCTGAGGAGGAGCTAAGAGGAGGAGCCGAGGAGGAGGAGACGAGGAGCCGAGGAGAAACTAAGTGCAGGAGGAGCCGAGGACGGCGGGTCGTGCACCACCTACGCCAACCCGCCGTGCACGAGGTTTCCGACACCTTCGGAAACCTCCCCGAAACCGAAGTTTCCGACACCGTCGGACCCCTCCCCTCGACAGAATCTACATATCATCGTCGGCACTCCGAAACACACATAATCTACGTATCATCGTCGGTCGTCGGTCGTCGGTCGTCGGCGTCGGTCGTCGGTCGTCGTCGGTGGTCGTAGGTCGCCGTAGGTCGTCGACGTCGTCGTCGGTCCCCCTAGAACTTAAGACGACCCCCTACACCCCGTCGGTCGTCGTCGTCGGTCCATCACTCCTTTCTCCTCCTCCTCCCTCCTCCTCCTCCTCCGAGCCTCCTCCTTCTCCCCTTCCTCCCCCCCCCACTCACCGACGCCCCAGCGCCCCTTCGACGCTCGCGCCTGGCCCTTGCCTCTGCCCTCCCCCCGCCCTTTGGTTCCCTTGCCCCCTCCCCGCCGACGCCCACTCCCTCGGCTCGGACCCAACCCTCGTCTCGCCCCATGATCCTTCTCGCTGGCAGTCAAGTCGTTGCCCTCCGGGATGAAGCGACTGCGCGGCGGGAACAGGGAGGGGGGGTTCGAGCGAGCAGGAAGATGACGTCGGGTATTAGATGGTTTCTGTTGGGATTCGACTGGGCAGGAGCGGAGGGCGGAGTGAGCTGGCGCAAGGGCTGGAGTGAGCGGTTAGGACTTGGAAGATAGAAAGGCAGCGCGCGGGGCGGGCGGAGGAGCGGGTGAAAGGAAGAGCTCAGGCGGCAAAAGTTGGACCTCGTGCTTTTGACTGGGTATATCGTTTCTGTCCGCTCCCATCGTTTTCCCCCTGTTCCGTACCCCTCCTCCTGAGCTCCTCCTGGGCAGGGGCGGGCGGCGACGACGATGAGGATGTTGGTAATCGCGATGGCGATGCTGGGTTTTGGTTGCGACGACGGTGATAACGATGACGACGTTACGGCTACTGTTGATGATGATGCTATTGATGCTGTTGATGCTGACGATGCCGACAACGATGATGGCGGCGAAGCTAATGCGAGACTGACGGCGACGATGACGATGTAGGATGCTATTGATGCTGTTGATGCTGACGATGCTGACAACGA
The DNA here is from genome assembly GCA_963575745.1 of Prorocentrum cordatum. Taxonomy (NCBI): domain Eukaryota; class Dinophyceae; order Prorocentrales; family Prorocentraceae; genus Prorocentrum; species Prorocentrum cordatum. The sequence goes on along the minus strand of CAUYUJ010004947.1, from coordinate 90,317 downwards.
TGATGACGGCGAAGCTAATGCGAGACTGACGGCGACGATGACGATGTAGGATGCTATTGATGCTGTTGATGCTGACGATGCTGACAACGATGATGGCGGGGAAGCTAATGCGAGACTGACGGCGACGATGACGATATAGGAAATAGGAAAGATACAATCGGAACTAGGCCAGAAGAACATCCCTCAAGAACACGAGACCCTCCGTCGGCCAAAACGCACAGAACATCCACGGATACCCTCCTCAGGGTGCACAAGAACATCCAACCAACACGAAGAACATTAGGGTACCCTCCTCGAAGCGACCTCGATCTTATACCTCCGTCCGACTATAGTCAGCTGGAGTGAGAAAGTAGAATTGTCAAAGTTATGAGTCTTGGTTGGTCTGAGCTGGGGAGTGCGGGCTGGAGCGGGGGAGAGCTGACACGGGCGGGAGTCGGGGAGAATACGCAATTGTGGGACTAAGGGCTGGCTGCTGGAATAGGGGTGGCAAGACGAAAACTGGGAGGAGGACTTGGTCGACGTGAGAGAATCATATCCCAAACCTCCCAAACCTTCCAAACCCCCCAACCCGCTCCGACGCAATGGACCCCAATTCACTCCACCCCCATTCAAATTTCAAACTCCCCCAACTCCGACCTCCTCCACTCCGCCCCCGCCCCTCCGCCCCGGGGCGGGCCCGAGCCTCATGATGGCCCACGCCCGCGCCGCGCGGCCAGCGCCGCCAGGCCCGTCCGCCGCGAAGAACACGGCGACCATCGGCAAAGGCGCCCGCTGATGGCGCGGCGTGGCCTGCTGACGGGGGGCTGCGCGGCAATCCCCCCCTTCCCCATGCCCCTGGCCCGAAACATGGCCACGCGAACGCGGGTCAAGAACAAGTGCCCTTTAACCGATGGCGTACGGACCCCGTGCAAAAAAAAATAAAATAAAAAAACGGACAGCATCCCAAGGTGGAGCGCCCGCGCTCGTAGGGCATACGGGGTTACGAGCCAAAGCTGGGGTCAGCCTTAATCCTCGTGTCAGCTGCGCCCTACTAATCGAGGAGAGAACAGGGGAAGAAATGGCGGAGACGACGACGACGACGACGTAGTCGTCGTCGTCGTCGTCGTCGCCCCCTCCCCGTTCTCCCGAGGGCAGACAATCGAGGGCAGACAACCGACGGGACATCACCAAACCATGCGAAGGAACACGAACATCAATCGAGGAGAGGACGGGGAGGGAAATTGCGGAGGGAAACGAAGAAAGGGAATATAGAACTATCGGAAGAGGTGAAGGGCTGCGACAACCTTCCTGCCAACCATGCTTCCCCAACAATTCTTCCATCCCCACCTGACCCCACGCTACTGCTCCACTCCGCCCCCCTCATCCCCCCTCCTCCCTCTCCGCCCCCTCACTTCCCCCCCGACCCCCGAGGGGAGCAAAAAGAAAGCGCGCGGCGGCCTCGGGGCGCGGCGCGGCCGCGGCAGCCCGGGGCGCTGCTACTTCTTCTGGCGGGAGGCAGGCGACTTGCTGTCCAAGATGCGTCTCCACGCCTCCTGGTAATCCCTCCTTGCGTTCGCCTCCTTGATTGCTGTCAACTCGTCGTGCAACTGCGTGTTTTCGGAGGCCAGAGATTTGTTGGATTGTTCGAGCTCTTCGGCTCGTTGTGTTTGCTCTGCGAGCTGTTTTTCCAGATCAGCGATTTTCTTCTCGTATTTTTCTTGCCTACTTTGCCACCCGCCTCTGGAGCCTATCGGCCGCTCGGCGGCAGGCTTGTGCTTGCCACTCTTCTTTTTGGCGCGGATTGGCTGCGCGGGTGGCATGGGGCTTGGAGCCAAATCGGCTGCACGTGGCAGAAGAGGAAGAAAGTGGGGACGATGAAACGATAAAGACAACACCATTCAACAATGCGCTGACACAAACCATGCGCCCATGCGATAATTAACATTTCGTTGTTTTCAACGCAAGTGGCGCTTCATAAACACTCGGAAATCGCAAAGATGCAAGATGTCTTTCCCGCTGAGTGCCCTTTCAGGCCGATTCTGAAACTTGCTGCTGTATCTCGAAAACCAAGCTTACTTCACTCTTGGGCAACTGGAAGCTCGCAAACAGATCTGTGGGGACCGGGGTTGCCGCTTGTCGCTTCCGGATACCTCCTCCTCCTCCTCCTCCTCCTCCTCCTCTCCATCCTCCTGATCCTGCTCCTGCTGCTGCCGCTGCTGCCGCTGCTCCTCCTCCTCCTCCTCCTCCTCCTCCTCCTCCTCCTCCACCTCCTCCTCCTCCTCCTCCTTCCTCCTCCACCTCCCTCCTCCTCCTCCTCCTCCTCTCCCCCTATTCTCCTCCTCCTCCTCCTCCTCCTCCTCCTCCCCTCCTCCCCTCCCCCTCCCCCTCCCCCTCCTCCTCCTCCTCTCCTCTCCTCCTCCTCCTCCTCCTCCTCCTCTCCTCTCCTCCTCCTCCTGCTTCTCCTCCTCCTCCTAGCCTCCTCTCCTCCTATCCTCCTCCTATCCTCTCCTATCCTCCCTCCTCCTCCTCCTCCTCCTCACCCTCCTCCTCCTCCCTCCTCCTCCTCCTCCTCCTATCCTCCTCCTCCTCCTCCTGCTCCTCCTCCTTCCCCTCTTACTCGTTGTGCTCTACCCTCGAGGGCAAAACATCTTGGCAGGCGAGAGGCGGACGAGGCGGCCGGCGGCTGCGCGCAGTTCGCGGCGGGCGGCGCGGCCGCCGCCCGGGGCCTCGAGGGCGGCCTCCAGCTCGAGGCGGCCGCTCCGCTCGCGCTGCGCGAGCTCGCGGGCGACCGCGACGTCCTCCTGGCCCCGTCGAGGCCGGGCCAGAGGCGAGGACAGGAGTCGACGACCAACGCGTGGGGGGTGGAGTCAGGGGGGGCGGGCCTCCTCAGAAGGCTCGGAAGTCCCCCCCGGCCTTCGGAGAAGTATTGAAATCCTGCCCCGAAGGCACAAGAGACTAATCTCGGGGGGCCCGGGGGCTCCTGAAAAGCCCCGCATTTCCTTCTCCTTCTCACTTCCCCCCCCCCTCGCTCGCCGCCGAAGGAAGAGAGGGATGAGGCGACGCAGACCTCCGACGATCCTTGAGACCCTGGCGTGGCACCTTTTTGTTCACAACAAGTGCTTTCGCCCCACGTTGCGCCACAGAGCCTTCCCCGATCGATCGGGCTCAATACCTATACGACCACCCTTCGGGTGATAAGGAGGTTCGGGGGGGGAGGAACCAACGTCTCACTCGATCGGTCTCACTATCGATCTCACTATCGATCTCAGTATCGGTCTCGCTCGATCGATCTCCCTCGATCGTTCTCACAATCGATCTCACTCGATATCCGCCGATCCGGCGTGTGAGTTTCAAGGAGTCTCAGCTACAGCCTCGAGGCTGAGCCTCAGCCTCTGGGGGGGTTGCCGGGGTGGCTCTGCCGGGGAAGGGGGGGTGGGGGGGGGGGGGGGCGAGTTTCCGGCGGATGCGTTTTTTGACACCCCTCACAAGGATCGTGGCCTCCGAGGGGGTTCCGAACTCGAGTACCACCCCTCCCGCACCAAGAGGCTCCGAGGAGGCCTCCAAGAGGCCCCAAGGGGCGCAGAAGAGGCCCCCAAGAAGCCCCAAGAGGCTCCCAAGAGACCCCCAAGAGGCCCTCTAGTGGCCCCAAGAGGCCCAAGAGGCCCCCAAGAAGCCCCAAGAGGCGCCCAAGAGGCCCCCAGAAGTCCCAGCCAACCACGAGATCCCAACCAGCATCCATGAGGCCTCTGACCCACCACCCACGCACGGTGGCGGGATAGGCCGACGGCCACTGGATAAATGCTGAGTGAGGGGAGGGGAGGAAAAAAGAGAGGAGGGACGAGGGCAAAGAAGGATCACATCAGTCGGAGCGCCCCGGATCGGCGGCACTGGCCGAAGGCCACTACAATATCTCACAATTGATCTGACTATCGATCTCACAAACGATCTCACAATCGATCTCACAATCGATACCACATTCGGTCTGACTATCGATCTCACTATCGATATCACAACCGCTCTCACAATCAACGTCACCATCATCATCATCAACAACATCATCATCAACATCATCATCACCAACATCATCATAATCGGGACACCGTCCTCATCATCAACACCAACATCATCATCACGGGCATCAACATCATCGGGACACCACCATCGTCATCATCATCAGCACCATCATCACAATCATCATCATCATCATCAACATCATCATCATCAGCATCGGGACACAGTCATCGTCATCATCATCATCATCAGCAACAGCATCATCATCGGGACACCATCATGATCACCATCGTTATCATCATCATCATCATCATCATCATCATCATCATCATCATCATCATCATCATCGGGACACCATCATCATCTCATCCTCATCATCGACATCATCAGCATCAGCATCATCAACATCATCATCAGCATCATCGTCGTCATCATCAGGGCACCATCATCATCATTACCAACATCAACATCAACATCATCATCATCATCATCACCATCCGGACGCCATCATCAGCACCATCATCACAATCGTCATCATCATCATCATCACCATCCGAATAATCATCATCAACGGGACGCCATAATCATCATCAACCTCATCATCATCGAGATCATCATCATCGGGACACAATCATAATCAGCATCATCAACATCAACATCATCATTCTCATCATCATCGGGACACCATCATCGTCATCATCATTATCATCGTCATCATCAGTATCATCCTCATCATCGGGACACCATCAGCATCATCATCATCATCATCATCATCATCACCATCGTCATCATCATCATCATCATCATCATCATCATCATCATCGGGACACCATCATCATCACAACCGCTCTCACAATCAACGTCATCATCACCATCAACAACAACATCACCATCAACATCATCATCACCAACATCATCATAATCGGGACACCGTCCTCATCATCAACACCAACACCATCATCATCACGGGCATCAACATCATCGGGACATCACCATCGTCATCATCATCAGCACCATCATCACAATCGTCATCATCATCAACATCATCATCATCAGCAGCATCGGGACACAGTCATCGTCATCATCATCATCATCAGCAGCATCATCATCGGGACACCATCATGATCACCATCGTTATCATCATCATCATCATCATGATCATCACCATCATCGGGACACCATCATCATCATCATCATCATCTCATCCTCATCATCGACATCATCAGCATCAGCATCATCAACATCATCATCATCATCGTCATCATCAGGGCACCATCATCATCATCATCATTACCAACATCAGCATCAACAACATCATCATCATCACCATCGGGACGCCATCATCATCAACATCATCATCATCATCACCATCCGAATAATCATCATCAACGGGACGCCATAATCATCATCAACCTCATCATCATCAAGATCATCATCATCGGGACACAATCATAATCAGCATCATCAACATCAACATCATCATACTCACCATCATCGGGACACCATCATCGTCATCATCATGATCATCAACATAATCATCATGATCATCATCATCCTCATCATCGGGACACCATCAGCATCATCATCATCACCATCATCATCATCATCAACATCATCATCGGGAAACCATCATCATCATATCATCATCATCATCATCATCATCATCATCATCATCGTCCTCATCATCATCAGCATCATCATCATCAGCATCACCATCATCATCATCATCGTCATCATCATCATCATCATCATCAGCATCATCATCATCATCATCATCATCATCATCATCATCATCATCATCATCATCATCATCATCATCATCATCAACATCATCATCATCATCATCATCGCGGGACACCGCGGGACACCGGCGGGACACCACGGGGCACCGCGGGACACCGCGGGACACCGCGGGACACCGGCGGGACACCGCGGGCCACCGGCCGCCCGGAAGGGAGACATTTGGTCCGGCCGCGCCTCAGCCACACGGGACACCGGCGGGACACCGGCGGGACACCGCGCGCCACAGGCCGCCTGGCGGAGAATCATTTGGTCCGGCCGCGCCTCAGTCACAGGAGACTTTCCTCTCGCCCGCCCACGCAGCTTCGCCTCGCCCGCACGGCACGCACGAACACGAAACCTAAATCGATTTCCCGGTAGGGGGGCTCTCCGTTCCACTTCGATCTCACCCCCAACCTCCGACATACCGCGGGATGACGGGGTCTGTGGCTCCGGTCGCGATGTCTCACCATGTTTTCTCCAACCATCCTGTGGTGTGGGGTCCTCGTATTGAAGAGACAGTCCCGCGATCTTCCTCTCTCCTCTCTCCTCTCTCCTCCACCTCCCCCTCCTCCCCCTACTCCCTCCTCCCTGCGTTTCCCCACCCAGTACAGCGCTTCGTGGCCCCATAGGGAGCTCCACCGAAGGCCCCAGTGGGGGTGTCCTCATGCGTCCGCCACACCCAGTACGGCGTTTTGTGGCCCCATTGGGAGCTCCACCGCCACACCCAATACAGCATTGCGTGGCCCCATAGGGAGCTCCACCGAAAGTTCGCATACGTCCCACCCATTCGTCCCCCCCTGCCCGTACTGCCCCGCGCATCGTTCTTCCTGCGGCGCGGTGCCTACGAGAGCAGAGGGTATACCGCGTGCTCTATTCGGGGTTTGCGTGCCCTCCTCCTTCGTCTCACTCCCCTCGCTGTTCTCGCAGCTGCAACTGGTTGGGTCTTTCGTCAGGCGACTGTTTGATGGTCCTAGGGCCCGAGGGAGGCTCGCAGAAAAAGAAGTGAAAGAAAGCCAGCCGCGATTGAAAACAGAAATGCCTGACATCTGGCGTCGCGAAAATTATCCTGGCGAAACACCCAACCAGGTGTAAAGGTGAGAAACGCGTCCTGGGTGCCGCTTCTGATGAGCCACGCAACGCGTGATGGGCCGTGCGGTAATGGGTGACGCATGCGGGTGGTCCCCTCCCGTGGAGCTCCTCCTATGGGGCCACGAAACGCTCTGCTGGGCGTGGCGGGCGCATGTGGGCATCCCCACTGGGGCCTTCGGTGGAGCTCACTGTGGGGCCACGACGCGCTGTAGTGGGTGTGGAGACGCATGCGGGCGGTGCCGATGGGGCCTTTGGTGGAGCCCTTGGATGGGGCCACGAAACGCTGCAGTGGGTGTGGGGGGCGCATGCGCACCCCCCCCCCCCCCCTCTGGGGCACCCCAACTGGGGATCTCGCTGGAGCTCCCCGTGGGGCCACGACGCGCTGTAGTGGGTATGGAGACGCATGCGGGCGGTGCCAATGGGGCCTTCGGTGGAGCCCTTGAATGGGGCCACGAAGCGCTGCAGTGGGTGGGGGGAACGCATGCGCCCCCCCCCTCTGGGGCCTTCGGTGGAGCTGCTTATGGGGTCACGAAGCGCTGTACTGGGTGAGGCGGACGCATGCGGGCACCCCCACTGGGGCCTTCGGTGGAGCTCCTTATGGGGCCACGGGACGCTGTACTGGGTGTGGCGGACGCATGCGCCCCCCCCCCACTGGGGTCTTCGCTGGGGCTCCCCTTGGGGCCACGAAGCGCTGTACTGGGTGTGGCGGACGCATGCGGGCACCCCCACTGGGGAGCTCCCTATTGGGCCACGAAGCGCTGTACAGGGTGTGGCGGGCGCATGCGGGCACCCCCACTGGAACGTTCGGTGGGGCTCCCTATGGGGCCACGAAGCGCTGCACGGGGTGTGGCGGACGCACGCGGGCGGTGCCAATGGGGCCTTCGGTGGAGCCACTATATGGGGCCACGAAGCGCTGTACTGGGCGTGGCGGACGCATGCGGGCACCCCCAGTGGAG